>LR738711.1:58044131-58056178 GCA_902687465.1 Secale cereale
CCCCCCCCTTCCTTTCTCCCACAAGGAGGCGAAGGCAGGAGGAGGAGCCCTCCTTTCCTTCTTCTAGGGCCGGCGGCCGGGGAAAGGGCGCGCGAGCCCCCCTGCTGGCTGGTGTGTGCCTCCCCGAAACTCTTCTAGTGTCCAAATAGTATCGTCCTATATATCAATATTCACCTCTAGATCATTACGGAGCTCCTCGTCATGTTTGTGATCTCATCCATGAATCCAAATAATATTCGGTCACCAAATCACATAACTCATACAATACTATATCGTCAATGAATGTTAAGCGTGCGGATACTACGGGTTTGAGAACTATGTAGACATGACCGAGACACATCTTTGGTCAATAACCAATAGTGGAACCTAGATGCCCATATTGGTTCATACATATTCTATGAAGATATTTATCGGTCGAACCATTATGACAACATACGTAATTCCCTTTGTCCGTTGGTATGTTACTTGCCTGAGATTCGATCATCGGTATCATCATACCTAGTTCAATATCGTTAATGGCAAGTCTATGTACTTGTTCCTTAATACATCATCTCATAACTAACTCCTTAGTCATTTGCTTGCAAGCTTCTTGTGATGTGTACCGAGAGGGCCCAGAGATACCTCTCCGATACACGGAGTGACAAATCCTAATCTTGATCCATGCCAACTCAACAGACACCTTCGGAGATACCTGTAGAGCATATTTACGATCACTCAGTTATGTTGTGACGTTTGATGGCACACAAGGTATTCCTCCCGTATCCGGGAGTTGCATGGTCGTATAGTCGAAGGAACATGTATTTGACATTAAGAAAGCAATAGCAATAAACTGTACAATCAAATGCTAAGCTAATGGATGGGTCTTTCCATCACATCATTCTCCTAATGATGTGATCCCGTTATCAAATGAAAACTCATGTCTATGGTTAGGGAACCTTAACCATCTTTGATCAACGAGCTAGTCTATCAGAGGCTTAGTAGGGTCCCGGTATTTGTTTAGGTATTCACACATGTATTTAAGTTTCCAGTCAATAGAATTCTAGAATGAATAATAAACCTTTATCATGAATAAGGAAATATAAAATAATACCAACTTCATTATTGCCTCTAGGGCATATTCCCATCAATGCTATCTCTGGGTCCAGGTAGCAACGGTCCAAGCGCCACGTCTGCCTGTCAACGCAGCTGCAGCGAGTTTGGGACCTGGGTTGTACGCCTTGAAAACATTTGGGACCCAAATCTGCACTTTTGAAGTTTTAGGACTAGAGTGACACACCTCGCATAGTTGTAGGACTTATGATGCATTTTACTCAATTGGCAACCTGCGCACTTGTCCACAATATCCTTGGCCATCTCGTTGGCGCGGGGCCAGTAAAACCCGGCTCGGTATGCTTTGGCCACTATAGTCCGAGAGGAGGCATGGTGGCCACAAGTTCCTGAGTGAATTTCATCCAGGATCAGTCGACCTTCCTCTGGAGCGATGCAGCGCTGAGCGATTCCGGTGATGCTTTCTCTATAGAGCTGACCCTGAATGACAGTGAACGCCTTGGATCGGCGGACGATCTGGCGCGCTTCCTCCTTGTCTTCCGGGAGTTCTTGCCTGAGCAGATACGATATATATGTCACAATCCAGTCCGGCGTAATCACTAGGACCTCCACGATATATACTTCGACTTCAGTCGGATCTGACGCGCTGACTGGCTGTGGGGGCTCTTCCGTGAAGGGGTCTTCTTTGACAGAAGGGGTGTGCAGATGCTCCAGGAACACATTCTTGGGTATAGGCCTCCGAGTCGACCCAATTTTTGCGAGGTCATCGGCCAGCTGATTTTTGGCTCTGGGCACATGATGGAGCTCTAAGCCTTCAAACTTCTTTTCAAGCTTCCGCACTACACTGCAATAACTGGTCATTGTCGGGCTCCTGACGTCCCATTCCTTCATCACTTGGTTCACCACTAAGTCAGAGTCACCATAAACCATCAAGCGACGGACGCCGAGTGAGATGGCCATGCGCAAGCCGTACAAAAGTGCTTCATACTCGGCTTCGTTGTTCGATGAGTCAAAATGGATCTGAAGGACGTAACTGAGCTTGTCGCCCCTGGGGGAAACCAGGACCACGCCTGCGCCGGGTCCGTTCAGCATCTTGGATCCATCGAAGAACATAGTCCAGTGGTCCGACTGAACTTGAGTCGGTAGCTCTTGTTCTATCCACTCGGCCACAAAATCTGCTATAGCCTGAGACTTGATGGCTTTCTTCGCTTCAAACTTGATATCTAACGGAAGAAGTTCAATCGCCCATTTTACCACTCGACCGGTTGCGTCTCGGTTGTTCAGGATCTCTGACAGCGGGGCGTCGCTGACGACTGAGATTGTACGGTCCGAAAAGTAATGGGCAACCTTTTTTGTAGTCAAGTAAATCCCGTACACAATATTTTGGTAATGTGGATACCTTTGCTTGGAGGGAGTCAAAACTTCAGATATGCAATAGACCGGGCGTTGGACCTTATATGCCTTGCCCTCTTCTTCCCGCTCGACCGTGAGTACAGTACTGACAACTTGTCCGGTGGCTGCAATGTACAGCAGAAGAGGCTCTCCGCTGACTGGGGCAGCGAGCACCGGCTGGGTGGACAGCAGGGCTTTGAGCTTTTCAAACGCTGTTTCGGCTTCGGAATTCCACTCGAACTTGTCGGATTTCTTCATGAGTCGGTAGATGGGCAGTGCCTTCTCACCAAGACGGGAAATGAATCGACTCAATGCGGCCAAGCAACCAGTAAGCTTCTGGACGTCGTGTATACGCTCAGGGCGTTTCATTCGGAGGATGGTGCCGACCTTCTCTGGGTTGGCATCGATTCCCTGTTCGGAAACGAGAAAACCGAGCAACTTGCCGCCAGGAACTCCAAATGTACACTTCGATGGATTGAGCTTGATATCATAGCTTCTTAGGTTTGCGAATGTCTCAGCGAGGTCGGTCAGCAGGTCGGAACCTTTCCGTGACTTGACCACAATGTCATCCGTGTATGCCTCGACGTTCCGACTGATTTGCTTTATCAAGCATTTCTGGATCATACGCATGAAGGTAGCGCCGGCATTTTTGAGACCGAAAAGCATGGTGACATAATAGAAACACCCGAAGGGGGTGATGAAAGATGTCTTGATTTCGTCGGGTCCGAACAGACGGATCTGATGGTACCCGGAATACGCGTCCAGAAAGGACAAACATTCACATCCCGCAGTCGAGTCGACTATCTGATCGATGCGGGGAAGAGGAAAATGATCCTTCGGGCAGGCCCGATTGATGTGCTTGAAATCGATGCACATGCGGAGAGACTTGTCCTTCTTGGGGACCATGACGACATTGGCGAGCCACTCGGAGTGGTATATCTCACGGATAAACTCAGCTGCCAGGAGCCGAGCCACTTCCTCGCCAATTGCCTTTCGCTTCTCCGCAGCGGACCGACGGAGATGTTCCTTCACAGGTTTTACCTTCGGGTCGACTCGCAAATGGTGCTCAGCCAGTCCCCTGGGTACACCCGACATGTCTGATGGTTTCCATGCGAAGATGTCCCAATTCTCACGGAGGAACTGGACGAGCGCTTCTTCCTAACTGCTGTCGAGTGTAGTGGAAATGTGGGTCGGTGCTGCGTTGGGGTCGGTGGGGTGATGTGCACGGGTTTTGTGTCCCCGGCCGACTGGAAGGCTGACTCGGAAGCCGGCTTCTTCGCCCTCAGCAGATCACTCGGATCCACGCTCTTTTGGTACTCCTCCATCTCTACTGCTGCCATTTGCTCGTCGGCGATCTTCGAGCCTTTCTGGAAGCACTCTTCCGCTTTCAGACAGTTCCCAGTGACGGTTATAATGCCGTAGGGTCCCGGCATCTTCAGCTTGAGGTAAACGTAACATGGTCGAGCCATGAACCTGGCGTAGGCGGGCCTACCCAGGATGGCGTGATAAGCGCTGTTGAAGTCCACCACTTCGAACATCAGCTTCTCTTTGCGATAATTCTTCGATTCACCAAAGACCACGTCGAGTGTGATCTGGCCAAGTGAGTCGGCTTTCTTCCCGGGGATTACCCCGTGGAACCTCATGTTACTTTCTCTCAGCTTGGACATCGGAATGCCCATATCTCGGAGGGTTGCTGCATACAAGATGTTCAAGCCACTGCCCCCATCCATCAGGACTCTGGTCAGACGCATGCCCTCGATCACTGGGTCGACCACCAGTGCTTGCCGCCCGGGGGTGGCAATGTGTGCTGGGTGATCAGACTGGTCGAATGTGATGGGGGTCTTGGACCATTTCAAAAATGTCGGGGTCGCCGGGGCAACCATATTTACTTCTCTATTGATGATTTTCAGTCGACTTTTGCTCTCGACATCTGCGAAGATCACCAAGGTGGAGTTGATCCGGGGGTATCCTCCGTCCCCTTCCTTGTCCTCGGACTCTACTGATTCTTTCTCCTTCTCAGTCGACTGATCTTTCTGGAAGTTCTGGATCAGGAGCCGACACTGTCGAGTGGTGTGCTTGGGATATACCTAGTTTCCCTCTTCATCTTTCTTCGTGTGTATGGGGCACGGCTGGTCGAGCACATCATCTCCAGCTTGATCCTTCCCTTTCTTGGGGGCCCGGAAACCTTTTGACTTTCCTTTGCCCTTTCCCTGATTGACCACTACAGCCTCTCCCTGAGCAGCCGGCTCGGCCTTGCGCTTGTTCTTCTTATTGGAATTCTGATCATCCTGTCCGACTGGTTTCTTGCCGCTGCGGAGCCGATCGGCTTCCTCACCGTTGGCGTACCGACTGGCAATCTCCATCACTCGCGATAGGGACATATCGCATGTTCGACCAAACTTCATGTAATGCCCAGGATGGGACTATACCTCCTACGTGTCGAGGCACGACTTAAAGGTATAAGCCCATTCTGGAATGATCGCAAGTATGGTATCTTTGCACGACTCATGTAAAAATAGGGATGAAAATGCAAAAAGGAGATAGTTGGCTTACACTCGCCACTTCACACAATACATTACATAAGCAAAACTTCATTCAAAACATCACAACCCGACTACGGGCGAAGATCCAAAAGAAAGATACCAAAACAACATAAAGCCACAGGTCCGAATCGCCCCTAGTAGAAACCACTACTGATCGTCGGAAACGTCACAAGCATACGGCCACTCTCTTCATCGAGCTCCCAGAAGTACTTGAACCAGCTCCTGCATCATACTCGGCTGAACCTGCATCTGGTGTTGTAGTATCTGTGAGCCACGAGGACTCAGCAATCCCATAACCATGGGTATCAAGACTAGCAAAGCTTTATGGGTAGGAAGAGGTAAAGTGGTGAGGTTGCAGCAGCGGCTAAGCATAATATGGTGGCTAGCTTACGAGTACAAGAATAAGATGAGCATCTACGCAAATGGTCGCAACTAGAAGTGATCGCTAAAGATCCTGAACTACCTACGAGTCAAACATAACCCCACCGTGTTCTCTTCTCAAAGTGAAAAGAGACAGTCACGGTTACTCACACAGTTGTGTGTTTTACTTCGGATCCTCTGTCAAGTTTTCTACAACCGGACATTAATAAATTCCAATCTGCCACATAACCGCGGGCACGGCTTTCGAAAGATTATAACCCTGCAGGGGTGTCCCAACTTAGCCCATCACAAGCTCTCACGATTAGCTGAAGTGATAAATATAATATCATCACCCCTTATCTTAGGGAAAATCCGATCAGGCTCGGCATCCCGGTGCACAAGACATTTCGACAATGGTAAAACAAGTCCAGCAAGACCTCCCGGTGTGCCGACACCCTGATAGTAGCCGCGCGTATCTCGTCTCAGGCCACCACCGGATGGGACATCCTACAGGATCCAATCCTAGAGTTTCCCCGTGGTGGTTCCCGCAGTCCGCCCGTTTGGGAACAACACCATCAGCACTGGCCCCCCCTGTTATGTAGAATTAAGAACCCGGGGACATGACCCCCTATGCAATTAATTAATTAATTAATTAAGTTGTTATTATGAGGCAAATTAAAACCAATGTTGGGCCTTGCTAGAGGAGTTTTATTCAAAGTCGAACTGTCAAGGGGTCCCCATCCACCCATCGTGTAAGGAACGCAAAATCAAGGAACATAATGCCGGTTTATCGGCGCCTAAGGTGGCATGAGTGGAACAAAACACCGAGCAAAAGGCCAAGCCTTCCACCCATGCCCAGTATATAGGTGTGTTAATAATAATAATAGATATTGTGATATTCCAACAACCAGTTCCCTCCTGGAACGAACTTCATCTTCACCTGCAACTAACAACGCTATAAGAGGGGCTGAGCAAGCGGGTAACATAGCCAAACAATGGTTTTGCTAGGAAGGTGTCAAAGGTTAGAGGTTTCATGGCAACAAGGAGAGGCTGACATAAAAGATGGGTAGCGCGACATGTAACGATAGCATCGAGACAACTAAGCATGGCAATGGTAGTAAAGGTATCCAAGGGTATGATCATCTTGCCTGGGATTCCGCAAGGGAGAAGAACGGGTCCAGAAGTAGTCGAACAGAACCTCACAACTCCGGAACGAACCCGAAGCTAACGAGGGAAGCAAACCGGAAAGAAACAAGCAACACGGTAAACACACAATCATAAGCATGTCATGATGCACAAGCAAGCATGATGCATGTCATGTTTTAAAATATGCATGGCATGGCAGAGCGCACAAACAACACTACAAGTTAAGTGGAGCTCAATATGCAACGAGTTGCATATTGACGAAACACCACATTTTATTTATTTAGTTGACTCTCGTTTATTTACAAGACAAGATTAAATGTTTGTTAACATGGCAAGAGGTGAATCCAAAGTAAACTACCTATCTAGGCAATTTAAATGAGGCCGGAAAATAACAACAACAATTCCGGAAAAACCCCATGAGCATGTTTAGCAATTTTAAGCAAACAACAATTCACACATTTTAATTGTTGTTAACATGATGCGGATGACATGATCAAGTTTTATGCAATTTTTATTTAAAGGTTGACATGAAGAGATATGAAGTATTCGTCACCGTGGTGGAAAGAAAGGGTGCCATGGCAACGATCCGAAAGTGATGCATCGGCAACATCTCGGTTCCGGTAACTCGTTGAGAGACCGGTGCAAAAGAAAAGGTGGTGTGAACGTGTCGAACAAGATGATGGGGTGCTCCCGGCTTCCGGGTTCCCACGGGTCGACGACAAAAGAGGGCTCAACGGGAACGGCTCAAACAAGTGGAGCATCTCATACAACACAAGCATTCGTCCACGGGCATCGTCTCGAGGTTATACCTTTGAAGCGTTCGTTTTCGGAGGGGTTCGAGTCGTCGAGGGACGTAGTGGAAGTAGTGGTACAACTCCGTAGAGGGAAGTAGTCGTTCCGTTCGTCGAGGAAGTAGTGGTACACGGCGACGGTAGTCGAACTTGACGCTTGCATTACACGAGTCCTCGGCGACGGTAGTGGAAGTAGTCGTTCATGGTCATCGGTAGGGGTACTTGTCGCATCGCCGAGCATAGTGGTACTCGGGGTCGTCGTGGAACTTGTTCATGTAGTAGTCGTTCACGTTCGTCTTGTCGTGGTACTTGCCGACGGGGTCCTTGTCGAGTCGTCGTTGACGTAGTGGTACACGTTTATGTAGTGGTACTTGCGGTCTCGGCGACGGTAGTTGTTCACGTCGTCTTGGCGGTTCCACGGCGGCGGTAGACGAACTTGGCGCATCCTTGTTCTTTCGGGTTCGTAGTGGTACTTGGCGTTCGGAGTCCGGGTCTTGCCTGTGGTGTACTTGGCGAAAAACAACAGCAACAAAACATGGTGGTCTCGGACATGCCAATAGGAAGGAGCGGTCGCCGGATATGTGGACGTGCAGCACATGGCTCGGGCTCGAGCAAGAGGCGAAGCAGGGCAGCGCGGTGACGAAGCAGAGGTGGGCCGCGGCGCTGGAGATCGATGGGGAGGCAGGGCGCGGGGCGACGCGGAGGTCGTGACGGGCGGAAGGGTGGCCGAGCTTGAGGTGACGCTGGACGGCGGATCCTGGCCCTGCCCACGGGTCGGCAAGCGCGGCGCTGAAGATGGAGGCGCGTCGGGGCTCGGCCTTGGCGGAGGTGGCTGCAGGCCTCGGCGGCAGTGAGGCTGAGAGGAGGATGGGCTTGGGGCGGCCGTCGAGGCGCTCCCGCGGCGGAGGCTGGCGACCAGCGGGAGCTTGAGGTCGGGGCGGCAGGCTGCTCCTGGTCGACGAGAGGGCGAGGCGGCGCTCGGGCCTTGCGAGGAAGAGGCGGGATGGCGCCGAGGCGAGGCGCGCTGGAGTGCGGGGCGCGCCGGGGCTGCGAGGGAGAGCGAGGGGGATCGAGGGAATCGGGAGATGGGGCGCGAGAGGAGCGGCGCTAGGATGAGGGGTCGAGGGAGCGAAGGGATTGACCAGGGGCCGATCGAGCTAGGGTTAGGGATCGGGAGAGGGAGGCTGGGCCTCGGGCCTGCGGCTGGGAGCAGGCCGAGTTGGGCCTGGCTGCGGCTAGGCTCTCCTGCCTCTCTCTCTTTTCTCAAAATAATAAACAAAACAAAGGAGAGAAAAAGAAAAGAAGGAAGGGTTGCAAAAAGAATTTGGACAAGGGGTAAAATTCCCTGGACTCACAAAAATGAGGGTGACCCCAGAAAATATAAGTGGGCATAATGAAACATTAAATTCAAGTTCCTTTGAATTTAATTCAAAAGGTTTAAACAAAGACTAGATTTTTGAAGTGTCCAAAAATGTTCACATTTTTGGAGGAACCTCGAAAAAAGAGATATGAGTTGTTGGCAAAGGTTTTGAAGTCAAACTTGAGATGGAATAGGCAGGGGAATTTTGCAAGTGTGTAGGCAGGGGAATTTTGCAAGTGTGTTATGCTTAATTCCAAAGAATGGAATATTTATTATAATAGCTCCCTAAATATTGAGAGGACATATGTTATAAAGAGAAGTCATCCTTCCCTCGATTTAAATGGACCGAAGGTCCACACGATTTATTTAAGTTGAGATGCAGAATTAAAGTCATGATGGCATGATGACATGATGCAATGCAAAATAAATAACACAAGCACAAATGAAACACACGGGAGAACCCGGAACATCTGGAATCTTCTGGGACGTCGGTCTTCGGGCGTCACACTTCAGATTCAGCTCTCGGTTACGCACGCCTTCCTTGAAAGCGCAAATCGCCTGGTGCTCAGACACATTCTCCACCGTGTGATGCAAGGTGGTCCATCGCTGGATGTAATCTCTCAAAGTTTCATTCGACTTCTGTGTGCAGTGCTGAAGCTCTGCGAGTCCTGCAGGCCGCTTGCAGGTGCCTTCGAAGGTCCGAATGAACACTCGCGCGAGCTCTTCCCAACTATAAATACTCCCGGGGGCCAATTGATTGAGCCATGCCCGAGCAGAACCGCCCAGCATCAGAGAAAGGTGCTTCATGGCCACGTCGTCGTTGTCGCCTCCGATCTGTACAGCCACTCGGTAGTCTTCTAGCCAGGTGTATGGTTTCGACTCACCGGTGAACTTGCTTACCCCCGCCGCTAACCTGAAGTTCGGGGGGATCTCTGCGGCTCTGATAGCACTGCAGAAACACTCGGGTCCAGAGACAGGTGCTCGGCTGCCACTCGGTTGATCTCTGCCTTGCTCTTCTCTGAATGCCCAATTTCGGTCGACCCGTCCCTGCACAAGGATAGACCTTACATCGAAACCTAGCCTTTGGGGATCTGGGGGAATCCTCCGCTCGTCGTCGCGTAGGCGCCTGCCTTCGTGCCGCTGGGGCGAGTACGATCCGCTTCCCGGAGGAGGCGTGGGCACTCGACGGCGGTCATGACGTCCGTGTCGTCGGTCGTGTTGCTCGTCATTCCGACCCAGATGCCGGTCTTGCCGCGGGCCACGTTCCTCACGCCTCGGGGGCGATCTTGGACTGTGGGCCGACCATACGGTGTCTACAGCCACCGATCTGCTGTGAATCCTGTTGCGCGACTGAGAAACAGCCGCGTTTTGCTCTTCAGCCGTTCGGAGCAAAGCTCGGATCTGCTGAAGGCCTCTCCCAGCCTCCGACTGAGAGGGTTGAATCGACTACGTGATGCGAGTCGCGGCTTCGAGGTTCTGGACTGGCGTGCGGAACACCTGAGTCTCGCGCTGGCGCGATTGCCGTGGTCGTCGACTGCACTCGGGGACCAGTCGGCGGGGCTGTTCGTCGAGTGCGCGTTGGATATTTTCCAAGCGCGCGCGCTCGGCCACGGTGGCCAGGCGTGTGGCTTCGAGGGCCAGAGCCTCCGGAGAATCCCCCACGACGGGAGTGAAGAGTGCATCTTCGTTACGGCGACAAAGCTCAGCCCTTTGCTCGGAGGTGAGGGGTTGAGGAATGTAACCGTCGTTGTCGTGCGATCGGCCGCCGCCGCTGCCGCCGTCTCCACCGCGAGGATAACCCGGCGGGCTGCGGCGCGAATCGACCATGAGGATTTCCGCTGCGGGATTGCTGCTCCCGCACTCGGAAACAGAATCCACGAGCTCGGTCGACTGATCGGCCGGCCCGTAGAGGTAACCGTCGGGCTCAATGGCCGCGACTTGAGGGGTGGCCGTTTGACGGGCCACCGCGTGTTTCACCCATCGCTGGAGCCGTGAGCGACCGGATCGCTTGCGGCGGCGTCCGGCGGGGATGGGGAACAATGTAGGGATCGATGAATATTGAGTCGACGGCTGCCGAAGGAGGATGCCACAGGCGCTGGCGCGGAAGTGCGCAGCCCCCCGGGTGGGCAGAGCCTCGACGTCGAGAGGGGCCTCCTGAAGCCACGCGGAGTCGTCGGCGATGAAAACGAGCGCGCCGAGCCGGATCTCGCGGCCCAACGCTAAACCACCGCCTGACACCATGATGAAGGAGGTCGGAGAAGAAGTTGCAACCTCACCAGATGTCGCTAAGACGCCTTGCCCCACGGTGGGCGCCAACTGTCGTGGTTCTAAGTCTGACAGTACGAGTAGGGGGTACGAATGGGGAGGCAAGGCCCTAGCTATGGTGGAGTTGTACACAAGGTGTTTACGAGTTCATGCCCTTCTCGGAGGAAGTAACAGCCCTACATCTCGGTGCCCGGAGGCGGTCGACTGTTATGTGTATATGTGAGTTACAAAGATGCGAACCCTTGTGCTGGAGGAGGGGATGGCTTATATAGTGCGCCAGGACCCCAGTCATGCTCCACGTTACCAAGGGTTCAATGTACATTAAGGTAGGCGTTACTGATAACGCCTACAGTAAAGAGTAATTAAGGCATTCACTACGGCGAGTAAATATCAGACCGTTATTGTCCTAAGGGATCTTTGACCTTCGGGGGTCGAGTGCCTTGGATTGGTCGAGTGGAGTTGAGTCGTCTTGTAGGTGATGTCTAGTCGAGTGGGATGTCCTCTTGGGCCGTCCCAGTCGATTGTCCTTGTCATCATAAGTTTTGTCTTTTTATCTTCTAGGTTAGTGACCTTGTGTGGGGTACCTTGGTCGGGCCTGTGACCCTACCCTATGTTTGTAACCTCGTCACCGGCCACGAGCGCCGCGATGGCAGTGGGCAAAATCTGTTGTTCTTCACCCCAATGCCCTACAAAAACGTGAGATAAATAAGGCTATATAATGTACATACATCATGTTCAACAAACTATCAAACATAAATATAATTGTTGGCCCGCAAAATATGTGGTGCTACACTGAAATCAGTTACCATGATCTATGGAGGAATTCAGAGTAGCAGAATGCAATGTAGTTCAGCGAGCAAGTGGATGGATTTACCACGTCGCTTTGGTGATGTAAAAGATTGGATAAGAAAAACAAACAAAGGTCTTTTTCATTCCTCGTCACCAAATCACCGTGGCCTCCCACAATAATGTTAGAAGAGAGATTGAAAAAACATAGTAGCAGTGTAGCACGCAAGGTCTTCCTTGCAGAACTATCATCAAACATCCGGCATACAACCACCTACGCATTCTAACTTACCTGATGAAGAGGAAGTAAGCCTTGACGGGGATCCTCCTCATGTGGAGGCATTCTTCCTCATCCCG
>LR738711.1:58056246-58070388 GCA_902687465.1 Secale cereale
GGGGCCGCCGCGTGTAGGTTCTTGCCATGGCGGAGGGTCGAGCACCGTGGGGGGGGAGGGCGAGCGGCGGAGTGAAGGGGCCGAGCGGTTGGAGAAGGGGCGTGCGGGACTGCGGGATTCGTTTTTTTAGAGAGAGGTAGTGAATTTCGTTAACGAAAGTTTTCGTTAACGATGATTTTAAGCCTTTGGATTGTAGATTAGACGGCTAATATGTTTAGTTGAATCTGCCCTCTCTTCTTTTCATAGGGGTAGTACATACTTTTTTTTTTGAGACAAAGGGGTAGTACATACATAAATGCGGGCGAGGGAACGAACGAGGCCAGCACCACGTTGTCAGTCCGAGGCCGAGCCCAATGCAATGCTACGTACAACTTACAAGTAGTAAAACAAAGCCCACTGGACTCCGTCCCCCTGGCTAAGCTAGGTCTTCGCTCGATTCCTCGTCAAAAAGCAAAAACAAAAAAAGCTAGGTCTTCGCTGTGCCCAAACGAACGCGAGCCACGATGGCGCCGCAGCAGCCCCGACAAATCCACGCCAGTTAGCAGTGCGCCGGAGTAGTCCGCCGCTGCAGTTCCCAGATCAACGCGAGTGAGGCGGGCGCCGCAATGGCCCGCCGTCCACAAATCGACGCCATCGAGGAGGGCGCCCAAGCGGCCCGACTCAGCGGATGCTCGCCGGCGGCGCCTGCGTCCCCGCTTGAAGTCGAAGATCTGCTTAGGGAGATCCTTCTGCGTCTCCCTCCGCAGCCATCCTCCCTCCCGTGTGCATCCGCCGTCTGCAAACGCTGGCAGCAACTCGTCACCGACCCCAAGTTCCTACACTGCTTCAGCGTCCACCACCAGAAGCCGCCCCTCCTCGGCTTCTTCCACATGCGCATATACGATGTCGTCTTTACCCCTGTTCTGGGCCCTTCGGACCGCATCCCTCCTCAGCGATTCGATCTGCGGCTCCGTGCGGACGTCGAAAGTGGCACGCAGTTGATGGTCAACCTGCTCGACTGCCGCCATGGTCGTGTCCTTCTCCTTCTCACGGGGAGAGCGCGGCGCGAGATCATTGTGTGTGACCCCATCACCGGCGAGCAGCGTGGCCTGTTGTTTCCGCCAAAGTTCAAAGGGACATATGTCGTCAACGGGGCTGTGCTCTGTGCTGCCAGCGAACGTGATCACGTGCACGGAAGCTGCCACTCAAGCCCCTTCAAGGTGGTGTTGATCTCGTATTCTGGAGGGGTTAATAATGGTCCTGCTGCCAGTGTTTACTGCTCAAAGATTGGCATATGGGGTGATATCATCTCAGTAGATGTTTCATATAGGCTTGTTTTCGAGCATAACCCTGGGTTGCTTGTTGCTAATACACTTTACTCTGGTTGTTGGATACTATAAGCGATGGCATACTTGAGTTCGATTTGGATGAGAAAAGCCTAACTGTGATCAATGGGCCTACCATTACAAATGATTTCTGTGCCAGCTATTGGATAATGCAACTTGAGGATGGCTCTGTTGGCATCGCCATATTGTCTTACCCTCGCTTCCAAACACTACCAGAAAAACAGGGTTTGCCGACGGCCAAATATATGCCGACGGCTACCGTCGGCATCTAGAGACCTATGCCGACGGCTAAAGGAAGGCCGTAGGCGTACAAAAGCCGTCGGCATACATCCATCTATGCCGACGGCCCCGTCGGCATAGAGGAGGCCGTCGGGAACGCACGAGCTACGCCTACGGGTGCCGTCGGCATAGGAAAGGCCGTCGGCATAGACCTGGCCCACCTGTCCGGTCAGCGCAGACCACGTGACGGCGTTGACCCTACGCCGACGGGCCGTAACGGCGCCCGTCGGCATATCTGTGGCAGAGGTATGCCGACGGTGTGGCCGTCGGCATAGGCCCCTCTGCCACGTCCACGATCCGTGCGCCAAGCCACGTCATCGATCCATGAGACGAAGGCTTATATGCCGACGGCCAGGCCGTCGGCATACATTTATTTTAATTATTTTTTCAACTCCATTTCTGTTATTTGTGGCAGAGGTATGCCGACGGCGCGGCCGTCGGCATAGGCCCACTCGCCACGTCATCGATCCCTGCGCCACGCCACGGCATCGATCCGCGGCACAACCTGCGTGGGGTGTAATGGTATGCCGACGGCCTAGCCGTCGGCATAGGTGTACTTTACTTTATTTTTATTTTTAGTTTGCTTTGTTGTTTTTACTTTGCTTTGTTGTTTTTACTTTATTTTAATTTTTGTTTTGCATAAGATAATTATGCCTTATCTAAAAAAATTCCCGATGTATATCGATTGCCGCCCCCCCCCTCCGGTAACGAACGTCCGGTGTGTGCCCCCCCTCACGGACGGCGCCGCCGCCGGCACCTGGAGGGGGGGAACGGACGCGTGGGGTCTACACGGAGGGGATCTTGCTGTGGATCTGTCCCGGATGTTTCTCCAGGCTGTTCCTATGGGCTGACCTAACACAACCGGGCGGGGAGGTCCACTGGCCAAAGCCCGTCCGCGCAAAGTCAAAGGGCTAGATCCCGTGGTCCAACGCTACAGGGTTAGGCGGGAAGGGGGCACTGGGGGGGTAGCAATGCCACCGGAGCGTCGCACCGGGACCTCATACATGCGTGGTGGTGTGGTGGCATGTCCGAAGAGGCGGGACGCGTGTCCGGTGTGTGCCCCCCCTCACGGACGGCGCCGCCGCCGGCACCTGGAGGGGGGGAACGGACGCGTGGGGTCTACACGGAGGGGATCTTGCTGTGGATCTGTCCCGGATGTTTCTCCAGGCTGTTCCTATGGGCTGACCTAACACAACCGGGCGGGGAGGTCCACTGGCCAAAGCCCGTCCGCGCAAAGTCAAAGGGCTAGATCCCGTGGTCCAACGCTACAGGGTTAGGCGGGACGGGGGCACTGGGGGGGTAGCAATGCCACCGGAGCGTCGCACCGGGACCTCATACATGCGTGGTGGTGTGGTGGCATGTCCGAAGAGGCGGGACGCGTGTCCGGTGTGTGCCCCCCCTCACGGACGGCGCCGCCGCCGGCACCTGGAGGGGGGGAACGGACGCGTGGGGTCTACACGGAGGGGATCTTGAAGTGGCACAAGGAAGGTATAAGGTACAATCCAAATAAAATCGTACATCCATCGGGAGGGGAAGCATGGAAGTCATTCGATGAAGAATACCCCGAGGAAGCAGCCGAGGCTGGGAATGTCAGAATAGCCATATCAGGTGATGGGTTGAATCCATATGGTATGTCGTCCAATCCATACAGCTGCTGGCCTGTGTTTGTAATTCCGCTCAATCTTCCTCCCGGTGCCCTAATGCAACGGAAGACCATGTTCTTGTCGCTCATCATTCCGGGGCCTGACTACCCGGGGAAGCAATTGGGTGTGTTTATGCAGCCGCTTGTGGATGCTTTGCACCATTCTTGGTACTTTCCGAGGTTGACATACGACCGAGATCTGCAGAGAAATTTCTTGATGAAAGTTTGGTTGCACTATTGCATGCATGACTTTCCCGGCTATGCTCTATTCTGCGGATGGTGTACAAGTGGTAAGATGCCATGCCCAGTGTGCATGCAGGCTCTGCGAATGATTTGGCTGAGTAAGGGTGGCAAGTATGTAGCCTTTGACCAGCATCGACAGTTCCTCCCTCCAGACCATCCAGACAGGGAAGACAAGAAGAACTTCACGAAAGGCCGGGTTGTTCATGAAGTAACCGAGATTCCAACATTTTCGGGGACAGATGTTCTTGCTCAGCTAAAAGCTCTCAAGCCTAAAGGCAAAGGCAAAGGCAAAGGCAAAGGCAAAGGCTTCGAGGGATATGGTGAGACGCACAACTGGACTCACATTACCCCGTTCTCGCAGCTTCCCTATTTCAAGGACCTCAAACTTCCTTACAATATTGATGTGATGCACACCGAAAAGAATGTGGCAGAGTCCCTTTTCACAACGATCCTCAACATTACTGATAAGACGAAGGATAACGTTAAAGCTAGAGCCGATCAACAAAGAATTTGTGATAGACCACGGCTTAACATGAAGCCTCCCACAGGCGGTCGAAAAAACTGGTTCAAGCCAGATGCTGACTTTGTCCTTAAACCGCCGGGAAAAAAGAAGTACTTATCTGGCTGAAACAAATTTTGAAGTTCCCCGATGGTTATGCATCGAATATAAGTAAGGGAGTCAATCTTTCAACGGGCAAAGTGACCGGCCTGAAGAGTCATGACTACCATGTATGGATTGAGCGCATAATGCCGGTGATGGTTCGAGGCTATGTCCCCGAGCATGTCTGGCGAGTGCTTGCCGAGCTTAGCCATTTCTTCCGCACACTCTGTGCTAAAGAAGTAAGTAAAGAGGTGATTGAAAAATTGCATAAGAAGGCACCGGAGTTGATAGTCAAGCTAGAGAAAATCTTTCCGCCAGGCTTCTTTACTCCGATGACACATCTCATTCTGCACCTCGCGAACGAGGTATTGTTGGGGGGGCCTGTGCAGAATCGCTGGCAGTACGGCCCTGAGAGGCAGAACAAGCATCTCCGACGGAAATGTGGAAACAAAGCTAAGATTGAAGCTTCCATAGCTGAGGCGGTTATCCTAGAGGAGGTGTCAGACCTCAGGACATCATACTATCCAGACCATGTTCCCCATCTGCATAACAAGGTGCCTCGATACAATATAGAAGAGCCCAAGTATCAACCCAGGCTCGATCTATTCAACACGCAAGGTGGGAGGGCTGGGGCCTCGAAATCTTATAACATGCCACGACAAGAGTGGGAGGACATCATGTTCTATATCTTGCACAACATCAAGGAAGTTGAGGAAGTGTGGATGAGGTAATACCACTACACCATTCTTTATGTCTTCCACATCATCATGTTCCATGTTCACTTAGTCCCGGTCTAACACCGCTTTTCTTATTTTTAGTGATTTTGTTCAAGTGGAATGGACGGGAGTGAATCCTCCTACTGAGGCAGAGGCACTTACTCTTCTCCGTCATGGAAACCCTGGACGTAAAAATTTTGTTGCTTGGTTCATGGAGAAAGTAATTTTCCACACTCCCCTATTAAATACCTACTTCAACATTTATTAGTTAACCAAACTAATGCACGCAACAATTTCCATTATACTTGTAGGGAAAAGATCCGAACATATCTATGGATAATGAATTGAGATGGGTTTCCATGGGTTTTGACCCTGCCGTCATGACATGTAAAAAGTATGATGTGAATGGGTATCGCTTCCATACAGAGGAGCACCAAAACAGCCGCCCCGATCCCAAAACTATAAATACCGGAGTGTACACCCCCGGTCAAAATTCAGTAGACTACTACGGAAGGGTACAAAATATATACGAGGTTAAATTCCGCCAGGGGCGTGAGACCCTAAGTCTTCCTGTGTTCAAATGTCGATGGTTCGATCCGCGGGAGGGGGTAAAACATACGCCTTCCATTGGTTTGGTAGAAGTTAAACCATCAACCGTCTATGCCGGAGCCGATCTCTTCATTGCGGCTACCCAAGCTACACAAGTATATTATCTGCCTTACCCATGCCAGAAAGCGTATCTAAAGGGTTGGGAAGTTGTGTTCAAGGTTTCGCCACATGGTAAGCTGCCAGACCCGAATGAAGACGATTACTACAACATTAACCCCATGACATACGAGGGAGTGTTCTATCAAGAGCAACCTGATGATGATGATGATGATGATGGTGTGGTTAGAAACGATGACGCTAGACCATTGGGTGATGATGATGTGGACCCAAACGTCGACGATACACGGAATGATGGTGAGACCATTGTCAATGAAAATGACATACTTATGCTTATTCCGGTTGTTATATATTTTGCTTGTCACATGCTAATAATTCATTCTTTTGCAGCAACTGGATATATTCTAAAGGGGTCCGTATTCCCAACGGCCTCATCACTGTCTTGCTGAAGTTACACTGGCCGGGGTTGTACTGTCCGGATCCAGTCAGGCAGCCGGATCGTCGGGTTTTGGCCACGAGCTGGGACCACTGGGAAGCGGCCCCCCACGCGGACCATGACACCCATGCCAAGGCCGTGATCACTACTTTTTGGGTGAGTTCTCTTCAGAAGTCCATTCTACTTTCATGAATGATTTAACTCAGGGCTTTTTCCATTCTTGTTTCATGCATGTTTGTAGAAATTCTATCGAGTTCTTCCGGAGCATAGGGCCAGAGCGGACCAGATTGTGCTGCGCCAATGCAAGAAGAAGGCCCGCCAGTTGCAGTACGAGGTGCGCTATGTGGCCATCTCCACATACTACCACGACGTTCTTGGTGTGAAGATGACCAAGGAAGATGCGCGGAGGATGGGCATTACCTTGGAGAAGCCCGAGTTCTTGGCGGTAAGTATAAATTTTTTTCCATTATGCCATTATGCTTCCATTATGCTTTATGCTTTATGCTTTATGCCATTATGCTTTATGCTTTATGCTTCCATTATGCTTTATGCTTTATGCTTCCATTATGCTTCCATTATGCTTTATGCTTCCATTATGCTTCCATTATGCTTCATGCTTCCATTATGCTTCCATTATGCTTTATGCTTTATGCTTTATGCCATTATGCTTCCATTATGCCATTATGCTTTTCATTATGCCATTATGCTTTTATTATGCTTTTATTATGCTTCCATAACACCAATTTGGACACACCTATATGTCATTATGCTTTTATTATGTAGGTGTGTCCAAATTGGTGTTATGGAAAAGACGAGTCCTGGGCGGCATTGGTTGATCTTTGGTGTGATGAGGCTGGAGCCTGGGCGGCTATGAGAACCAAAAATAAGGCTAACCGAGGGACGGAGGGAGTACATGCTCAGGGAAACCGAAACCACTATCTCCACAAGGCAGTTAATGTATGACTAACCCCATTAAACATTCTTCTTCTATTTACCATCAGTTTCTTATGTATGACTAACCTCTGTTTGGTGGTGCAGGAGGAGAAACTGAAGCGGCCGCTGTCAGACATGCAGGCGTGGGAGATCGCCCATACGCGGAAGGACCCCAAGCCTGGCGATAACAAGTACTACGGCAAGAAGACCGCGGGGAACATCCAAGCCTACTCTGAAGCCTATTTAAAGTTGCATCCTGACACACCTGACCCCATTGCGGCGCCTCTGGACGAAAGGGCGGTGGTGAGCATGGGGCCCAAGGAGCACGGTCGGGAGGCGGTTCTCGATGCTGTGATCACTCCTAGTATCTCCTACACACAACTTCGTCGGATCGACCCGAGCCTGAGCCAGCGCACGAGCCAGCCAGTGACCAGTGCACAGTCCCTCTTCCAGGAGCAACAATCTGTAAGTATTTTCCCTCTTATCTTCATTGCTCATTTTATTTTCCGCATTTATTATTTTTATGAGTTCTATCATGGCATACCGTAGGCCTACCTGGAGTACACACGCCAGGAGACCATGGCGTGGCATAAGAGGCTTTATGAACACCAAGTGCAGAGGGATCTCCAGATGCAGCAGGCTTTTCAGGAAATGGCGGCCGGCAGGTGTCCTCAGTTGCAGCCAGCACAATGCCCTCTAGCGCAACCAGTGCTGCTGACCTTTGAGGAGTTTGTGGCACAGACCGCTGGCCCCTCGCCGGTTAGTTCATCCCCAATCTATTCATCCAAAGCATGTCATGCCTTTCAACATAGTCATATATCCCGTTAATATGTCTTTTCAACATCCAGGGAACAGGTGGATCTACCGTTGGCGGTGGTCTTCGCAGCACTCCGGAGACACGGAGCCCGACCACTCCGATCCACGGAGGCGGAGGCGGAGGTGGAGGTGGAGGCTTCGGCGGTCTTGGTGGTGGCTCTGCCGCTAGCAGTGACGACCTGGGCTTCGGCGGTCTTGGCGGTGACGACCTCCGTGGTGCTCGATGATCCTTGTGTGTGGTGATGATACTTGATAGGACTTGTGTGTGGTGATGATCATTTAGATGACTTGTGTGCTTCTCTATATGCTTATGTTTATGTTGGTTGTGATGATGATCTTTTAGAGATTTGTGTGTGATGGATGATGCTTAATTATGCTGTTGTTTATATCTTTATTCTGTTATATATGTCTATTCTATCATATATATGTGCTGTGTATTGAATTGAATTCATTTGAAACAAAACAGAAAAAAAAAAGCAGAAGAAAGCTATGCCGACGGCAAGGCCGTCGGCATAGGGATACTATGAGCCCCCAGTAGCTGACACGTGGCAGCTATGCCGACGGCCTGACCGTCGGCACACAATTTGTACTAAGCCGACGGCCGGGCCGTCGGCATACCTGCCACGCGTCAGACACTGGGAGCTGCGTATGAATGAGTAAGCCGACGAAGTGGCCGTCGGCTTATAATTCAATATATGCCGACGGCCGGGCCGTCGGCATAGGCCTGGTCCACGACCAACGACAGGCAGCCACGTGGCAGCCCTATGCCGACGGCTTGCCGTCGGCATAGCCCTGGTCCACGACCAACGACAGGCAGCCACGTGGCAGCCCTATGCCGACGGCTTGCCGTCGGCATAGGCCTGGTCCACGAGCAACGCCAGGCAGCCACGTGGCAGCCCTATGCCGACGGCAAGCCGTCGGCATAGCCTTATGCCACGTGGCGGCCCGTCGCTGGGCGAACTTAACGGCTGTGGGCGCCGTTAGGCACGGGCTTTGCCGACGGACGTTGCCGTCGGCATTGATGTACGGACGCCGTCGGCATAGCATATATGCCGACGGCTTTTCTATGCCGACGGCCATCCGGGCTATGCCGACGTATATGTTGCCGACGGCCCTATGCCGACGAGGGCCGTCGGCATAGGTCTGTCCCGACGGGACTCAGGGCTATGCCGACGGCCCTGGCCGTCGGCATAGGGGGCGATTCTGGTAGTGAAACGTGGCAGATGAATGTCGATTGCCATGGTGTTGTCACATGGATGATGTGGGAGACCATTAACATGCATGACATTCCTGGGCTTCCTTCTCAGATTGAAGGAAATAAGGCAACCATGAAATATATAGTGGGATGCGTCGAGGATACTAATGAAATACTTTTATCTGTGGACGACAACGTTTATATGGTTCAACTTAAGTCAATGCAGTGTAGGAAACTCTGTGAACACGATCATCATACTAACTATCATTGTTTCAAGAGTTTCTATCCGCCAGGTGATTATTCATTCTTAGTCTTCATATTACAGGAATAACTTAATCTTCTTGTGTTCTGTACATGGATGCTCAATTACCTTCATTGAAATTTTTTAGTGTTCTCTAATAAGTTAAACTTAGTTGCAACAATTTGTCCTTTGCTAGATAGAAAAACTTTTAGCCATATTGTTTAGTAGTATATGTTATCATTCAATATAATAGTCATCGCTCTTCACTCTTCATTTGCTAGATAGAGAAGCTTAATTATAGCCTTCACTGCTTTATCAATCAATGTAGTTGCCTTCATCCATGGGAGCTAATAACAAATCGAATACCAAACATGTAATATTGTGAAATCAAATGTCAAATCACTAACTCATTCGGCATGTTTGAAACCTTAACTAAATTCTTCTATCCAGTAATTTTAATCTTGCTATTTTTTTCTGAAATCCATGAAAAAACTTTAGTTGAAACTGTACCTTCTGAAATAATATTTTTATTGTCACTTATTCAAGACCATAATGCAAGTGACTAGCACATCTATGACACAACCTTTTTTTTGGCATTTGGTGTCTCTAATCAGGCTCCATTTGTTCAATTTGAATATTATCACAACTTTTGTTGGTAGTTATACAAGTTTTGGCATGTGTATATTTTCTCTTCTTGACATGAGGAGGAATGAGTGTAAATGAGATGAATTATATACCGTTATGAGGAAGCTATATACACTTCTTTCAATAATATTCCTTGCACAAAGCAACATACGTGGTTTTTATTTGGTGCCAGTAGTGAGCTATAAAACATAAATACAGTAGTGAGCTATTTTCTTATATTTGTCAACTCATTTATTATGTAATATAACTATTTTTGCCTTCCCATATTCAGTTGTCTTTCTTTGGAATTTATTAAATGCATGCCATATGCTGATAGGCCCAACCATTGTTGGTGGATACAATGGAGCTGAAATGTTGCATGATGCATCGGATGACGTCTCCTACTCTCGTTTGATGTTCTAATGTGCTGAAACGGTTGAATGGGTAAGAAAATCTTCTGAATATTGTTTGTGAGATTTGAACTGTTTTGATTTCCTCTTTGTAAAATACGCCCAATGTGGGTAGCATGCAATCTCAAACTATTGTTGATTCAGATATAGGGATTCACACATGCTAGTAACACGGACAAACAATTAAAAATGGTGGTGATGCTAAATAAAGAATGTCTCCTCTTTTGGATCATATATGGTATGCAGCTGATCCAAATGTTGCATGCCCAGATTCTCCTTTGATTTAGTTTTTATATTATCTTAGTTTGAAAGCAATGTATATTTGTAGCCTATTTTGCTATTGCAAATATCAGTCACATCATTCAACTCCATCACCTAACAAATTCGTGTGAATAGGCTGAAATTTTTGTCATCACCGGTATTCTGAAGAGATATAGCTAGGAATAAGATATTGCTCTTCCTTTTTAGGGGGTATTATCTCCTTATGTTGCTGAGATGATCATGAGTTTGTACACATGGCTTGTTCGTACACTGCTGCGTACTCCTAAGTGCCACTATTACGTTTTCTCTGTATCTGTATCATGTTAGTAACAAATTAGCGCTTTTGTTTTCCCCAGGTGAAGAAGGGCTGCTGCAGTTACTTGTCGCTTAGTTTGCTGTATTGCTTCAATGTTTCCAGCAGTGTTCATATCTAAAAATACTTGTGCGCCTTAGTCTAGCCAAGTGTCTAATCCAGCAAGATGTTTTGAATACCTAATCCAGTGAATTTCAGCTAAGTACCCTTGTCAAGTCTGATATTGTCGTCTCGTTTTTATTAGGTGTTTGTGCTTGGCACCTCTTCTCTTGAGCCATGACAGTTTCAGCCCCAAGTATCACCAAAACTTGTGTGTTTGAGTGTGCATGTCAGCTATGTTTTGAAAAGCATGGCAGCGTTGTGGATTGAATGTGATCATGATCCACACATGCTTTTTTTCTCCTGAGTGAGAGTGTGCATGTCAGCTATGTTTTGAAAAGCATGGCATCGTTGTGGATTGAATGTGATCATGATCCACACATGCTTTTTTTCTCCTGAGTGAGAGTGAGTTTTTCTTTGTTGCTGCTTGTGCAATACTTACTTTGTCATGGTTCATACGGGCCAGAGTACTCATCATTGACTCAGCTATGTGTTGTGATATGGAACCCGACGACAACCATACTTGAAATTATAGTAATTGGGCAGCAGGAGGTTGCCTTCTTAGGTGTATTTTTACCTTGGGATGGTTTGAGGTTGCATCTTGTCTATAATCATTCTCTGCCCCCAGTCATTTCAACAGTTTTTCTATGACTAGGGCTAGCACAGATTAAATCAGGAATTACATGACAGTTAAAACGGAATGTAATTCTTTAGATGGTTCAATGTCTGATTATCTGTCTACTTTAGAAAAGCTTGTCTCTGTTTTGCTCCTTGCTTAATCTATCAAAGATGGGAAACAGCTCGGGCGTTGAAACTGCTATGTAATCCCTAAAGTAGTGATCTAAAAGGTCGGAAATCCGTTGGTGCTCCTGGACAAAAATATGTCCAGGAGTCTTGCCACCGAAAAAAATATTTCAAAGTGTGAAGAAACTCCAAATAAAAAAATCGGCGCATACATCTCGACATTATATGTGTGCACGTCAAGTTTCGGAGAAAACCGACATTTTTTGTGGCTTGTGTAAAATACACAAAAATATGTGTTGTGAAAAGCACTTTTTAACACTGGATTTTGTCTTTTTATATATGTGATACATAACTTGTCGGCTTGTCACGAAATGACTCTGTGAGCATGTACAATATCGAAATGTATACACCAAATTTTTGTTTGAATTTTTTTAACATTTCAAAATATGTTTAAAACACATTTTGAAAACCAGGAACGCGCGCTCCCATGTGCCAAAACACCACTCTCCCTAAAAGGTTTTATATTTGTTTATAGAGGGAGTATATAACTGATATGGGCAACTTTCTTCTTTGCTAGTGGAATTCACTTAAGTACCTTCTCCATGTATGATTACCATCATGCAGCTTTCCACAACCTATTAGGAGTTCAGATTCAAAATAATACATATGTCTTACAGGAAGATAGATGATTATTCTGCCTACTGTAGATGTTTAATTGAATTTATTACCATGGATATATTTTGAAGACTCTGTCTCTTTGCTACCTAGATTTTACATGTTTTGATGTAAAAGTTCACACGGGTCTGAAAATTTTATTTATGCAAATAATCATGACTTTAGCTTTTGGCACAAAATGCATCACTTCATCATACATTACACCACACATCAATATTTCACTCATATCCTCCTATTACAGTCAACTTTTTTTTTGCGGGATCCTATTTCAGTCAACTCGGATGACAAATGGCATGGGTCCTCAATATGGATGTGCCCCTCGCCACGAAAGAATGGCCTAGGAGGCATCTGCAAAGATACCGCTTCATCCGAATGCACCATAATCCAACGATGCACAATCCATGCATCTCAGTAATAACAGTAGTAGATATCTCACCCACATGGCCTTGTTGAGTTAGCCGGTCATACACCCACGATGGGTAGTGCGCTTACCTTGAAGTGCAGAATAGGCATCTCGCGCCCTTGATGAAGGTAGTCAATCCCTCTGGCGATACCCAATCTCATTGAGCTTGTCCCAAGAGAACCCGAGAACATGTACTTGTCAAGAGAACCTCGACGTATGTAGTCAGTGGAGAGTCTATTATGGTTTGCCCAAATTTTGGATGAGGAAGAGCTGCTTAAATAGGAAAAAGGGCTAGAGGAGGGGGGTTTGGAGGGGTTTCAGAGCCCTTCGATCACGATCATGCGGCTCCTATCAGAGAGGGGGTTAGCTGGCCTTGGGTGGGCTGTGCAGAGATGTTTGCACTAAGATGAGAGGGAATTGGTGCGGGCCGGTGACAGTTTCAAATACCGAAACGTCTCCCATTTTACCGGCTATAGTGCCATTATAGGTTTATTATTCGTTGGGGTATCAAACAAATTCCGATTGCAACAAAATTTGACAGACGGTCTACCTACACTACTACAAGACAGCTCATCAACTTTCAGCTCATTCTGAGAACATTTTTATGCCCACTTATAAAATAATATTTAGAGGCGCTGCGGGCGCGTGCGAGTGTGGTTGGTCTCGAAACGATCAACAAAGACAACGGAGAGAAGCGACAACTACGAATAGATGCAGGTTTTGAAAAATGATGATAACAGAGTGTCGATGCAATGTGAATGATGCGATGATGAATGCAACAAATAAACAATTGAAGCGGCTATCATGAAAAACATGGAAGGCATATGTACCATCGGTCTAGGTCTGTTACATCATATGACCGAGGAAATGAGGAAAAGAAATTATGAAAAAGTGTTAGGGCTACAAAAAAATTGCAGCATGACAACAGAGAGCAGCATGGCCGCTATCTCACATCGGATCCCCCAAGGGGCTCTAAATGGAGGTTGCATCTACCTGCTTCCATAGCTCAAGAGAACTCCTCATTACTGCGAGTATGTCTTCTGAACTTGTAATCTTCCTTTTGAAAGTGCAGCAATGCTCCCCGTGTTGCTCCTGTGTGGCGACCGGGGAGGAAACCCTAGCTAGTCGCAGGCTTCGAGCCTCCCCTCGTCCTTCCCTCCCTCATCGTCGTCGGACCACGCTGCCACACAAAGCCCACCAGTGCCGGTGACGGCAAGGCTCTTCTTCATCCCGTTCGAAGGCTGTTGGCGTGGGGCGACGGCGTTCAGTGGTGCTTCGCGCTGGTGAGGGGCACGGAGGCATGGCGGCGGAGTAGCGAGGGCTTGGTGGCGGCGGAGTGGGCTTCATGAGGCGGCTCGCGCTCGTGGTTGCGGTGGCGGCCAGGTCTGGGCTCTGCCAAATTTGGCGGGCGCGCGACGCCTCGTCGGCGGGCGCGGGAGCTTCTGTTGCTGCGTGCGGCGCGATGGACGGGCTTGGGGCGGGTGCGCGAGCTGGTGGTACATGATGGTTGAGCTCCAATC
>LR738711.1:58083230-58110458 GCA_902687465.1 Secale cereale
CCCCCCCCCACCGTCTCCGGTAGCTCACCGCCGGCAGCGGCCACCGCATCGACAGGTTTGATTCACTGAATACTCCAATGAACTACAGATCTGTGGATCCTCCTAGCAATCAACTACTCGTGCAAAGATTCTGAGCGCTGGGCGGCGAGACGAAGAGCCTGAGCCGACTGACCGCAGAGGAATAACCCAGAGGGGACGCACCATTGGCACGGTAAGCAGCAACTTCTTCCTGACTAGTAGTACTATCAAATTGCAGAAATGTTTGTGAAATCTGATGTGCCATACACCCTGGTAGTCGTAACTAATAGCAGCATTACATGGTCAGAGCAGTAGCATAGATAAGCCTGTGAATAGTTTATCATCCAGACTAAAGCCAGCCCAAACCAGGTGACTCCACGGGCAGCATCCAAACCAACTCGATCCAACAAAATTCTGCTAGAATCCAAACCAAACCAATCTGTACTTGTTTTTCACCCAACCCAAACCAATACCGGTTCCATTTTTGGACTGAATCCACAGATTGAAACCGTGGACAAGTCCATATATGCAGGTGTCGTGGACAAGTTCATATATGCAGGTGCGGAGTTTCTGAATTGCATCTAGGAATCTTTCTACAGGAAGCGGTGTGGGCGGGAGGTAGAACCTGTAGGACGAGCTCTGGACGTCAGAAACCCGCAGCTACGGAGACGACTCGAAACTCGAAACCAATGGCAGCGGCGGCGAGCCGGAGACAGACTCGAGCTCCATGGCGGCAGCGAGCCGGCGACGACTCGAGCCTTGGGACGTTGGAGGCAACTAAAATCGGGCAGCTTCAAGGGTCAGAAAGCTGGAGGAGAGACGAGCTAGCTCCAGCCGGTGGCGGCGATGACCGACGGCCCGGCGGGCGCTAACCGCATGGCAATGACCGTCAAGGATGGGGGCGCATTGGTCTCTTACAGTTTTGGTCGAGAGACCGGTTTCCATCTACGAGTTGAAACTGTTTGAGACTGATTTGTAGGTGTCCAAATTGAACCAGACTAATCCATAATACCTAAAGCCCAAACCACACCAGATTATATTAGGGGCTCAGCCAATTTAAACCCATCCAAAGAGGGTTCTGTAGAGAAACCAAATTGAAACTGTGGTTCCAATCCAAACCATTCCCAGGTTTAAGCATAGATGATCCGGTCAGGCACGATACATGCTAGGCACGGTGGATTTTTCATTCCATGATCAGGAAAGTAGTTCATGGCTGGCTTCTCGTGTACAGACTCGCAAAGTTGCAAGCTGTTGCAACGCTCGATGCCCTGCATCTTAAAGGCTAACTGAATTGAATCTTATATGACATATATGATACACTTTCTAAGCACAACACTGCCTGTGTAATAAAGGCTCGCTGGTAATTTTTTCTCAAACACCCGTTTGCGCCCAAACACGTGTTGTCTGTATTAAACCTATTAGAAGGTGAAAAAAGCTGTCAAATCAAAAGCAAAAGGGAAGCGAAGCAAAATCGTAGGCTACAACCAGCTTAAGGCAAGGCTCGCGGCTACACTGGAAATTGGGAGAACTTAAAAGCACTTGTGGTTTCTAACTTTCTAATTGTTCTGTGTTATAACTCCTAAGATGTAATTCAATTCATTCTGTCGATTCCTCTTCATTTATTGGAGCTAGGAGAATTTTCGAACATGCTATTAATTTCAACTAGAATAATTGGAAACGGGTCTGCATTACAGCGAGAAACCGAACAAACTATAGAATAAAATAAGTTCTTTGCTGTAGAACAAGAAGGTTTGTAATATTAAAACATTTTGCAGGTAAAATTAACTCAAGATAAGCAGCTTCAGATTGTACTGATTGGAAAAAATACAGTAGACCGATCTTTTACTTTCAGAACATCGTCTGCTCATGATCATACCAGCTGTCTTGCTGGGATTGTCTCATTTCACCTTGGACCTGATACATCTGATGCTACAGGTGGAGCTGAAGAGTTCACATTTCCAGCAATACCGAAATTTGGTTCATTTGTTGCGACAAAGTTATGATCTATGTTGCTCTCTGCATCCATGGTACCTTCCAAGACTTTGACTACCTCGGACATTTTAGGCCTTCCTTTGCAGTCAATCTGCAAACACCACATCGCGAGCTTCATCATCTGAATCACATCTCGCTCGTGCGCTTGCATGTCGTTACTGCTCTTGTCAATCAAATCTTCCAAGTGATTGTTCTTCACCTTTTCTTCCAATAGGGTAATAAGATGGATGCTCTCTTCAGACAGCGAAGTGTCCAGGTTCTTTCTTCCGCTCACAATTTCCATCACCACAACGCCAAAGCTGTAGACATCGGCCTTCTCTGTGATTTGTGATGTCAACCATTCAGGGGCTAGATATCCAGGTGTACCTCTCATTCTTGTAATCACTTGGCTCATATCCCTATCAATGAGCTTGCATAGACCAAAATCAGAGAGTTTAGCATTGAAGTCGTCATCTAAGAGGATATTTTGTGGTTTGACATCCAAATGAGCAATTCTCTTCATGCAATCCTCGTGAAGATAAGACAGACCCTTAGCTATGTCAGCGATAATCTTGCATCGCACCCTCCATTCTAACGGAGGAGCACTGTTTTCATGTTGACCATAGATCCACCTGTCCAAGGATCCTTTCGGCATATACTCATAAACTATGAGCCTATGGGATTTCTCTGCACAGAAACCAAACAGCCTCACCAGATTGATATGATGAATGCTTCCGATTGTCTGAACCTCCGCCAAGAATTCTCTCTTCCCCTGACCAGCTCGATCCAAACGTTTTACCGCAATCCTTTCCTTGCCTAGCTGTCCCTCGAAAACAGACCCAAATCCTCCTTCCCCAAGCTTGTTCTTAAATTGCTCTGTTGCTGCTTCTAACTGTTGAAACGTAAACCTCATTGGTGTTCCTTGTAACTGACTGAACTCTGCCTCCTCTTCCTCCATCTCTTGGCGTCGTCGTGTTCTTCTTCGATATATGATGAAAAAGATGAATGTGACGATTGAAACTATGGCACCTGCAATTGCAACTGAAACAAAAGTGCCTACTGAGGGTCCTTTGTGTAGTGGCCTAAGATCAGCTGAGTTTGGAGGTCTTGGAGGTGAAGACGTTAGATTGAACGGTGGGCAAAAGATGACCTGGTAGTTGGTATCGAATGGACAACTGAATGAAGTTTCTGTGACAGCATCACTGGAGTAACTTATTGCCTCCGGGCACATCCGCGCAAAGAAGGCCGAGTATTTGTTGGATTCACAGGGTGTCCCATAGCAGCAGTACATATTATTATTCTGCTCCTGGAACACTGTACATGCGCTGTTGCAGCCTCCCGGTGCCTTGAGCTCGCTCGGACACTGTGACGTGATGTTGGCAACACAGTGCGGCCCCTTTATGCACCCTGATCCCCCTTGCCCCTTGCTCGGCATTGGCAAGAATTCCATGGGTACGTTAAATCCCTGGTAGAGGGAGATGCCGAAGAAACTGTTGTTGTTGTACTGGTTGAGCGAGAATTGAGCATACGTGTAGGGTGGCTGACCATCTCCATTGCAGGCGAGCAAGCCTTGGCAGTCACCTGTCTGGCACGACCCGTGGCCTTTGCCGTCAAACGAGCAGCCTGTGCGCGCCCACACGCTTCCTCCACGGGTGTCATAGGGCACCTTGAGGGTCCATGTCTTGCCAGGCTCCAGCCGCCTGCCGCCGCCCACCGGCAGAGCGGCTGGCCATACGGTGTAGGAGCATCGGTTGGTGATATTCAGTATGGTTTGGGTGGTGACGACTGGCAGGAGGAGCAGGAGGCGGAGCAGGGGGGGGAGGAGGAGGGGAGGTGGGTGGTGGAGACTCAGGGAGGAGGTACCCATAACTGCCATTTGTGTCGTCTGGTAATATGAACCCTCTTGGATGAGATGATAAAGGAGGAATGGAATGGAGGTCTAGATCAGTGTATTCTTTTTCTAATATCTGCGTGTTGAAAATGTTCAACGGTCTACGGTCAGCGGCGTATGGCCTAACTCACTGCTAACTGTCCTCCAATACAAACAGTTTGACAGGCCCACGACTTGATTGCTGCTTGTGTTAGCTGTTTACTTCTTCTTAGCTCCTTTCAAGCTCATGTTGAACATCCTTACCAGGTTACCAGTAATGCGAAGTGTTGACAGTACATATTTTTTGCTTACGACAGTGCAAATATATCGTCGACATATATTTTTTTTGTGAAAGAAAGCTTTTACTGTATTACTCAATGACATTTTTTTGCTTCAGGTGTTCATTCCTGGTCTAAGCTGATGTATATGCTCATGCTGCGACAGCCAGATCACCTGTAACACTGGACCCTGGAGGGCCGCTGCGGCCTGCGGGGTCGAGATCACTATGGAACAGGATCATGGGGGCCGGCGAGCTGAGCTGGTCAACAATGGCGGCAACTCTTGGGTGGGTGGGCAGAATGCCTCGTGCATCATTTTTGTGGTTGGGATGTTGGCACGCCATATTCAACCCATCTATCTTGATTACAAGAGTTGTTATATAAGCCAAGCTTTCCGAAAGTGAAAGGTTTGGAGGAATAGAGCTCAGCAAGGCAACAAAAGAAAGCATGTTGTAGATCACCATTCAGCAGCCCATTCGTTGAGGATAATAGTCTCTCTTCGCGGCTATTTTTATCTGGAGCATGCATGGTTACACTCAAACATAAATTATGTCATGGATTACTGTATAAAAAACTCACCGGGAGCGGTGGAATTAAATTCAGCAACAACTGCTATTCAGAGGAAAGTAAAACTAAGACACCTGAAACAAAAACAGTTCTAATGATTTGATGTACTGTCATTTCATGAAAACAGTAGTTGTGTGTCCCCGGTTCAATCAAAGTAGCTACTGTTGCTTAGTAGGTTCATGAAATCTACTCCCTCCATCCCAAAACAAGTGTCTTAAGCTTAGTACAACTTTGTACTAAATCTAGTACGTACAAAGTTAAGACACTTATTTTGTTAAACAGTTTGTTTCACACGCATAAACATTTTATTTGACATGGATGAACATTTTTTTTCATTATCAGTGAACATATTTATCTGGTTAAAATAGTTGCAGTGATCTAAACGCTTTTATATTTCTTTACGGAGGGAGTACTCAAAGAGTGTCATGTGTATCAAATACAAGACCCCTAAATTTTGGTTCAACTGAAAATGAAAGCGAACAACTTGTCTTCTGGAGCTTGGCGGTAGGGGCTGAAATTTCATTCAGGCTCGAATCCTCCAGAAGTCCAAATATGAAGGCTGCGGCCAAAATATGAAACATCCACCCAAATAAAGAAAATTGTACTCCGCTAGTTATTCTTTTGCAGTCGGTGCTCCATAAAAACAGTTTTTTTTTTACAGAGATGAGGCTGTTTTGGGGAATCTGCTTGAGTTGCCCCGTAGGATTGTCAACAACTCGACATATTTCCAGCAAATTATGAAGTGGATAGCATCAAACTTGTCTGAATAAAAATTACTAGTACTATCTAACTGATCAGGGTTGCCCCAGGATTATCACATTATTGCTATGCTGATAGACATCAAACAAGTTCAGTGCACAATATCCAACCGATCAGGCATTCAGGGCATTCATGCATATATGCTTGGTCCATTTTACGCAGACTCGATTCATAAAACTCAAAATACACGCACCCAACACACAAGTGCAGCTTTGTAACCACCACTTCAAAATTCCATGTCCCTTACTCCACAGGCTACTCCAAGCATGTTTACATGATAAGACGTAACGATCAGGAATGTATTTCAGGCGGTGGTGACAACGAGCTCCATCATAATTAATGTTCCGAGGGTCCGATTGTTAGAGCCCTTTTTATCTTGTTGGATCCCCCTTAAGGAGGTCTTCCACTGAACTTTTGTATTTCGCGATCAAATCCCTGGTAAGCATCACGATGGTTAGGACAGACCTCTACTGAATCAAAAAACTCTTTGGTGGCGCGCTGATAAATGGAGCACTTACTTTCTTTGATCAAGCAGCTGTCGGGTTTCTTCCAAACTTTGCATTTGTCCTTCGACCGTCTGTTGGTAGCAAAAGAAAACAATATCCATGAGAATCGGGGCTTAGGGTTGGAACCATCAGTGGCGTTAGCTGGTTAGTACTTTAAGTGGCTGGCTGGTCAGTACTCTAGTGACTGGACAGGATTCACTGGTGTAGACCCATAAGAATTATGTCATCTTTCACACCGCAAAAGCACCTAGATTTACACACACCGTTAGTAAGATAACAATGGTCAGAATAATGAGAACTGAATATTTCTCCCAAGTTATTAGCTGATACAAAGATAAACCAGCCAACATGACATAAACAGAGTTGTGGCTAAATCCATAACCAGGCAAGAAGTTATGTAGAAATCCCCAAATTTACAATGGCAACCTATTAATTTTTTGGGAACATTTTTCAAATTAGGTGTACATTGTCAATGAGAGTCGATTATCACAAATATGGATATTACCTCTGTAGTCATTGCATATCTACCAAATATTAACATTTTATTTAATATTGGTAGATTATATTTCGAAGAAAACAAAAATAGCAGATCGCCTAGTGTGCAAGTTACTCTTGTAACTGTGACTAGATGTCTAGATTACATTAATGCAACTAAAATAATACTCACTCCATTTCAAAATGGATGTCCTTTCAGCCTCTTCAATTTTTTTTTTCTTTTACCCCTTATAATTTAGTTTTAGTTGTGTTCCTACTTTGCCCTTCATCAATATCATCAAACAAATAGCTAATTAACTCCCCCTGTCATTGCATTTGCATGCTTTGTTTTGCGTAGGAAAAAGAGGTAATTTAATGCCCTTGGGATGAGAAAGAGATGGCCAATATCAATATTTCACACACTCTTAAATCCTGTGCCCAACTCTAAAAGGGCATCTATTTTGAATATGAGGGAGTTCCAAACTTGAAATAGCTTCATTTCTATAACAAATACAGTATTTGGCTTAAAATATCAGGTTCCTGGTACTTACGGGAGAGAAATAAAAGACCAGGGTATGACTAAGCTGCTCCACCGATCTGCTAGTGTTTCAACTTTCAAGCTACCAGGCTTAACAATTTTAGAACTTTTGGCGCATTTTTGGCAATTCTGCAAATGGGCCCGCAATATTCATATATTGCGTATTATATTTGCAACCAAACTAACTTGTTTAGCATGTGACCCCTGAAGTTAAGCCTGGCTAGATTAGACAAAAGTAACATGCCACCTAGTTGAAACTTGAGACAACATTCTATTTCTATCGTCACACTAAATTATTGCGATCATTATCAGAAAAGCTACTACATATGAAGTCATGTGTAGAAACTTACAACAGATTTCGAGCTTAGTGTTCCAGAAATGGAGTTCAATAACTGCTGGCTCCTGGCAAATTGACTGGTCAATTCTTCAACCTGCATACACAAATAAAAACAATTCAGGTTACTAGACTACCATGCTCTGAGTAATAATATATCAGGCTTCAAAATTCTACAAAAGCACAATTCAATAAAAAGATAATATAGTTTATTAGCTTGGCACAGATAAGTATGAGACCAAAACCTCCTAGAATCGCTGGAGTTAAATAGTTTAATTTTATTGTATTATTTTTCATATTAATAGATGAACTCAATATGTAACTTTTCTTAGACCAGAAGCAGTCATCTACCATACTACAATTATCCCATCATTATTTTTTCAAGAAAAGAAAATAAGAGATTATATGAAATTCTTACCAATGCATCAAAAGCTTGATCCCTTGTGCCTGTTGCAATCGCATCACCTAATCTTGTCACCAACTGATATAGCAAGAAAAAAACAAATAAGAGAACCATCACCCATACTGCTTAGTACTTTAACAAAGATAGGAAAATGATGGTCAGCTTTATTGCTCAGATGCGCTAGTTTTGAACAAGACTTCTTCTCTTGGTCGGTTTTCCAGTAACCCCCTCCGAGAAAAATTCGGATAAATTTAAATTTGGACGTAAAAAATGGAACCGGTACTACAAAGGATGACAATATTGACGTAAACAGGCGGGTGTTGGAGTGGTACGCAGTATCGTGCAAGCCACGGGTGTCCGTGGTGGTCATGGGGTCGAATTCCCACGCCTCTGACTTTTTGCCAAGTTTTTTTTACTATACTGCAGTGAAGGCCCAATCGACGCAAAACAAGGTAAAAGTGAAAAGCAGCTCCGAGGACTCGAACTCAAGAGGTCGGCTTAAGCAGGTTCCGTGCCGACCATCTCACCACCGCTTCGTTTCAGTTGTATATAGGGTATAAATGTATTTATTCCATTACTAAAAATTAATAATTCAAATTTCCTTAGAATTTTTCGGGCAGTTAAACACAAAGATTTCTGGTATTTGGGGGGAATAGGTTTTAGCGGTGGCCCCCGGGAGAAAAAACAGAAACGATTAGAAAAACCTTGGTTGTGAAACGATATTGCAAAGAATACAAGCCTCATTTCTTGATGCAACTACAAAATGTGATAGTCGCAAAATGTTATCACCAGCTTAACAAAGTTCTATAATGACACCATGATATTCTCATTTAATAGGCCTAGCTTCAAAATTGTGTTCCCCTGGTTAACCTAAACATTGTTTTTGTTTATTCCATTGTTACAGCCCCACTGTTATATCCTTCAACATAGTCCCTCTACTCTCACAATGCCAGCACCTATGGTTGGGCAATCACAAATCTACCTTGATATGACATTGACAGCATCAAGACCATCTATTTAAACAGAAATGAACTATATTCTAATTTGTTCCAAGCTAGATGCTTCATAAGTGATTCCTGGAATGGTGACACATAAACCATGCAAAAAAGCATAGTTCAAAAAAGCGCTAGGCGTTAATTGTGCGTTTTGCCACCGCCTTGCGCTTTACTGACCAAAGCGCATGCTTATGCGCAATTATGCGCAGATTAAGCGTAGTTATTCGCAATGCGTTTTGCCAACGCCTAGAGCCTAGGCGCGCTTAAGCGCTCGCTAAGGCGCGCCTTTTTTAACTATCAGTGGGAGGCTTTTCTCACTATCCGTTGCTCCTCAAAAAAAAAAAAGACACATAAACCATGCAGCAGCAGCAGAGACGACCATACTGCAGCAGTGACAGCATAGCCAAGTAGTAAGCATCCCCCACCCCCCTCTTCCTTGTCTGTAGGTTGGTTTATTTTGTCAGTAAATGATTTAGTTTAACCATTTCCCAGAGTGAGTGTCTGGAAAATGAGATCTCAGGTGACCCACAATCAGATCATGCAACCAGGATCACAGTTTGGCAGGGGTTGCAGCAGGTCCATATGGTGTGCAGACAAGGAAACATCTGCAGTGGGTACTTAATACAGAGGATTGTTTCTGTTTGCAATTGCGTACAACTAAATATTATCCAAGTTAAATGTGCCAAGAAAATTTGTGACCATAGTACTGAATATAATACTATGTCTTCGATTCCATGTCGGTTGGATTTCCATACAAGAGGTGTATGAAATGATAATGTAAGTTAGTGCCATGAATCCATTAATGATATAGAAGTCAACGGCGTACATGATGAATTTTAGAACGAACAGAAACAGCATTTGGTATGACCTTTAAGAATGATATACCAAAACGATTATGTCAGAACGATCAACAGACTGTACCAGAGTTATCCTATTACTACTATCCATCAAGAATAATACCTGTCTGATTGTCTCTGGTATGTTTGGCACAATACACATTTGCACAGTAATGATACAATGTTCAAAACTAACATGAAACTGAAAAGCAAAAGTGGATGGTTAATTACCACATTAAATGATTTGATTTCACTATTTCCCAGAATGAGTGCCTGGGAAATGAGATCTCAGGCGACCCAGAATTAGATCAGGCAACCAGGATCACAGTTTGGCACGGGTTTGCCGCAGCTTCATATAGTGTTCAGACAAACAAACATTTGCAGGAGGTACTTAGTACAGAGAATTGTTTCTGTCTGTAGTGGCATTTTGCAATGATAGCATACAGCTAAATATTTCCAAGTTAAATGTGGCAAGAAAATTTGTACCCCTGTACTTAAATATGTTTCCGACTCCATGTCGGTTGGCTTTCCATACAAGAGGTATATTAAAGGAAACTGTAAACTCGTGCCATGAATCGATTAATGATACAGAAGTGAACGGCGTGCGGATTTTTCTAGAAGGAACAAGAACAACCTTCGGTGTAACTGTTAAGAACGATATACCAAAACGATTATGTCAGAATGGTCGGCAGCCTGTACCAGAGCTATCCTATATTGCTACTGTTCAAGAAATAATCCTCAGATTATCTCTCGTACGTTTGACACAGTACGCATGTGCAGAGTAATAATACCATCTTCAAACTAAACCTGAAACTGAAAACCTAATACTGGTAATACATTAAGAAATGGCCAACAACGATACCAGATTCGTAACCGAAGAAGATGCTGATTTTCTGGACAAACGGGTCGCAACTTACGTGGAGGAGGTGGAAGTGGGACGCGAGCGAGGGGTGGTGGTGCTGCGGCGGCGGCGTCGCTTGCTGCTGCGGCGGCTGCTGGTACTGAAGGGCGTGGGCGTGGTCGGGCTGCGGGGAGAGCACCAGCGGCCGGTAGTGGTCGCCGTGCTGCTGCGGGAGCGGCGGCGGGTGGTGATGGTCCATCTTCTCCCTTCCCACCTCCTGCTACACGGATCTGTGGCGATTTGGATCGGGGATTTGGGTTTCTAGGGATTTGACAGGAAGAAATGGGGAATTTCTTTCTACTACGGCCTTCACTTCCGACACCCTGCTGGTGCCCACCTACTCTGCTCTCTGTATTTTTGTTTTACGTTTTACTCCCTCCACTCCCAAATACAGTACAAGTTCTTTTTAGAGATTTCAGTATGAAGTACTCCCTCAGTCCCGAAATACTTGTCATCAAAATGAATAAAAAGGGATGTATCTAGATGTATGTTAGTTCTAGATACATCCCCTTTTGTTCATTTTGATGACAAGTATTTTGGGACGGAGGGAGTACATAATAATCAAAATGAGTGAATCTACACACTAAAATATGTCTATATTCATCTGTATGTAGTCTATATTGAATCTCCTAAATATTTATCTTTTTAGACATTTCAAATAGACTACAGCATACGAATGTATTTAGACATATTTTAGAGTGTAAATTCACTCATTTTGTTTCGTACGTAGTCATTTGTTGAAATCTAGAAACGTAGGGAGTATTATATTTAGAAACGAAGGAAGTATTTGCGTAAGAGACCCCAAATCTTCTATTAATAATGGCCAACGGTAAAAAGCACCTTATAAAAAACAAAGATTATAATCGGGTTCTTGTATTGAATTCATGCTCCAGCCAACTCATCTAAAAGTTTGAAGTATGAAAGAGGACCGGACATTATTATATCCCAACACTCTCTCTCACGTCTATGCTTCTTTTGAGTTAGTGGGCAGCGGAAGGGGGGCAGGCCGCAATTATTTTTTGCGTTTACTGGTTTTGAACCTTGAACCTCTTGATTGCAAGTTTATGCATCTAACAAGTTTCACAATGAGCTCTAGCTATGGGAGAGGGTCGGACATTATACTCCAATACTCTCCCTCGCGTCTATGCTCATTTAGTCCTTAGACCTAGGGGGGGGGGGGATTTATGCAGGCCGTAAAATCTTTTCTTTTAATACTGCGCTGACAGGGTCTTGAATTGAAGACCTCGTGGCTTGGATACCATATTGAATTCATGCTCCAACCAACTCATCCAAATGTTCGAATCATGGTAGTGGGTCGGACATTACACTCCAACACCTGGGAGCATCGACCACTAGCATCCCCGGCGCGGGTGGAAGGTGTGCCGCCGCTCCCCCGGAGCTGCCACCATGACATTTTAATCTACAAACGGGATCTTTGCGGACAAGGAGTCGTCAATCTTAATTCTACAAGACCAGCGCATCGGACGAGTACCACCAGAGAAGAGACATTGTCCCCCTCGCTGCAACCAAGAGGGAGCAAGATCTAGCGCCCACCAAAAGAGACCAACGCAATAACGCTGGCCCATCACTCATATACGAGCTCTATGGCTCCACACCGATGCCAGAACTCGCGTTGACGTAGCAGCGCCACCAGAGCACAGAATCCCCTTTTAGGTCGATGCCACCGCCGATCAGCCTTGATTCATCCCCAAGGGATAGCAGGAACGCCTGTCCTCCATAGATCGACGGATCTACAAGGCCACCAAGCCACCAGCTCACCGGCATCGTTAACAACAACACCGGAAATGGGGGCAAGCAGCATCACTTATTTCACACGATGTCGTCCCCACCATCATGGCGACTCCACCAACACACCAACCCCAACACCCATCTGCAGCCAGAATCGTTGAATAAGGGTTCCCCCACCCTCATGGCGCTGGAGCGAAGGCGGAGAGAAGGGGAACGGCCAGCCTCGTCGGCGCGTGACTGAGAAACAATGGCGGTTTCACTTCCGCATGCCAGTTGTTTCGTTGCACGGCGCTACTAGATTGCAGAAGCCTTAACTGTTACGTTAGCACTCCATCTGTCCAAGATAGGTTACACCATGTACCTTCAGATCTTTTTTTACTTTTTGCAAATAGTACCTTCAGATTCGTTGAACCAGGGGCGGAGCCAGGATTTAAATATAGGGAGGTGAATACAATAGCGAGAGTGATATTTTTTTTTCGGCCACATACCTTTTCACTTCTTTTTTTTTTTTTGACAAAATTAACCCGACTGTTACAGTAGGAAGAGATAGCAAGTCTGGGCACTAATGGAAAGACATGTGACAAGAGAAAGAGATATTGCCTATTGCGAAAAATAATTTTGACCAACAGTTCACCGATCAATTAAATTAAGGTCCTGGTATTATGCCCAGCAGGATACCCTGCCTTCTAATCCCTTTTTCTCCCTCCATAAAAAAGATAAGAGCGTTTAGATCACTGAAGTAGTGATCTAAACACTCTTATATTTCTTTAGGGTGGGAGTACTACAAAAATTAAGATTGATCATAGCAGGTTCCATCTGATCTACTCCAGCTAATTTCTTTACAGGGGTTCCTCTGGCATTTGCTGCTAGCTTGTACCAATCCAACAAACAATGCACTAAGTACTACCAACTAGTGATATCAATACGTGATTACCTTGTCTGTCAAAAAAAAAAACTACTGATTACCTTGCGTACTTGGTGCTTCGTGCGCGAGCCATCATGCGGCGCATTGGAGAGATTGCGTCCGGAGATCGGAGGCGGCCTCCATCTCCATCACGGCTGCGGTCGTTCGCTTCCCTGTACGAGGTTTAGGCCGCCGGCGGCTGGCTCGCACGTCGCCCTAGCGGCGGCGCGGGTGGTAGGTCATGGCCATCATCGCCGGTCGAGATCGGATGTGTTCCGTGATCGTGATCCTGGGAGGGTCTTGGTGTCGCACTACGTGCGTCCGATCTTGGGCTTGGGGTAATGGCCGATCCACAAAAATAGGATCCAGCGCCCACGCAGAAGGTTCATTGGGCCGGACCATTAAGCATGAGCGCACGGTCGCAGGTTGCTCCTCCTCGCTCGCTCGATCCAGGTCGCCACTTGACCGTTGACAAGGTTTTGGTTACCGGTCGAAATTTCAAGATTTCCGATGGTTACCGCATATTTCCGTGCCCCTCGATAAATCCTCATACCGAGAAAAAAATACCATTTTTTTGAATTTTTTGAATTTAAACGCTCCATTAGAAGTAAAGTGCGTAGGATCTAATTAATGCCATGAGAGTTTATTCTAACATGTTGGTAGCAACTTAGTTCCTGTTTTGACAGGTCTCTAGTTCGAATGTTCGTTCATTCATTTATTTGAATTCAAAATTCAACTATAAAATTCGTTCGAAATATTCTCGGTATTTTCCGGTAACCATGGTAACCACGTTTATCCGCCCTCCTCGGTAAAATTGCCTCATTCGGTAACCAAAACCTTGACTGTTGATCACGGCCATGCACTACTGACCAGGTTGTTGACTGTTGACTTTTACAAAATAGTTCACCATGAGTAAAAAAAATATAATAAATTCGAAAAGGAGTTCGCAATTTTTATAAACTTTCATGAATTCTGGAAAAAGGTTCATCAATTTTGAAAAAAAAACTCCATGATTTTTTAAATCATCAATTTTGAAAAAAAACATGAATTTGGAAAAATAACTGGTTTTAAAAAAAAATCATCAATTCGAAAATAAATCCGTCGCCCGATCCCAGATCGCTAGTTAACTCTTGACCGTGACTAAGCACTACTGACCAGGTTGTTGACCGTTCACTTCTAAAAAAGTTCACGAAAAGTAAAAGAAAATCATAAATGCAAAAACGAGCTCGCAAATTTGGAAAAAGTTCTTTGATTTTTAAAAAAGGTTCATAAATTAAAAAAACTATTTTCAAAAAAACACGAATTTGGAAAAGTTCATACATTTTGGAAAAAAAATCATCGATTTGAGGTTTGATGTACCTGGAAGCCCATGAGGTTTGCTAATTAACACCATCTTTTTATGGGGACCATGGAAGGGATGGACGAATAATTTGGATGGGTTTTGCGGGCGATTGCTTGGGACTTATGGACGACCCGCAACAAGGCTTCAATAGAGTGACAATCTATATATGAAACATTGGCTGGCCTAGTGTACAAATTTGTGATTCAGTTGTAACTTTGGAAACCGCTCGGGCGACGGTGGGACCGACCTCAGCTTGACTAGTTGATCAGTAGCCTTCGGGACAAGTGCAGGAGCCTTCGTGACACATCACGACGGAACGACATTGGCTAGGGGAGTCTTCCTCGGCGTGAAAGTGGTGTTGTAGCTTATATGCCCTTTATGTCGGCTTCTTAGTACTTCTTTTAGGAATGCTTCTTATTATCTTTAGCCTCCATATGTGCACCGCCGCTATGATTGGGTCCTATGGGCGATGTAATAATTTTTAGACTAATTATTTGCTATCTCTTCGTGTAATAATCGTAATGCCTTTGTTTAAGATCAGACAATCACCTTTTATCTAGAAAAAAAGATATGGTTTCTAATTTGTTGGTCTATTCTCTGAAAATGATTTTTAGCCTTACCACATCGCATAAGCTGCTCGTTTCCTCATATTCTTAAAGAAAAAAGGCTAATATGATAAGGATGTGTCCTTGTTAGGTTTTTTTTCATCTACATAGCTTTGTGCCCTTATTCTCACCGGACCGCAACACATAGGCTTGTTCTACTCACCCCCTCACAGCAGTCAGATCCTCTCGCTCACTCACCGCATCACAACCGCCGCTTCCCCTCCCCTCCATAGCGTCGCCCCTCCCTCTTCAAAGCCGAGCAAACCTTGTCGTAGTATATAGTCCGGAAGTCGCCGTGCTAAGGCCCGATAGGATCGCGCACCAGAATAGCAATCGTCGCGGATGAAGAGAAGCGTAGATCGGAAGTATCCAACTTGTACACACACAAACACAGACGAACGAAGACCGGATCCATGTGGGTCTACCAAAAACAAATGCCGACCGAATCCCATGAGATTCGGCAAAGAAAAACCTCCACACACCCTCCAACGATACTAGAAACACCACCGGAACAGGGGGTAGGCGGGGAGGACCTTATTCCCTCTGCAGAGAGCCGCCTTCGCCTCACATCTTTGAGTAGAACACAAACCCTAACAAAACATAAAAAAAGCATCAGAAAAATGGAGCCCTCCCGCCGCAAGGACCGGGATCCACCACGCCTCCATGGTCCTAAGATCACAGGAGACGAGATAGACCGGCAACGACGCCAGCAGGAGGTAGAAGAAACCCTAGCACATGGTGTAGGGTAGGAGCGGCGTCCGCCTGCGGCCGTGTGTCACGTGTGAAAGGAGTTTTTAAAGCTTTAATTTCTATCGCATGCATCACATATATTATTAATCTTATTATTGGTCAAAAGCAATATTTAAAAATATAGAGTGAATTCCAGTTTTTACCCCTTACTTTCACATTTTGACACTAATTATTACCCCATTTAACATTTTTCCATCCCAATTACCCCATTTAGCAAAAGTCTTGCCAGTAAATTTTGTTACTGCTATTTGCCAGCTAACTCCCTGCCATCAGATTTCTTGGCATTTTTTCCAATGCCCGAACCGGTCACTTGGTTTAGCCACACCCGGTTTTTTTCTCATGGCATATGTAATATGTTCAGCAGTCAAGTATACATTCAATTTTGCATTGTGGGTTGTGGTTCGTAGGTTTAATGTGATGATATTTTAGTCTCCTTCCTTGATGCAAAACATCGGAGGAACCATTTGTTTTACACTTGGGGATATCATCAAACAAAAATATCACAGTCTACTTTACATGCTTGCAGTGCTATTTGTCGAACATGTGTTTTTTAGTGGGCTCCAATGATGTGTGTTCATTGAAAATTAGTACTACCAGTTATTAACATAATAGGATGTTTTTTATTTTAACAAAAATGTACGTTTGGGCACTTAGTCTCGAGTAAAATTAACACGATCTTTGCAAGAAGGCTCTTAAAAATTGAAAGGGATAAAAACAGACAAGATTGTCTCTAAATAGGTTAATTTGGATGAAAATTTGTTAAATAGGGTAACTAGTGTCAAAATGGTTAATTAGGGGGTAAAAACCGAAATTCACTCAAAAATATATTAGACACTATGTATTTGGAGGGGGGGGGGGGTACTGTAAATGTAAGATTCACCACGACATCTGTACATATCCCCTGATTCTCACATGCACCCGTGGAACAGCAATGCCTCAAAAAAGAGAGGAGGGAACAGGACAGGTTAAAGGCTAAACAGCAAATTAAAAACAAAAAATTCCATCGGCGGGACTTGAACCCGGGTCTCTCGGGTGAAAGCCGAGTATCCTAACCACCTAGACTAGATGTTTACAATAAATAATTGCTCGTTAAAAGAGTTTAGTGTACTGTCAAGCATAACCTAACGCTCAGTTACTAGTTGTTCTGCTGGACTGTAAGACTGTGGTTCGGTTATGATATCAATAATAATTTCAGGGATCTCTATATCTGTTTTAGTCCATTAATTCGGCATACGCACATGTCAGTGTTCTATAGTCACATTCAACAATGTCAGGAGCACAGATATTTTCTCTCCGGCCCTTTTCTTTCCAAGTCAAGGATAAATTTATACTTAGACTACTATATTCCAGATCAGGTTACATCAGCTCCTTCCTTCAGATTTTAGACCAAAGGTGGATGATGAGCCAGTGCTACATTGCTACTCGCCTACTGCCTAACCCGGAGCACCTGGTTCACCATGCTAAAACCAAACTGAGGGCACCATCACATGGCAGATGTCGGTGTATTCTGCAATGCAGATCTCTCGAAAGGATTTTTCATTCGCCGAAGGGACGTGATCATCTCCGACAACTTTGTGCTCCTATTCGGCGACACACTCGATGCGGAGAGAGACGTGCCGAAGCTAAAAGAAGTTGTGCACACAGAGACCGTCAAGTATGACTTCTTACGTAATATACTACACACAGATTTTTCAAAATTCAAGTGCCACAATTTTTAATTTTTATTTTGAGAAAAAGTTTTGATCTATTCATCAACTGTTAAGCCCCGCCAACCTCCAGTTCCGATGTCAGTGTAGTTGCATCGTCTCCGTCCTCTTCGTTGTCCGTTTCGGTTTCCCACTCTCTCACACGGCACCCGTCGCACCTCTCAAGCCTTGTTTCGTGCGTGGGATAAAAACATCCTCGGAATGGGCCGAGAGTTGTCAAGTGGTCTTGGTATATCACCGGTAGACCGCCTGTCAAGTTTCGTCTCATTTGGAGGTCGTTTGATACTCCAACGGTTAACCACGTGGGCCAAAAACCCCTATCTCTTTTGGCCCAACACCCCTCCACAACAGCCCACTAGCCTATCCCAACCACCTCTGTGCTCTCGGTCGTTGGATCGTGATCGTGTGGGCGAAAACCACACCTCATTTGGACTCTCCTAGCTCCCTCTACCTATAAAAAGGCACCTCTCCCTCCATTTTCGGGTAAAAACCCTAGCCCCAGCTCCTCCGCGCAGCTGGACACGTCCGTTTCGGTCGGACGCGTCCGCCGCCGCCCTCCCGACCAACCACGCTCCGCCAAGTGGCACCCCGCCGCCGGCCCCTCCACCCAGCCACCGCGGCCCGCCGGGGCCCACGACCGCCCCCCGGCCAGTCCTCCCGCCGCCGCCCGGGCGCGCCGCCGGCCCTCCAGGCCCGCGCGCTCGCCGTCACATCCGTCGGGCCGCGCCCCGCCGTCGCCCGATGCTCGCTTCCGCGCCGCCCGCCGCGGATCCCGCACCTCAAGCCTCCGCCGCCGGCCGCCTCGGACCTCGCCGACCCGCCAGACCCCGCCGGACTCCGTCGCCGCCGGCCACCGCGTCGTCAACTCCAGCGAGATCCGGATCCACCAGGAGGGTGGATCAGATCCACCAGCTCGCCCATCCAAACGCTGGATCTCCTCGTCCCGGATCCCTCCATCCTGCGTTTACTTTTACGCGAGGTGAAAATCCACTAAGTCCCTGGAATATGATATTTTGTTGCTCTCTTTGCCATGTCATAACTCCATGCTCATAACTCCGTTTCGCGCATATGATATATCGAAATGTTTGTCTCAAAGTGCTCTACATGTTGGCATCAGTTTTGTGCATGTTAGGGTTCATCTAGATGTCTTAATCTTTGTTGCAAGACTGCTTCATGATGTTACTGTTTCAGCACTAGTTGTCTGTTAACAATATGTTGGCATGTTCGTTAGGTCGTAACTTTGTGCATGTTGGTCCAAATGTAGTGTATGATATGTCAAAATGTTCGTCTTGTGATGCTCGTCATGATGGATGCATTTGCATACATGTTAGGTTGCATTATGCCATGTTTAACCCTGTTGCAAAAGTGCTTGTGGCTGTTAAGTTTCTGAAATTGTTATAACATGATGATTTGCTTTTTCGTAGCATTTTGTGTGATTTTCTTTTGTGCCACATGTCAACATATTTTAGGAGCATAATCATGTTGTCTTTGAAGTGGTGTATTTGGGTTTCCATGATATGCTCTGTGATGACTTAAACAAGCTTGTAAACATGCCATGTCAATGTTACCGTTTTAACACTTAGTGAAAAACTGCTAAGTCTGGAATCTTTAATAACAAGTTGCCATGTAAACTTGATGCCATAATATTTTCCATGCATATTTTGGATTAACTAGTGAGCATGTCCTGATGTCCATGTTGTTGTCTATCAATCCATGTCCTTGTTTGCAATTATGGCTTGCTGTAGCTTGTTGTTTTCATGCTCTCAAATTGCTATAAAATGTTGCTGTCAGCCTGTTAGCAGTAAGTTCAGTTTTGCCATGTGAGTAGTTACTGTTCTATGTATCTAATGACCATGTTCTTGCCATGAGTAGCTGCACAAACATGTCTTCTTGCTGTTGGTTATATTCACATGCCATGCTATGCTTTGAGATGACTTGCACAAGCTTGCAAACATGCCTACTTGTCGTTGTTGCTGCCATGTCTAGTTTATTTTACTAAGTCTGAGAAATATGTTAACTTATTGAATCTTGCCATGCTTGTTTAATTGTGTTCCACCAAGTTTTTGGGTGTGCTCTGAGTTCATGCTTGTTAAGAATCATGTATATTTCACATCCATGCCTTTTGTCTTCATGTTTGGGTATTGTAGCATATTTATACCTTGCTCCAAAGATGTCATGTTGCTGTTACCTTCAGTTTTGCATTGCATCTTGTTTTGCTTGTCATTTGCAAACCGTGCATCCGATTCCAATGATCTTCATATCAATTTCGACCGAAATCTCCCCCTCTATCCAGTGGCTTGCTTGGTTGCCCAAGATGAAGCCATTTCCATCATCTTATCCTTTAGGCTGGAGAGCATCCACATGCATATGCACATCATACTTGCATCCCATGACATGTCTTGCATCACGTTGTTTGCGCATTGCACCGTGATTGATCTTGTGCCATTGTTGTGCTCTTGTGTTGGGTAGAGCCAGGAGCCGATACCGAGTTCGAGGATCTTGTCGAGACTGAGTTTGAGGAGCCGTCTTACCATTCCACCGAGGACTTACCAGGCAAGATGACCGTTCCCCGATATCACCTCTATCTTTGCCTTGCTAGTTGTCTCGCTCTTTAGCTATGCCTCGATGCCTATTCTGCCTTGTCAGCCTCCTATGTTGCCATGCAACACTCTAACCGCCTTCCTAGCAAACCGTTGATTGACTAAGTACGCTTTTGCTCAACCCCTCTTATAGCGTTGTTAGTTGCATGTGAAGTTGAAGATTCCTCCATGTTTGGACTTATTTATTGGGATAATACAATATATACATCTAAATTAAATTAATACACACACACACACACACACACACACACACACACACATATATATATATATATATATATATATATATATATATATATATATATATATTGGTAATGGGTGGAAGGCTTGGCCTTCTGCTTGGTGATTTGTTCCACTCATGCCACCTTAGGACCCGATAAACCGGTGTTATGTTCCTTGATTTTGCGTTCCTAACACGGTTGGGGTTTATGGGCCCCCTCGATAATTCGCACTGCTTAAAGGTTTTCCAGCAAGACCCAACTTTGGCACTACATTTGCCTAACAACTAAAAACTTGCATAGGAAGTTATAAACCTGAGTTCTTAATCAACCCCCGGGCCAGTGCTCCTCATGAGTGTTGGTCCAAACTGGGCAGCCCGCGGGGCCGACTTGAGGCAACTCAAGGTTTTGGTTCTACCGTAGCTTTTCTCATCCGGTCGTGGCCTGAGACGAGATACGGGCGGCTACTATCAGGGTGTCGGCACGCTGGGAGGTCTTGCTGGATTAGTTTTACCTTTGTCAAAATATCTTGAGCACGGGATTCCGAGAATACTTGGGTCTTCCCAACATGGAGTTGCGACTCTGCAGATCGTGAGCTTGTGATAGTAACCGTGACAGTCTCTTTTCGAAGGGTTTTTTGGAAAGTGAACACGGTGGGGTTATGCTTGAACGAGAGTAGCTAGGATCACTTATTGATCATTGATAACCCACAAGTGTAGGGGATCAATTGTAGCCTCTTTCGATAAGTAAGAGTGTCGAACCCAACGAGGAGCTAAAGGCAAAACAAATATTCCCTCAAGTTCCATCGACCACCGATACAACTCTACGCACGCTTGACGTTTACTTTACCTAGAACAAGTATGAAACTAGAAGCACTTTGTAGTTTTTGTTGGATAGGTTTGCAAGAATATAAAGAACACACAAATATAACTAGGGGTTGTTAAGATAAAGAAGCAATAAAGTTAGTGATAGCGAGTGTGGAAAAGTGGTGGTAGGAGTTGCGAAATTGCCCCTAAGCAATTGACTACGTTACTAGACCGATATCAAGTTTTATGTGGGAGAGGCCACTGCTAGCATGTCATCCCTTACTTGGAATTCTATGCACTTATGATTGGAACTATTAGCAAGCATCCGCAGCTACTAACGTTCATTAAGGTAAAACCCAACCATAGCATTAAGATATATTGGTCCCCCTTCAATCCCGTATGCATTAATTTCTATGCTAGGTTGAAGTTTCTGACACTCTTGCCCTCCAATACGTAGTCCTATCAACATACAACTAACCCTATGGTGTGATCCACGCGCGCGCTCATATGATGGGCACCAAAGGACAACAACATAACCACAAGCAATTCAAATCAATCATAGCAATTCACCAATCACCGATAGGACAACGATAATCTACTCAGACATCATAGGATGGCAACACATCATTGGATAATAATATGAAGCATAAAGCACCATGTTCAAGTAGAGGGTACATCGGGTTGCGGGAGAGTGGACTGCTGTAGATAGATGGGGGGAGGTGATGGAGATGTTGGTGAAGATGATGGAGGTGTTGGTGTAGATCGCCGTCACACGATGATGGCATTGGTGGCACTCCGGTGCCACGGGGGAGAGAGCCCCCCTCTTTCTTCCTCTTCCTTGACCTTCTCCCTAGGTGGGAGAAGAGTTTCCCCTCTGGTCCATGGTCTCCATGGCGGCGGAGGGACGAGAGCCCCTCCGAGATTGGATCTTTCTCTCTGTGTTTCTGCGTTCCCAGATTCTGGCCTTCCACCGTTTCTTAAATTCCCGGAGATCCGTAACTCCGATTGGGCTGATTTTTTGACACAATTTTTATCCGGATATTAGCTTTCTTGCGGCGAAAGAAGTGCATCAACCGCCTTACGGTGTGGCCACGAGGGCCCAGGGCGCGCCCCTGCCTCGTGGCCCACTCAGGCATCGTTTCATGTTGGTTCCGCTTCCCAAAATTCACATATGTTCCAAAAAAATCTCCGTCTGTTTTTATTCCGTTTGGACTCCATTTGATATGGATATTCTGCGAATCAAAAAACATGCAACAAATAGGAACTGGCACAGGGCACTGGATCAATATGTTAGTCCCAAAAATTAGTATAAAAAGTTGCCAAAAGTATATGAAAGTTGTAGAATATTGGCATGGAACAATAAAAAATTATAGATACGACGGAGACGTATCAGCATCCCAAGCTTAATTCATGCTCGTTCTCGAGTAGGTAAATGATAAAAAATATAATTTTTGACGTGGAATGCTACCTAGCATAATCTTGATCATGTAATCTAATCATGGCATGAATATTAAGACACGAGTGATTCAAAGCAATAGTCTATCATTTGAGATAGAGGAATTTAATACTCAGGCATCCCAACAAACAATGAAGTCTTTCAAAATATCAATGCTAAAGAACATTATCCCTACAAAAATCATATAGCCTTTTATGCTCCCTTTTCTTAACACAAGGTACCCCTCGTGCCCATCCCGGTGTCAGCCAAGCAATTGTTTTCATACTTTACTTTTTCGAACTTTTTCAACTCTTCACGCAATACATGAGCGTGAGCCATGGATATAGCACTATGGGTGAAATGGAAGGTGGTAGTAGACAAAAGTAGGGAGAAAGTCTCACATCGACTAGGCGTATCAATGGGCTATGGAGATGCCCATCAATAGGTATCAATGTGAGTGAGTAGGGATTGCCATGTAACGGATGCACTAGAGCTATAAGTGTATGAAAGCTCAAAAGAAAACTAGTGGGTGTGCATCAACTTGCTTGCTCATGAAGACCTAGGGCATTTGAGGAAGCCCATCGTTGGAATATACAAGCCAAGTTCCATAATGAAAAATTCCCACTAGTATATGGGAGTGACAAAACAAGAGATTCTCTATTATAAAGATCATGATGCTACTTTGAAGCACAAGTGTGGAAAAAGATAGTAGCATTGTCCCCTTTTTTCTTTTTCTTTTTTTTTCTCTTTTTTTTGGCCTTCCTTTTTTTATTTGGCCTTCCTTTTTTCTTTCTTTTTTTGCCTTTGTTTCTTTTTTTATTTGGCCTTTCTTTTTTTTTCTTTTTTTTCGGGACAATGCTCTAATAATGATGATCATCACAGTTTTATTTACTTACTACTCGATATTACAACTCGATACTAGAAAAAAAATATGACTCTATATGAATGCCTTCGACGGTGTACCGGGATGTGCAACGTTCTAGCGTACCAATGACATAAAAAACCGGACAACCATGGAAACATCATGCTAGCTATTTTACGATCATGCAAGGCGATATGACAATGATGGTGCGTGTCATAATAAACAGAACGGTGGAGTTACATGGCAATATATCTCGGAATGGCTATGGAAATGCCATAATAGGTAGGTATGGTGACTGTTCTGAGGATGGTATATGGTGGGTGTATGGTACCGGTGAAAGTTGCGCGGTACAAGAGAGGCTAGCAATGGTGGAAGGGTGAGAGTGCGTATAATCCATGGACTCAACATTAGTCATAAAGAACTCACATACTTATTGCGGAAAATCTATTAGCCCTCGAAGCAAAGATACTACGATGCATGCTCCTAGGGGAAGGTTGGTAGGAGTTAACCATCGCGCGCCCCCGACCTTCACGCAAAGATAAACAATCAAAATACAATGCGCGCCAATTTGGTTACATAGTTAGGAGATCATACGTGCATGATTCGGGAATCACAAACCTTAACACCAATATTTTTACTAAACCATAATCATTCACTAGTTCCTCCCACATATTAGCATCTCTATATCGCAAAACTATTGCAAGGAATCAAACATATCATATTCAGCGATCTAAAAGTTTATGTAGGATTTTATGACTAACCATATGAATGACCAATTCCTGTCAACTCTCTAAATAGATATAAGTGAAGCAAAAGAGTTTTAATTCTTTCTACAAAAGTTATGCCCACGCTCTAACAATTATAAGTGAAGCAAAAGAGAAGTCTACAAATGACGGGTTTCTATGTGAAGAGAAATAGGCAATCCAAACTTCAAATGATATAAGTGAAGCACATGAAGCATACTATAAAGCCAAGGACTATCTCATACCAGCATGGTGCATTTATTAAAAGAAAAAGAAAAGTGTCGGGGGAAACTGTCCTCCCACGAGCACCTATGGGACCGGAGCCCCTTCTACGTTGCGGTAAGGGAGCGGAGGGAGCACGGAGAGAAGATCGAGGAGTACACGCGGGCAGTTTACCCAGGTTCGGGCCGCGCGGACGCGTAAAACCCTACTCCTGCTTTGGTTGTATTGAGTTTTCGGGCTCGGGAGCTTGAAGATCTACAGTACCAGCTACACCGAGCGAGGGAGTGTGTGAGTTTCTGGGATCGAACCCCCTCTACGTTGTGCATGGGCCTCCTTTTATAGCTCAAAGGGGTCACCGACAGGTGTCAACGTAGAGAAGGGTAAAAATGTAACTTTGGTGGTAGTTGTAACAGTGCATGAACAGTGGTCTTCACCTAACTTTGACGGTGGGGGACAAGGGCATTGAATACCCGTCGCCGTCGACCCCAAAAGCATCTGTCCATGCATCTCCGTTCGCCACGGCGGTAGCCTCGTCACCGCGGCTCGCCAGCGTGTCCCTCAGGCTGCATAGCCATCTGCCACGCGTCCCCGGAAGGGCCCCAGGGCGACGCGTGGCCGAATGAGCTGGAGCGCAGGCACACAGTGTGAGCTTCCCCCGGCAATCACCTTGCCGGGGCCGCTGTCTTGCCGGGCCCGGGAGCTTGCCGCTCTCCGGGTCTTGTCGGGACGCACAACGCGCCACGATATATCTTCCGAATTGTTATTCTTTGGCCATCCTGGCAGGCTCCTCCAGCCAGGGTCTTGTGCTGAATAGATGCCCTTGAGCCTGGTGCGGCCTTCCCCGCAAGCTCCTCTTGCCGGGGTCTTGTCTCTTAACTTGGATACTTTGTTCTTGAATGGCTTCATAGGGACCAGAGCGGGCCTTGGCAAGCGCGTGGTAAGCCCTGCCGCGGGAAGCTGCTACCGCCCGTGCACAAGTTGGGTTACTAAGGTACCCCCACCTTAGTACACCGACAAAAAGGCACATGACGCTCCAAGATCTGCACATATCACATGAATGAAACGAATTCGAAAACATACCGATACTTGTTGAAGAAAGAGGGGATGCCTTCCGGGGCATCCCCAAGCTTAGACGCTTCAGTCTCCTTGAATATTTACTTGGGGTGACTTGGGCATCCCCAAGCTTGAGCTCTTGCCTCTCCTTCTTCTCCTCACATCGAGACCTCCTCGATCATCGAACACTTCATCCACACAAAACTTCAATAGAAAACTCGGTAAGATCCGTTAGTATAATAAAGCAAATCACTACTCTAAGTACTGTTGCAAACCAATTAATATTTTGTTTTTGCATTGTAGCTACTGTAATATAACTTTTCCATGGCTTAATCCACTGATAGAAATTGATAGTTTCATCAAAACAAGCAAACTATGCATCAAAAACAGAATCTGTCTAAAACAGAACATTGTGTAATAATCTGAACATTCACCATACTTCTGATATTTGAAAAATTCTGCCAAAATTAGGAAAAATAAAAAATTTGTATAGAAAGACAGTGCAAAAAGTTTCAGAACCATTTGACGTTCCAGCAAAAAAATGTAAAATCGCGCACTACAGCCAAAGTTTCTGTCCTGCACCACACAAACCAACAAGCATTGTAAACATCCTAAAGGCAAACCTTGGCACATTATTTTTATAATACAATGGAATTTTACAAGGGGATAATTATTTCTGTTGAAAATTTTCTGTAATTAAGATTCACAAAGTTTTCATGGGCATGAATAAAGTTCAAGGACGTCCCCCACTTTCACAATGCTCGTCTATATCACTTTCACTTTTCTTTTTGAAAAGTTTTGGGTTCCCCTCTTTTTTTTGTTTCAGACTTTATAAAAGCACACAACAGAAACAAATGACTCTCTAAAACTTCCGGGTTGTCTCCCTGGCAGCGCTTTCTTTAAAGCCATTAAGCTAGGCATATAGTGCTCAAGTGATGGATCCACCCGGATCCCAAGTTATATCAAAGACAATTTTAATTAACAATGATTTGGCATTTAGTAGTGAGCACAAAGCGATATGTGTCATGCAACAACGAAGTCTAAGTCTCTTCCTATGCATCGCATGTCATAAAAGAACAATTCATGCACATCAAGTAAAGGCCAATGCATAGTATAAGCAGCTTCTTGCAATTTTATCATGTTGGAAACATAGAGAGGCGGAGATGTAGTTCCTCTCTCATAATAATTGAAAGTAGGAGCAGCAAGCACATGCATATTATATTCATCAAAATCATCATGTGTAACGGAAAAAGGCAACCCATCAATATAATCCTTAATAAGTGCAAACTTCTCCAATATAGTGTAGTTTGGAGAATTCAAAAAGATAATAGGACTATCATGTGTGGGTGCGATAGCAACTATCTCATGTTTAACATAAGGAACTATAGCAAGTTCATCTCCATAAGCACAATTCATATTGGTATCTTGGCCACAAGCATAGCAAGCATAATCAAAAATGGATATTTCAAAAGAATCAACGGGATCATAGCAATCATCCTTCGGTAAGCTGATACGTCCAAAACGTATCTATAATTTCTGCTTGCTCCATGCCACTTTTGGGTGATATTGCTATGATATTCATACACTTCCATACACTTTTGATCATATTTGGACTAACTTACTAATCCAGTGCACTCCAGTGCCAGTTTCTGTTTTCGGCTGTTTTTGTATTTCAGGTTTTCACGTTTCGAGAACTGCCCAGAAAAATCCAGAAAAATTATATAAAAAATCAGCGATCCGGAAACAAGACTGCGTCCGAAGGGCAGCCTGGGGGGGGGGGGGG
>LR738711.1:58110475-58168516 GCA_902687465.1 Secale cereale
CAGCGCTCCAGGCGCCCTGGCGGCGCGCCCCCCCGGGCCGCGCCGGGGGGGCGCCTGGGCCCCCCGAGACTCCCCTGGTGCCCTACTTTGGCATATATATAAAGGGTCCTCCGTAACCCTCAGAACAGGAACTCTTTTCGCGATCCCATCTCTGTTCCGCCGCCGCCGCCGCTTCCAAGATCGGGAGCACCAGGAGAACTCTTCCCGGCACCCTGCCGGAGGGGAGGATCACCACCGGGAGCTTCTCCACCACCATGGACGCCTCCCGGATGACTCGTGAGAAGTCTCCCTTGGACCATGAGTCCATGACCAGTAGCTATGTGATGTTCTCCTCCCGTTCTTGTGCTTCACTAATTAGTCCTCGTGAGCTGCCCTACATGATCGAGGCATCTATGTAATCCTTATGCTGTTGCTATGTTGAATTTGCTGGGATCCGATGGATTATGAGATTATGTTCAGATTGATCTTGAGTAATATATTTGATTCACCTCTTTTATATTTTAGTTCATAAGTAATTCTTGCATGTTCTCCGTTGTTATTTATTGCTTTGGCCGAGTAATAGGTAGTGACTCCAAGAGGGAACGTTATGCTCGATTGTGGGTTCATGCCCCTCGATGACTAGCTTGAGTGACAGAAATATGAGTCTAGGGGATGTGCTATTGCCACAAGGGGGAAAACAACGGTGCTTGTGCCCACGGGTGCAAGGATTGTTTACTTTACGCAAAGTTCTTTTAATGCAGTTGTCTGTTGCATTGAGTTTACACTATGGGTGGGACTTGCAACTTAATACCAGCGAGATGTTCTGGATAGATATCTCAAGGTGGATGATTAGTAGTAGATATTGATGGATTTCGGTCTACTTACTTTGGCATACCGCCCATGCTTTGAACCTCAACCTTTCTTGCAATGTAGTCAGCATTGGTTTGCGTTCGTGGTCCTGTCAATTGCCTAGCTGTAATTTGTTTACCTCACATAGCTGTTTTATCGTCTTTTGGGAGAGAGACATCACTAGTGAACATCATGAGACTCCGGTCCATATTACCATCATTGATCACATCCGCTATTTACTTTCCGCTTTTACTTACTATTGCAAAAACACTATCTATCACTACTATCATTGCTTTTAACCCTTTGTGAACTACAAGGCCGGAGGGATTGACAACCTCTCTGTACTCGTTGGGAGCAAAGTTATTTGTATCTGTGTGCAGGTCCACGTTGGTTGCTACTAATCTGGCGCCGTAGCAATTGACACCTACTTGTTGAACCTAGGAGTCTCTGGGGAATCGATCCTTGGCATCTTTGCTAGGGGAAAACACTTCTACAATACTGCATCTTACACCTTCCACTTGGGGTAACCAACGAGGGGTTCGAGGCCCATCAAGGAGTATTTTCTGGCGCCGTTGCCGGGGACTCCACTCTTCAGGATAGGGGAGTTGCATGCTATCTTTTACCTTTGCTTTTTAGTCTTGTTAGTTTACCTTTCAGTTTTTACTTTAGTTCCTTTTTTATCGAAAATCACAAAAATAGGTATCTTGCTTGCTTGCTATTATGGGTTCTACCAAAAACACTAAAAGGGAGGAAGAGGAAAGAATTAAGAGCCTTCCTACCCACCACACTGTTGCTACTATCCAAGTTATTGAGGATGTTCACACTCTTAGCACCCAATGTACTCCTGGTCCCAATGGACCTATTAATGGTGATGCCATGACTATAGAAGCTACCAAACAAGTGAACCTTAAGGACACCACTACCACTTTACTTGATGCTCGTGACCTTGATTTTGATAATTGCACTCTTACCGAAGTTATTGATTTCCTTCACAAGATGTCTAGAGATCCCCGCACTAGCACGCTTAACCTTGCCTTCACAGAGCATATCACTAATGCTCTCATCAAAGCTAGGGAGGAGAAACTTAGAGTAGAAGCCTCCATACCTAGAAAGCTAGAAGATGGTTGGGATCCTATGATAAAAATTAATTTGAATGACTTCTCTTGTTATGCATTATGTGATGTTGGTGCTAGTACCTCTATTATGCCCAAAAGGATATATGATATGCTTAAATTGAAACCTTATGATTCTTGTTCTTTTGGTGTTCGTCTCGTTGATTCTTCCATAAAGAAACCTTTGGGGAGGATCGACGATGTTCTTATTGTTGTCAATGATAATTATGTGCCCGTTGATTTTACTATTATGGATATTGAATGTGATCCTTCATGTCCAATTATTTTGGGACGTCCCTTTTTGCGCACCGTTGGTGCTGTCATTGACATGAAAGAGGGTAATATAAAATTTCAGTTTCCTCTCAAGAAAGGGATGGAACACTTCCCTCGTAAGAAGATCAAGTTACCTTTTGAGTCCGTTGTACGGGCTAGTTATTCTTTTACTCTTGATAAAACTTGATCTATGCATTATGCCTAGCTTAAAGGCATAAAAGAAAGCGCTTTTGGGAGGCAGCCCACATGAATATTTTTTTTTGCTTTTGTTGTGTCTTGATGTTGTTTACTGCTGTAGCATCATCATTGTATCTTTGCTTTTCATATTTGTGCCAAGTATAGCCTCCGATTGCTAGAAAGTTCAAAAGTTGTGAGGTGCTGTCCAGGAAACAGATTATGTCCTCGGATAGAAAAATTCGTATAAAATCACCAGATCATCTTTTTGGTCTGATTTTTTCGACAGCGTTCTCTATATAATTGTCTTTCGTGCGTCAGTTCTGAGTTTTTTGATTTGAGTTGCAGAATTATCCCGAACAGATCAATTACTGCCTGATGTTCTGTTTTTCACAGATTCTGTCCTGTTTTGCCTTACCTTCACTTTGCAAATTGAGAACTTGCTTTTTCTTTGCAAAAACATTTTGGCAATCTTGAGAAACAGTAGTACTTCAAGAATATCCTTATTTCCAGCAAGGTATAATTATTTTATTAAGGGTACTAACCTCGCTAATCAGATTATGATGAGTTATGTATGAAGGGAGTTTTCAAGTGTGCGAGGGAAGATGATAAAAAGATTCAGGAGTGTCAAGCGCTCAAGCTTGGGGATGCCCCCGTGCACCCCCAAGAAATATTCAAGGAGACTCAAGCGTCTAAGCTTGGGGATGCCCCCGTGTATCCCCTTCTCCATCAACATTATCAGTTCGTCTTTCGTTCCGCTATATTTTTATCACTTCATGTGTTATGTGCTATGCTTGGAGCGTCTTGCTTTTAGTTTTCTTTTTAGTTTTTCATAACGAGTCGGAACCCAGCATTCCTTTATGTGGGAGAGAAACACGCTCCACCTCTACGTAGAACATAACATAGAATTTTCATGTCTATCTTTGCTGTGTGTGTTCTTTGTCTTTTAAATAGCTACTATCGTGCTCTGCTCTTAGTATTCATGCTTATCTTTTCAAAGAGCTTTTATTTAGTTGGTTGCTTGAACTCTCTTTAATTATCATGCTCACCTTATTAAGAGAGTTTGCTTCCGTTGCATTGGTTAATGTGTCTATGATAAAGATGCTACTTGCATGATGGTGCTTAGTAGTTCAGGTTTTCTTATGGTTAATCTCAAATAGCTGGGGGGTTCCCAATGTGTTATTGGAGTACCAACTTGGTTTGTTTGCCTATGATGTGGTATGGTTTAGTAATATCTTCCTTCGAGAATTTATTTTGATTGACTTGGCGTATGCTCACGCATATTTAAGACTGTAAAGAAAGTCTGTCAAGCCTTGATGATCTTTTATTTCTGAATAGCGATATAACTACCATGCCTGATTCAATATTGCTTTGTCGCTCTGCATGATTATGACCGTCATTGCTCTCTTAGTTGGTCGCTCCCAGTCTTTTTGCTAACCTCCACCTGTACTAAGCAAACTAACCATGCAATACATAGCTCATGGGAAAGTAGCCTAAAAACTATTGTGGTAAAGAGTATGTTGCTTATGTATCTTATTTCTTATGATTTGCTTGCTGAGCGGTAACCATGTTTCTGGGGACGCCATCAACTGTCACACTTTTGTTGAATATCATGTGAGTTGCTATGCATGTTCGTCTTGTCCGAAGTAAGGGTGATTTACCGTGGGTTGAATGACTATGCATATTGTTAGAGAAGAACATTGGGCCGCCAACCAAAGCCATGTATCATGGTGGAAGTTTTAGCTTGGACCTTAATCCTCAATCTATTATGAGAATATGCTTATGCATTTAAGAGGAGTCCATCATCTATTTTCTATGTTGTCCCGGTATGGATGTCCTCAAGTTGAGATTTATCAAAAACGAGAAATCAAATGCGATCTATCTCCTTGGACCTTTGTACAGGTGGCATAGAGGTACCCCTTTGTGACACTTGGTTGAAACATATGCAATGCAATGATAACCCATGGAAATCCGAGCTAATTAGGACAAGGTGCGAGCACTATTAGTATTCGATGCATGAGGCTTGCAACTTATAGGATGTTCTATGCATTACACATATGAAGTACTACTACCGTTGACAAAATTGCTTCCATGTTTTCAAAATAAAAAGCTCTATCACTTCAAGCACCAACTACTGAGAGCATGATTGTCATTCTGAGTGTAATGTGCATTGTCTCAAAGTAGCATTGTCTTTTGCATGATTGTGATATCGTTGTTTTGAAATGATTGTATCTAGTCATTACTTAAACCTTGAAGGTGCCCCTGCATTTATGTTTTGCATCACTAAAGGGGGCAAGCTAGATATCACTTTATCATATTTGCACATCATGTTCATTGCAAATCTTTTTGATGTTTCAGTTTCATATTGTAAAACTTTCAGTCATTTGTGATTTTCTCATGAGGCAACTTAATTACTTTAGAATCATTGTCTCAGTAAGCTTTTGTCATATGACTATGAAAAAGTCCTATATGGTTAATAGCATGTCACCACAGAAATTATTCTTGTTATCATTTACCTACTCGAGGACGAGCATGAATTAAGCTTGGGGATGTTGATACGTCCAAAACGTATCTATAATTTATGCTTGCTCCATGCCACTTTTGGGTGATATTGCTATGATATTCATACACTTCCATACACTTTTGATCATATTTGGACTAACTTACTAATCCAGTGCACCCCAGTGCCAGTTTCTGTTTTCGGCTGTTTTTGTATTTCAGGTTTTCACGTTTCGAGAACTGCCCAGAAAAATCCAAAAAAATTATATAAAAAAATCAGCGATCCAGAAACAAGACTGCGTCCGAAGGGCAGCCTGGGGGGAGGGGGGCACCAGGGCTCCAGGCGCCCTGGCGGCGCCCCCCCCCCTGGGCCGCGCCGGGGGGGCGCCTGGGCCCCCCGAGACTCCCCTGGTGCCCTACTTTGGCATATATATAAAGGGTCCTCCGTAACCCTCAGAACAGGAACTCTTTTCGCGATCCCATCTCTGTTCCGCCGCCGCCGCCGCTTCCAAGATCGGGAGCACCAGGAGAACTCTTCCCGGCACCCTGCCGGAGGGGAGGATCACCACCGGGAGCTTCTCCACCACCATGGACGCCTCCCGGATGACTCGTGAGTAGTCTCCCTTGGACCATGAGTCCATGACCAGTAGCTATGTGATGTTCTCCTCCCGTTCTTGTGCTTCACTAATTAGTCCTCGTGAGCTGCCCTACATGATCGAGGCATCTATGTAATCCTTATGCTGTTGCTATGTTGAGTTTGCTGGGATCCGATGGATTATGAGATTATGTTCAGATTGATCTTGAGTAATATATTTGATTCACCTCTTTTATATTTTAGTTCATAAGTAATTCTTGCATGTTCTCCGTTGTTATTTATTGCTTTGGCCGAGTAATAGGTAGTGACTCCAAGAGGGAACGTTATGCTCGATTGTGGGTTCATGCCCCTCGATGACTAGCTTGTGTGACAGAAACATGAGTCTAGGGGATGTGCTGTTGCCACAAGGGGGAAAACAACGGTGCTTGTGCCCGCGGGTGCAAGGATTGTTTACTTTACGCAAAGTTCTTTTAATGCAGTTGTCTGTTGCATTGAGTTTACACTATGGGTGGGACTCGCAACTTAATACCAGCGAGATGTTCTGGATAGATATCTCAAGGTGGATGATTAGTAGTAGATATTGATGGATTTCGGTCTACTTACTTTGGCGTACCGCCCATGCTTTGAACCTCAACCTTTCTTATAATGTAGTCAGCATTGGTTTGCGTTCGTGGTCCTGTCAATTGCCCAGCTGTAATTTGTTTACCTCACATAGCTGTTTTATCGTCTTTTGGGAGAGAGACATCACTAGTGAACATCATGAGACTCCGGTCCATATTACCATCATTGATCACATCCGCTATTTACTTTCCGCTTTTACTTACTATTGCAAAAACACTATCTATCACTACTATCATTGCTTTTAACCCTTTGTGAACTACAAGGCCGGAGGTATTGATAACCTCTCTGTACTCGTTGGGAGCAAAGTTATTTGTATCTGTGTGCAGGTCCACGTTGGTTGCTACTAATCTGGCGCCGTAGCAATTGACACCTACTTGTTGAACCTAGGAGTCTCTGGGGAATCGATCCTTGACATCTTTGCTAGGGGAAAACACTTCTACAATACTGCATCTTACACCTTCCACTTGGGGTAACCAACGAGGGGTTCGAGGCCCATCATAAGCACGAAGGGAAATTAAACAATGTATGAGTTGAAGAGTTACTGTCATTAGAAGGTGGGCACGGGTAGCTAATCCGCTCTTCCTCCTTTTGTTCTTCGCTCTCCTTCTCATCTTTTTCATCCAATGAGCTCACAATGTCATTGATTTCTTCTTCCATAGACTCCTGCAAAATATTAGTCTCTTCTTGGACAGCGGAGACCTTCTCAATAAACGCATCAGTATCGGAGTTATATTCATAATTCAAATAGCGATATTTCAATATAGCAAGATTTTCAGGCCTAGAAACATCATCATCAAAAGCATCATTCTTTCTAAACAGAGATTCAATTTCATAGGCACCCTTAAAAGCAATGAATTCTTCTATTTGTTCCACATCATAATAATCATATATACCATTAGCATAAGAAGCTAAGGTTTCATTATCATTAAATTTGCATGAAAAGGGAAGGTGTGGAGCCTTCATCCTAGAGCAACAAGTATAATCATATCTCAAGCATAGTTGCCGAGCATACCAATGCAACAAATGAATTTGATCCCATAACAGTTTCCCTTTTTGTGTCAAGCGATAATCCCTAAAGTATTCACGTTGATCCAACATTACTCCCATTACATAGTTGAATGGGGTTTTCTCAGGATTATCAAAGTAGTACATAATATCTTTCACATAATGAGCATCGAGGGTTTTAGGAGGTTCTCCATCTTCATGAGTAGCAAGTACACCTAAGTTTTTTGGTATTTCGTGTTCCATATCCATAACTAAAGATGGAGAACAACTTAGAACAACTAATAAAATCTACTTAGTGATAAAGCAAATCAGCACACACGAGAATATTCACCCCACGCTATTGCTCCCCGGCAACAGCGCCAGAAAAAGGTCTTGATAACCCACAAGTGTAGGGGATCAGTTGTAGCCCCTTTCGATAAGTAAGAGTGTCGAACCCAATGAGGAGCTAAAGGCAAAAAAAATATTCCCTCAAGTTCTATCGACCACTGATACAACTCTACGCACGCTTGACGTTTACTTTACCTAGAACAAATATGAAACTAGAAATACTTTGTAGTTTTTGTTGGATAGGTTTGCAAGAATATAAAGAACATGCAAATATAACTAAGGGCTGTTAAGATAAAGAAGCAATAAAGTTAGTGATAGCGAGTGTGTAAAAGTGGTGGTAGGAGTTGCGAAATTGCCCCTAAGGAATTGACTACGTTACTAGACCGATAGCAAGTTTTATGTGGGAGAGGCCACTGCTAGCATGTCATCCCTTACTTGGAATTCTATGCACTTATGATTGGAACTATTAGCAAGCATCCGCAACTACTAGCGTTCATTAAGGTAAAACCCAACCATAGCATTAAGATATATTGGTCCCCTTCAATCCCGTATGCATCAATTTCTACGCTAGGTTGAAGTTTCTGTCACTCTTGCCCTCCAATATGTAGTCCTATCAACATACAACTAACCCTATGGTGTGATCCACGCGCGCGCTCATATGATGGGCACCAAAGGACAACAACATAACCACAAGCAATTTAAATCAATCATAGCAATTCAGCAATCACCGATAGGACAACGATAATCTACTCAGACATCATAGGATGGCAACACATCATTGGATAATAATATGAAGCATAAAGCACCATGTTCAAGTAGAGGGTACATCGGGTTGCGGGAGAGTGGACCGCTGTAGATAGATGGGGGAAGGTGATGGAGATGTTGGTGAAGATGACGGAGGTGTTGGTGTAGATCGCCGTCACACGATGATGGCACCGGTGGCACTCCGGTGCAACCGGAAGCGAGGGGGAGAGAGCCCCCATCCTTCTTCTTCTTCCTTGACCTTCTCCCTAGGTGGGAGAAGGGTTTCCCCTCTGGTCCATGGCCTCCATGGCGGCGGAGGGGCGAGAGCCCCTCCGAGATTGGATCTGCCTCTCTGTCTCTCTTTGTTTCTGCGTTCCCAGATTCTGGCCTTCCACCGTTTCTTAAATTCCCGGAGATCCGTAACTCCGATTGGGCTGATTTTTTGACACAATTTTTATCCAGATATTAGCTTTCTTGCGGCGAAAGAAGGGTATCAACCGCCTTACGGTGTGCCCACGAGGGCCCAGGGCGCGCCCCCTGCCTCGTGTCCCACTCGGGCATCGTTTCATGTTGGTTCCGCTTCCCAAAATTCACATATATTCCAAAAAAAATCTCCGTCCGTTTTTATTCCGTTTGGACCCCGTTTGATATGGATATTCTGCGAAACAAAAAACATGCAACAAATAGGAACTGGCACTGGGCACTGGATCAATATGTTAGTCCCAAAAAAATGTATAAAAAGTTGCCAAAAGTATATGAAAGCTGTAGAATATTGGCATGGAACAATAAAAAATTATAGATACGATGGAGACGTATCAATCATCTTTGGCGACCGTTGGCACATATTCTCATCTCGCTGTGAATTCGTAAGCTAGTTGCTTAGTGCTTGCTGCAGACACTTTATTACCTCTCCACACCTAAAGGCTTGTTAGTTTTGATACCCGAGAATGAGATTGCTGAGTCCTTGTAGCTCACAGATTACAACACCCACCAGATGCAAGTACAGCCGATAACGATGCAGGAGATGGACACGAACTTCACTGGGAGTTCGATGAAGAGTGTGGTCGTTTTTATGTAACGTATCCCGACGATCAGTAGTGGTTCCTACTAGGGGCGATCAAGACTTGTGGTTGTGGCATCTTTTCTCGTTTGGATTTCATCCGTAGTCGGACCCTGTGTTATTTGGATGAATGTATGCTATTGTATTCATTGTGTGACGTGGCGAGTGTAAGCCAACTATTTACTCTGTCATCCCTGTTCTTTACATGAGTTGTGCAAAGATACCACGCTTGCGATCATTCCAGAATGCGCTTATGTCTCTAACTCGTGCCTCGACACATAGGAGATATAGTCGCATCCTGGGCATTACAATGTCACACCCCGGTAACCACACCTCCTGTCGTGGAATTAACACGTCAGATGTCCGGATTACGGACTTAGTCGTGAGGCCGCGCATCTATGTAGTAGCTTGAGAAGGGTTGAGCGGGATCGAGAGACGCAACGCAAAGCAAAGATTTAGACAGCTTCGGGCCCCGGGAAACATCATCCGGTAATAACCCTACGTGCTGTTTGAGGCTAGGTCTCATTATGATCCTCGTGGTGTCGCCGGTAAACCGGCTCTTTGTGTCTAACCCTAGAAACTTGTCTAAACTTCTCCTCTCTCTTTGGGGAGCCCTGCCCCTCCTTATATATGTTGAAGGGGCGGGTTACATGTAGAGTCCTAGTAGGATTATGATTGCTTTATTACAAGGAGTCCTAGTCTTGCTTCCTTTGCAGGAGAATATCCCTTGTGCTTTCTTCATAAATCGGCCCACCATAACATGAACCGGCCTTCTGGGCCTTGGGCCTTGTCATCGATGATCCGCCTGCCGGGTTACCAGTAAATTGCCAAGTGTAAACCGTCTTAAATAAAATGCCAAGTCCGGCCGGGTTATAATTCCGGCCGGTTCATACCGCGGGGTATATCCCCGACACCTCCCCCATGGCCAGTCACCGGGCAACACCGAGCCACCAACTCTGCCCATGAGCACCGTGCAACCACCACCAGGGCTGCCGCCCCGGCATCCAAGGCCTAAACACCACCTCACCCGAGACTCGCCGCTATCCCAACCAAAGAGACTGACCGCCCCCAAGCATCTAGCCTCCATCGACTCGTCCTACGACACCGTGCACGAGACGAGCTTGGTCCTGTCGCCAGGCACGAGATGAGCTCGGTCCTGTAGCCGTGCACGAGGCGGGGTCGGTCTTGGAGCCAGGCGCGAGAAGAGATCTCCCGCAGCCTGGGCGCGAGACGAGCGCGATGGACCAAAGCTGGGGGTGGGCCAACCCTCCGGCGAAGATTGCGCCCGGGCACCGAGAAGAGGAGGTCGAAGGCCTGCACAGGCTGCTCACCTACAGGTCAACGCCGAAGAAGTTCAGCCGCCGCCGTGAGACGATCCTGACCACTGCCAAGAGCTACCACCATGTTGTGGCAGCCCCATCCAAGCCGAGCATAGCACGCGGCACCTGCCATCGCCGGATCGGCCGGGGGCCGGCAGGCCCGCCACCACTAGGGAGCGCTGCAGTAGGGGCGGCCACCGGAGCCGGCCACCACCTGCAGCGAGCCGGAGCCCCGCCACCAAAGGGGCCCAGGCTACCCGCGCCACCGCTGCACCAGATCTGAGCCGCGCCCAAAGCCGCCGCCGGGAGCAGAGAACGCCCCAACCCGCACCAGCCACTCCACGCCGCCGCCAGCCGACGCTCCCTGAGCTCGCGCCGCGCCACCACCCAGCCCAGATGGCCCGCACCATCCAGCGCCGTGCGGGGGGAGGAAGAGCCCCGCCAGCACGCCGGGGAGGCAGCGAGGGGAGGGAAGAGCAGGGAGGAGGATCGAGCCCGCGCGCTAGGGTTTCCGCCCAAGCGAGCGAGCCATGGAGGGGAGGAAGGTAGGGGGAACCCGCTAGTTTAAAATTCAGGGAACTTACTTCCAACACAACAAACTCTGAATTTATTCGACTACCACGTCGATCGTGAGGTACGACAGCTATCCATCCTTTTTATTTTCTCTTATCTTTTCATCATCACCACCAAGTAAAAGCGCCAACCAAGATTCGAATTCCGTAGGGAGCAGGCTGCCGTCAGCATCGCCGGTCCTCGTCGAGGCACCAACATCGGTAGTCGGGCTTGGACATCGCGAGGAGCTCCTCCGGCGACATGCGCTTCAGCTCTCGCTGCCTCCACGCTGGGAAGGCCTTGGCCATGGACTCATCATCGTCGTCCTTGGGCCGGCCGTGCAGGTGCAGGTGGCTCATGGCGCGCATCCTCTTGTACAGGCGCATGGCGGCCACACAGTCGTTGTAGGGGTGATGGTGGCCGCCGGTCTGTATGTCATAGCCCAGGCAGCTCCGCGTGAGATACCGGAGCGAGTTGCTCATGAGCCTGGCGCTGGTCTTCATCAGCGGCGGGTACGCGGCCGTGTCCCGCTTGAGGTGCGCCGGGTAGTCCATGCCGAGCGCGTCGAGGTCGTGCTCCAGCCCATGGCCGACAAGGAGCCGCGCCGCGCCGCGTGAGGAGTAATAAGATTGCTCGCCATTGAGGAGGATGTCCTGCACACGCCTCATCGCCTGCTTCACGGTGGGCGCATCCCGGAGGTGCTCTGGCCGGATCGCCGTGGTCTCGTACCGGTAGTGCGTGACCGGGATGAGGGGCTTCACGAAGCTCTCGTAGAGGATGGCCTCGTGCTCGTCCACAACGCAGACGCGCGCACACGTCGAGCGTGCCGTCGCTCCCGCCGCCCACCATCTTGCACCCGAGCGCCACCGCGCCGCCGCGGCCGCCTCGCACGCCCACCCTCGACATGCTTTGGGCGAGGCTCTGCACCGAGGAAGGATGGGGCGCGCCAGAGAGCTTGCAGGCCGGGCGGTGGGCGCAAAGGGCGGTGGAGGTGGGGAAGACGGCGAGGCAGAGCGGGCAGCCGCGGGCTTGGAAGGCGGTGGCGCAGACGGGCTTGGATGGCAGGGAGGCGCCGAAGCCGAGGTGGTCGCGGAGCGCGTCGAGGGAGCGGCAGTGCTTGCCGCAGACGCCGCAGCGGGGCTCGTGGTGGGAGTGGTGCGACGTCCGCATGTGTTCCACCAGGTGCTCCATCCGGTTGAACTCACGGTAGCACGCCGCGCACCTGTGACGGCTGCACACCCAAGAACTCCTCGTCAGCAAGAAGAAGAGGTATACATATTTTGTAGTACGTGTGATCGTGCAATGTGGCACACGTAGTCATACGTACGTACAAGAGAAAAGAAAGCAGAGCAATCTGAAGATGGAGAAGGAGTGGGCACCGTACGTACCTGTGAGCATCTGAAGAGTTGTCCATGGTCGGCAGTGAGTGAGTAAGCAAGTGCAGAGACGCGGCAACCCGTAGTCGTTGTGCTTGGGCTGTAAAGAAACGGACGGCTATTTATGTAGCTGCAAAAAGGATGGCATTCGATTCCTGACAGCGTCGCCAACGGCTACGGGCCTGGCTAAGAACATGCAACAGTATACATGAGCGACAAAGAACATGCTGTATCATGCTATCAACTTTCTTTTTTGCAGCATCATATACACCATATCATGATGCAAAGGTGGCGCAACTAGCATATTCATGGTTCAGGATACTAATGCTCACAGAGAGAAGAAAGAACATAGACACCAGAATGCCCTCAACATAACCCATCGGTTGCTTTTTGCAGAAAGAAACGAGAGATGATGAGAATAGATACTCCGGTCAAAATATCCAGTTTGAAAAGGCAAGAACAGCCCACCTAATCCTGGCAGATCGATGCCGCGGACGGAAAGATTGGATTGGGATTCCGGACGGAGGTCGACCGACGTGCACACGCCCGGCAGTTTGGTAGCCACTGCGGCGTCGGGCGGCCGACGATCAACGTCGTCTTATATTGGCTCCGTCTTTTGGCGGCGGCGGAGAGCCGCGCAGAGCACCAGGTGATGGGATCTGCATGGATATCCTGAGAACATACCCTCTACAGTTGAGCTTTGCGTTAGGAGATGTCCTCATCACATTCTCCTGGTCCTGGTTGTGGGCATCTGCTTTGCTGCCTCTGTGACTGAAAATCCATGTTGAATGGATTCCGGAAGGTTTGTGCTGAGCACAACAAACGGCATATTGGATGGATCTCACCAAAGCTAAGTTTGGCATATCATGACACCAGCGTTTTGATTTTAGGTCGAAATTCGGCCGAAATCCATTTTTTTCGGCCGAAAATCAAAACACAGGATCACACACACACACACACAAAGCATTGCCCTATGCATACCGGTGCACGATGGAGAAAATAGCACACCTTGAGCACCTGATCCCTGAAATTATTATTGATTCCATAATCGAACCACAGTTTTATAGTCCAGCACAACACAACTAGTAAATGAGGTTTAGGTTATGCTTGGCCGTACAATGAACGTTCTGATTGGTATGTGGATTGCTGTTTGTCAAACATCATAAATCCGACGTAGTCTAGGTGGTTAGGATACTCGGTTCTCACCCGAGAGACCCCTCGGGTTGAAGTCCTGGCGACGGAATTTTGATTTTTTAACCTAAAGATGAAAAACAAATAGACATTTTTTTAGCTTTTTTTTGCGCGGAAAAGGGAGTTTTATTCAAGATTTATAGAGTTACAATCATGAAGCACCAAATCCTCAATACAAGGTGGGATATGGTTAAGCCACACCGCTGTACTACTTTCTGTGCGACTATATTTTGCCAAATGATGTGCTACTCTATTTCGATCTCTCCTAATCTTTTGTTGAATAAACTCCCCAAGAGCCATCAACCTATTATTACTAAACAGTATAACTCAGCTACTTACGAGCCTCCACAGCGATTCAGTCTCCTAGCCATTGGATCGCTCTAATGTACGGTCTAGAGCACTTCTCGGTCGTCTCCAAATCGCACGCGCTCCAGAAGTCGTTTCTCGGGCTGCTGCTCCACAGAAGTATAACTCAGCTACTTACGAGCCTCCACAGTGATTCAGTCTCCTAGCCATTGGATCGCTCTAATGTACGGTCTAGAGCACTTCTCGGTCGTCTCCAAATCGCACGCGCTCCAGAAGTCGTTTCTCGGGCTGCTGCTCCACAGAAGGAGCCACCACAGCGTTTTAACATCCTCAACCATCCGATCTGAAACAGGAACGGACAAGATCGGTTGGTCATCTCCTCATCGCCTGCTTCACCATGGGCGCATCGCGGAGGTGCTCGGGGCGGATGCTCGTGGTCTCGTACCGGTAGTACGTCACCAGGATGAGCGGCTTCACGAAGCTCTCGTAGAGGATGACCTCGTGCTCGTCGACGACGCAGACGCGCACGCACACGTCCAGTGTGCCGTCGCCGCCGCCGCCGGCCATCTTGCACCCTAGCGCCACCGCGCCCCCGCCGCCTCGAACGCCCATCCTCGACATAGTCGTCGTGAGGCTCTGCATGAAAGAGGGGATTGGAGCGCGGGAGAGCTTGCATGCGGCGCAAAGGGCGCGGAGGGTGGCGGAGGTGGGGAAGACGACGAGGCAGAGCGGGGAGCCGCGGGCTTGGAAGGCGGTGGCGCAGGCGGGCTTGGAGGGCAGGGAGGCGCCGAAGCCGAGCTGGTCCCGAAGCGCGTCGAGGGAGCGGCAGTGCTTGCCGCAGGTGCCGAAGCGGGGCACGTGGTGGGAGTGGTGCGACGTTCGCATGTGCTCCACCAGGTGTTCCATCCGGTTGCACGGCGTCCGCAAATGCTCATGAGAAGCATGATGGGAGGAAGAATGGAAGGTCTCATGGGAGGAATGGGAGGGGGAATGGGAGGTGCCATGGGAGGAGGAATGGGAGGTGGAATGGGTGGGTACATGAACATGATGGGTGTTGCCATGAATGGTGCATTTGGTGGAAACATGAGAGATGGCTTTGGTGGTAACATGGCAGGTGGCTTCGGCGGCAACATGAGCACTCTGGGAGGAGGCTTCGGCGGCAACATGATGATTCACATGGGAGGTGGCTTTGACGGCAACATGATGAGTAGCATGGGAGGTGGCTTCGATGACAACATGAGCGGCATGGGAGGTGGCAATGAATGTGTTTCCAGTGAAGTTCGCGGTAACGAGACTTCAACGCAAGAAAATGTCGACACTGACGGCTAATGATGATCATACCAACATCCACAATGGCACTACTGACAACGGAAAGGACACAAATTGAGTGATTTCCATGTGCATTTTCATTTGTTGGACCAATAACTTGGTTTGAGACAATTGACATTTGCTTGTAGGAGTTAAAACTATATGGTTGATGATGCACTTTTGTTGCTAGAATTATGAAGATTCAATGTTCAAATGCGGCTGTGCAGTGGCTGAACAGCTGCCGCGCAGCCGACGACCGGTTTTTACATCTCTAGTTTGCATCTTCTGTTGAAGTAGCTATTTTATATCTCCGTTTTGCATTGTTCGTTGAAGTTGGCACTTTTTCGGAGATGCAAAAGGCACTTCTTAAAAATATAATCTGTTTTATATCGCCAAATTTGCATCTTCTATTGGTGATGCTCTAACCCTAAGATAGATTCTGGGTAGCCCTCCGGCGAGCCACTTCCTTCTTCCACCGACGACATGCGCTCCAGCTCTCACTAACCCTAAGATAGGTACTGGGGTACGACATCCATCCTTCTATTTTCTCTTATCGTTCCATCATTGTTTCTGACAAATCGCTCCTAGGTTGCAGAAGCCTTAATTGTTACGTTAGCACTCCATCTGTCCAATATATGTAACACTCTGTACCTTCAGATTTTTGTTACTCCCTCTGATCCATATTACTTGTCTTAGATTTGTCTAGAGAGAGATGTATCTAATGACAAAATAATATGAATTGGAGGGAGTACTTTTTTTTTGCAGAAGGTACTTTCAGATTCGCTGAACAAGGGGCGGAGCCAGGATTGGACGCGAAGACAACGGCGGGAGTGGTTTATTTTGGAAAAAGATTAAAAACATTGGCCGCTCCGGGGGAGCTGCAATGGAGATCGTCGAGGCCGTCCATCGATGCTGCGGCCAAGCTACGGCGTGCCGCCGGTGCTGCACTACAGCTGCAATGAAGCATCGCAGCGGCCGCTGGGAGCTGCGACGGGACGTCGGTGTTGCGATGGAGCACCACCGCGCCGGCATCGGAGTTGCAATGAAGCATCGTGTGCTCCCGTCGGTGCTGCAATGAAGATGCGACGAGCTGCCGGTGCTGCGATGGAGCACCACCGTGTCGGCATCGGAGTTGCAATGAAGGATGTGGCGGAGCTGTGACGGGCTGCAGTGGAGCACCACCGCGCCGGTGTTGGTGTTGTAATGGAGGATCGTTGCACTGCCGTTTGGTGCAAGCCGGATGGGGCTCGTCGGCCGCCGGTGCTGCAATCAAACTTGTTAGAGTCGCGGGCGGACCGATGCAAGAGGAGACGGGGGTTGTAGCGGGCGCTGTGATCGACCAGCTCCGTCGACGGGAAGGGGGCGTGCGTCTGGTACTGTGAGTCGGGCGGCGCTGTTTTCTCATGGCGACGTATGTCGTCGCTTCGCTGTCCCTAGAGGAAGATGAGATGAGATGGATGAGTTGACGAATCCAGTGACTGCGGGGTCGGATCCGACAGCTCCAGACCCGATTGATTTCCTCTGGATGATTCGTAGCAGCGGTCATTTTTTTTCTTTCTGCCCCACCCGTTTTGGCTAATTTTTTTCTGACAAATTTAACCCGCTTGTTACGGTAAGAAGAGATAGTAGCAAACCTGTGCACTAATGGAAAGACAATGTGACAAGAGATGTATAGCTTATTGTGAAATTTAATTTTGACCAACAGTTTACAGATCAATTAAATTAAGGTCCGGGTATTATGTCCGGCAGGATACCCTGTCTTCTAATTCCTTTTCTAGTGGTATACATTATCATTCTTGAAAAAATACAAAATTTAAGATCGATTATAACAGGATTCCTCTGGTATTTGCTAGTACTAGCTTGTACCAATAACCAATCCAACAAACAATGTGATTACCTTACGTACGAACCAGTAATATCAATACGTGATTACCTTGTCTCTCAATAAATAAATAAACTACTGTATGTGATTACCTTACGTACTTGGTTTGACGTGCGTCAGCCATCATGCGGCGCATTGGAGATTGCGTCCGGAGATCGGAGGCGTCCACCATCTCCATCTCCATCACGGCTGCAGTCGTTCGCTTCCCTGTACGAGGTTTATACCGCCGGCGGCTGGCTCGCACGTCGCCCTAGCGGCGGCGCGGGTGGTCATGGCCATCGCCGGTCGAGATCGGATGTGTTCCGTGATCGTGGGAGAGCCTTGTGTTTTTTTTTCAGGGGAGGGAGAGCCTTGTGTTTTTTTTCCAGGGGAGGGAGAGCCTTGTGTGGCTACTGTGCGTGCATGTAGATAATTTCAATAATCCATTATGTACTCTAGTTATTCGGGACTAGCCACAAGGAAAGCATGAACCACTGAAAAAGCATTGTAAACATAGCACTATGTCGCTACAAGCTGGTCTCTAGATCATAAGTACATGCATATGTACAAAAGTAGAAACAGAAAGAGTTCATACCGGTCTTCCTTGTTGCTTTCTTTCAGTCGATCTTCGTCATTACTGCTTGTCACTTGCACGATCGAACGTAGGAAATATAATCAAATGACATCATGGACTCGAGCTGATCTCTGAAAACAAAGCAAACTAAAGAGAGAAAGGAAATCTTTTTGAGTTTTTCAAAAGTTGAAAAAAAAACAAAAGAAAGAGAAAATCTTTTTGTTGTTTTTGCAAATAGAGGAATAAAGAAGAACGGGTAAAAACTTCGAAAAGATCAAAGTGAATAAAACGGATAATACAATGGAAAAGTGAGAAGGGCACGTACTCCCCAAGCTTAGGCTTTTGGCCTAAGTTGGTAGCAGCTACTGCCCCAGGAGCCTCCTGCTCCAGGGGTATGGTGGTGAGACCAAGGGTCGTAGAAGGATGCTGGCGCATACACCGAACTTCTCGGAGTCTCCCACGAGGAAGGTTCCGAGCGCCAAACAGAGGAAGACCCTTCACCAAACTCGGTGGCGGTCTCATTCTGAAAATGTGGTATCTCACCGTGCCTCTCCTCGTCGGGCACAACCCCCTCCATGGGGTTATGAAACTGATGCTGGACCATGAACTCATGGAACTGGACAACATCAAAGGACCATCCGTTCCTGCGAGAAAAATCAAACAAAAGAGGTGCAGGTAGACGGATCTCGCGTTCCGCGGTAGTTCCGAAACGCAAGATATAAACAAGGTTATCAAGCTCAGGACCCATGGTAACAAACTTATGCCTTTTCATAGCAGCAAGATCAAAGCTTAAATAAGTAAAAGGAGTATCATCAGGGTGTGGGGTGCCTCCAAGATGCTCTAAGATAAGTGTGGCATAAATGCCACCATATAAGTCCCCCTTGTTACCGTTCATAGCAAGGCGTCGAGCAATTAAGGTACCCAGATTATAATCAGACCTCACTGAGAGGGCTGCTGCCAGGATAGCAATATCCGGAGCAGAAATGCTGCTCGTGTTGTCACGAGCTAACACCCCTCTAGCAATATAATATGCAAAATACCTGAGGTGAGGAAACAAGATGCTGAAGATCTTTGACCGATGAATATCCCTCGTACCCATGCTGCAGAGAGAGTTGATGACGGTTTTCAGCTCGGAGGGCTGCGTGGCCATCCTTGCCGTCCTCCCAACGTTCGGCACACCTATTACTTCACAAAAATTTCCCAGAGTCATGGTGATAAGATCATTATAAATTTTAAACTCAATGGCACCTGAATCAGGATTATATCTAAAACTGTTAATGAAACCGGAGGTGAGTTTCTGATACTGAGTAACACGGCTCGTGACGAGTCAGTGTCAAACCTGCATTAGCACAAATATTATAAAACTCATCCTTGATTCCCGCAGCTTCCATGAATTCATCACATGGAAATGTCATCGCACGTGCTGGACTTGTGTCTTCCAACAACTCCAGGGGCACATGATCCTCATTATAGCTCACCCTGGCAGTCGATGGTGAAGCTGCGGCTCTAGTGACTCGATCGGAGTGTGCGGGCCTCCTCTTCTCAAGCCACCCTTTTGCCCTTCCTAACAAACTCATTTCTAAAAAAAATTACAATTTACAAAAACGAGGATTAAAATAAAGTGAGCTAAGGCAAACTACTCAACTCACTTGCCCAAGGCATAAACTTGCATCAAAACTTGGAAAACAACTTTCTACACATGCATGCAAGCTCATCTCTACAGCACCAAGAACTACTAAATACTCACAAATGAGGTCACCAATCAAAAATCTAATTGGAGGGGTGGAGGAGTCACATACCAGGGAGTATTTGCTCAAAATTTCAGCTCAAATGATGGGCTGTAGAGGGTGATCGAAGAATCGCCTACAAGAACAGCAAGAACAAGACCAGAACTCGGGTTTCTGAAAAAAGAGAGAGAGAGGGGAAGAAGAAGTACCTGGAGGGGGGTCCCGTGGGCGCGGCCAGGGGCTGGGCCGCGCCAGCTGGCCGCCTGGGCCACTGGTGGCCCCCCCTGGCTGGCCCCAGGACTTTCCGGGTCTCTCCCGTTGTGGAAATTTTTAATATAATTTTTCTGGAATTTTTCTGAAAACTTCACTGTTGAAATTTTTTCGAAGTTCAAAAAGCTACGAAACTCTCTGAAAACTTGAAGCGGTTAGTAGTATTGTGAAGCTTCAAAAACATAGACACTTGGTACAGCAAGTAGGACAAAACTAAAAACAAATCAAAACATAGAAAGCTCAACTTTTTATCCATATAAAACACGTTCACTAGTAAGGTTGATCAAGTCTTACCAACAAACAAGCGATATATAGAGCAAAAAGTCTCACCTCTACGAAGTAATCACTGAACTTTTACCTTGATGGACATTGTCCCTACCATGAATGTTTTGTATTTGTGAGGCACATGTAGTGGACAGTCCCATTCTCCAATTTTCACGGTCTCGATATTCTCTATAGAGTTAAGGGCATGCCTCCTGTCGGTCTTCTTCGGAAAATATACCGTGTGTTCTTTATCATTCACATGAAAGGTAACCTTTCCTTTGTTACAATCAATAATAGCACCTGCGGTGTTAAGGAAAGGTCTACCAAGAATAATGGACATGCTCCCATCCTCGGGCATGTCGAGCACAACAAAATCAGTAAGAATTAAACAATTAGCAACTTCAACTGGAACATCCTCACAAATACCTATCGGAACAGCGGTTGACTTGTCAGCCATCTGAAGGGAGATATCTGTAGGAATTAGTTTCTCTAAACAAAGCCTCTCGTAAAGAGAGAGAGGCATAACACTCACTCCCGCTCCAAGATCACATAAAGCAGTTTTGACATAATTATTCTTTATGGAGCAAGGAATGGTGGGTATACCTGGATCACCGAGCTTCTCAGGAATCTTTCCACTGAAAGAATAGTTAGCAAGCATAGTAGATATTGCATCATTAGGAACTTTTCTTTTGTTAGTGACAATATCCTTCATATATTTTGAGTAAGGGAGTAACTTAATAGCATCAGTCAAAGGAATTTGAAGAAAAAGAGGTTTAATCCATTCACAAAACTTATTGTAATGCTTTTCTTCTTTAGATTTTATGGACTTACCTGGAAAGGGCATGGGTTTCTGTACCCATGGTTCTTTCTCCTTCCCATGTTTTCTTGCGATGAAGTCTTCTTTAGTGTACCTCTTACGTTTGTCAGGTGCTTCTTCTTCTCGAACTTCAGGCGGATCATTCTTCTCATTATCATTACCTTCAGGTTCAGCACCGTCTTCAGTCTCAGCATCGGAGATAGATACACTGTTGGGATCAATGGCTGGCTCTTCATCTGCAATAGGGTCGTTAGAATTGTCATCCTCTTTATGTTTCTTCTTCTTATTTGGAGAGACAACAATTTCTTCTTCCTGCATTTGAGAATCTTTCTCGATTCTCTTCGGATGTCCCTCTGGATAAAGAGGATCTTGAGTACTAGTTCCTCCTCGGGTCTTAATCCCAAAAGCCTGCAATTTATCTTGTTTGGCATTGTTAGCAAGTAAATCTCTTTGCACATTAGAAATTTGATCGAGCTGAGTTTGAACCATATGAAAATGCTTCACAAGACATTAAACATCATTAACTGTTCTATCTAAAACACCAAGCAACTTTTTGATAGCAAGGGAATTATCATGCAACTGACTTTCTATCCTCTCATTAAAATGATTCGGTTTCATAATAAAATTATCAAACTCATCTAAACATTGATCAGGAGGCTTACCATGAGGGATGTCACTTGCGTTGAAATCTAAAAGAGAATGTACCTCTACCATAGGAGGGTGAGTGGTAGGCTCACACAGCTTCTCAATAGGGGGTAGATTCTTCACGTCTTCGGCTTTAATACCTTTCTCTTTAATAGACTTCTTTGCTTCTCGCATATCCTCGGGGCTTAGAACAAACATGCCCCTCTTCTTTGTTGGTGGAGGTGGTTCAGGGACGGACCAATCTTCATGGTTTTTGGCAATCCTGCCCATTAAATCTTCCGCGTCGTCCGGTGTTCTTTTCCTGAAAACACAACCAGCACAACTGTCTAGATAGGACCTAGATTCATCAGTTAGACCAGCATAGAATATATCAATTAATTCATTCTTAGGAATTTCATGTCCTGGTCTAGCCCGAATCAGACCGCAGTACCTCCCCCAAGCTTTAGGGAGGGACTCATCCTGCAACTGTTTAAAGTTGTAAATTCTTTGTAAAGCAGCATGTTGCATGTGAGCAGGAAAGTACTTATCAACAAAAGAGTGAGCTAAGTCCTGAGGACTCTTAATAGAACCGCATGGGAGTGAATCATACCATGATTTAGCACCTTCCTTCAAGGAGAAAGGAAGAAGCTTGGTCACATAAAAGTAGCGTATCTTCTCATCTGTGGTAAACAGGCTACCTAGCTCACCAAGTTTAGTTAGGTGTGCAATAGCATCATCATTTTCTCTGCCATAAAAGGGGTCTGCTTCAACCATAGGTATAAGTGAAAGATCAACAGAGAAATCAAAATCAGGATCATCAATGCATATAGGAGATGTAGCAAACTCAGGATTAGGAACGGTTTTGTTTTTCAAATATTTTCTTAATAACTTCAGGGTCAGAGCCGGCAAACTCTGTCAGTTCCCTACATAAATCTTCATCAAGTATATAGTAATCATCATCAAGGAGCCTCTCCTGGAGTTTACTCAAATCAGGATAATCATAAGTTTCACCAATAGGGTAGCGAGCAACAGGAAGTTCAATTCCATATTTTTCAGCAGCAGCAGTAATTTGTTTCTCAAGAGCATAACCAAGCGAACTAGTATCATCATCAAAAGTAGTAGAAGCATCATCAAGAGTATCAGACATAATAACAGATTCAGTAGGAGCATCATGTGGTGGTGGTGAGGCAAACTTACTCATAACAGAAGGTGAATCAAGCGTAGCACTAGTGCTCAGAGCAGTACCTCTTCTTGTAGTGGATAGTAAGATCGGAACCTTGGGGTCACCTTTCTTACCCATAGTGAATAAAGTGCAGCAGGTAGAATACCTCAAGTAGACTTGTAAATATTGCTATGCTCCCCGGCAACGGCGCCAGAAAACGGTACTTGATAACCCTCAACCGTAAGGGATCGAGATAGTCTTCGCGGGTAAGAATAACCCAATTTATTGATTCGACACACGGGGAGCCAAAGAGTATTTATAAGCTTTAACAGTTGAGTTGTCAATTCAACCGCACCTGAAATATACTAACTTGCAACAAAAGATAAGTGGTAACAGTGATATGATAGTGATGATAGTAATAGTAAAAGTAAACAGCAAAAGTAAATAGCAGTGGTAAATGGCAGAAGTAGCAACTAGTGACAGGCAAGGTTTAAAATACTGTAGGCTAGGGAGATGGATGGTTGGGCGCTGCATGGATGAGATAGATTCTAACTTGGGGCACGGTACACGGAAAAGTAATGATCATCTAGGCAAATATCAAACATTAGGCATGTATCCCGTAGGTAGTTGTACGTGCTTGCAATAAGAACTTGCACAACATCTTTTGTCCTACCATCCCGCTACGAACGAGGCCAAAAGGAACTAATGGATATTAAGGTGCTCCTGTCAAAGAGCACCGAAACAAAGCAATGAACTCAATGGATACATGTAATCCTCAAACTACGGGCCATCCCCTTTGGTGTCCCAAGCTGTCACTTTTGGGATCGCCGGTTCCGAACCGTAACAGGTGCATACAACTCATAGATAGGATCAAGAACACAAATATATTCATGCAAACACATATGGTTCAGATCTGAAATCATGGCACTCGGGCCCTAAGTGTCAAGCATTAAGAATAACAAGTTGTAGCAAAGATGATAAACACCATACTAGATGATAGGCAACATGCCCCCATCGATCTGATAAACTATTACATGATCTAACTCATCCAATCCCTACCATCCCCTTCGCCTACAGCAAGGGAATTACTCACACATGAAGGGGGAAGTCATGGAGGGATGATGGAGTGGTGATGATGATGACGATGGCGACGATCTCCCCTCTCCGGAGGCCAAATCAGCCTCCAGATTAGCCCTCCCGAAGAAGAACAGAGGGTGGCGGCGGCTCCACGACGAAAAACAGCGAAAGAACTTCCGATCTGGGGTTTCTGCGTCGGGAGGAAAAATACGGGCTAAAGTAGGGCACCAGGGGGTGTGGGCCCCACCCAGGCGCCCCCCCGGCGCGGCCCAGGGGGGGCGCGCCCACAGGGCGCCTGGGCACCCCCTGGCCCCCCTCTGGCCCCACTTCTGGCATTTGGTTTCCTCGGGTGTGTGGATTTTTCGTGATTTTTCGTGGATTTTTCTGAGATGCTTAAAAATCCGTTTTCCTGCACACAAATAAACCATACAGGCAGCTCTGCTGAAAACAGCGTCAGTCCGGGTTAGTTTAGTCCAAATCATGCAAGAATGAGGTCAAAACAATATCAAAAGTGTTTGGAAAAGTAGATACGTTTGAGACGTATCAGTGCCTTACCGCAAAACGGAGGAAACGGACTTGTGTTGGAGCGCTACGATCGAAACGGGGGTCCTGTTCACCGGGAGGGGTGTGGCATACTGCAAAACGGGACTCCACGGGATATTGTTCATCACAATCGTCAACCCCATCCAGCCTCCACGGGCTACTGTTCATCCATCGCCGACCTCCTCCAGCCTCCAAGTGCGACTGTTCAGCCTCCACCGCGCGCTACTCCACCGGCTATTGTTCAACCAGCCCTCTCCACGGGCTCCTGTTCAACCACCCCCCCACGGGCTACTGTTCATCCAGCCCTCCACCGTCTACTGTTCATGCAGCCCTCCACGGGGTGGTCCTATTCATGCAGCCCTCCACGGGGTCCTGTTCATGCAACCCCAACCGGCTCGATCGAACGGGGTCCTATTCATGCAGAGGCAACACCACGGGGTCCTGTTCAGCCACCCCCACCGGGAACTGTTCATCGAAACCCCCCAGCAACGCTCACTGTTCATGCAGAGGCAGCATCGATCAGCTTCAGTTAGCAGCAGTAGCGAAGGAATCGCTCGATCGGGTTCAGTTAATAGCCATCGATCGATCACTCGGGTTCAGTAACATGTAGCCTGCAGTGCAATCGCTCGGGTTCAGTTAGAGCCCAACGCCTCGCTCGGGTTCAGTTAGAGCCCAACGCCTCGCACCCACGCGCGTGCATGTACGAGAGAAATGCGCATCGCGCGGCCCCAAGCACCCACCGTAACCAGGAACACCCCGATATTTTCCTCGCCCTCGCTTCTACCACGATTTTTTTCCGTCATGGACGGCCCAAAGAATGTCATGCAGCTGCGTCTCCGGCCCGCCCAGGACGAAAAGCCCATTTTCAGTCATGTTTTTTTGTCATAGAAGTAGGACCCCACCACATCTATGATGATACAGTGTTCTGTCACAATTATTGTCATAGAAGTGTCATAAGTATGACAGAAAAAAGTTTCGTTCGGCCCAAAATGTCACGGATGTGTCTTTTTTTTTTGTAGTGAGATAGGCTAGCAATGGTGGAAGGGTGAGAGTGCGTATAATCCATGGAATCAACATTAGTCATAAAGAACTCATATACTTATTGCAAAAATCTACGAGTCATCAAAACAAAGTATTCAACACATGCTCCTAGGGGAAGGGTTGTTAGGAGTTAACCATCGCGCGATCCCGACCTCCACACAAAGGATGACACTCAATAAATAAATCATGCTCCAACTTCGTCACATAGCGGTTCACCATACGTGCATGCTACGGGAATCACAAGCTTTAACACAAGTATTTCTTGAATTCATAATTACTCCACTAGAATGACTCTAATATCACCATCCTCATATCTCAAAACAATCATCAAATATCAAACTTCTCATCATATTCAATGCACTTTATATGAAAGTTTTTACTATACTCATCTTGGATGCCTATCATATTAGGACTAGTTTTATAACCAAAGCACATTACCATGCTGATCTAAAAGGCTCTCAAAAGGATATAAGTGAAGCATGAGAGATCAACAATTTCTACAAAATAAAACCACCACCGTGCTCTAAAAGATATAAGTGAAGCACTAGAGCAAAACTATCTATCTCAAAAGATATAAGTGAAGCACATAGAGTATTCTAATAAGTTCTAAATCATACTTATCTCTCTCAAAAGGGTGTGTCCAGCAAGGAAGATTGTGGCAAACTAAAAAGGAAAGACTCAAATCATACATGACGCTCCAAGCAAAACACATATCATGTGGTGAATAAAAGTATAGTCCGGAGTATAGTTACTGATAGATGAAGACGAAAGAGGGGGTGCCTTCCCGGGGCATCCCCAAGCTTAGGCTTTTGGTTGTCTTTGAATTTTACCTTGGGGTGCCTTGGGCATTCCCAAGCTTAGGATCTTGCCACTCTTTGTTCCATAGTCCATCAAAGCCATACTCAAAACTTGAAAACATCACAACACAAAACTTAGCCAAAAATCTCATGAGCTCCATTAGTATAAGAAAACAAACCACCACTCAATGGTATTGTAATGAACTCATTCTTTGTTTATATTGGTGTTAACCCTACTGTATTCCAACTTCTCTATTTTTCATACCCCCCCCCCCGATACTACTCATAGATTCATCAAAATAAGCAAACAACACAAGAAAAACAGAACAGTCTGTAGTAATCTGTAACTTTCGAATACTTCTGTAACTCTAAAAAATTGAAATAAATTGGTAAACGTTAGGAATTTGTCTATTAATCATATGCAAAAAGAATCAACTAAAAATCACTCTTGAGTAAAACATTACAGCCAATCTCGTGAGCGCTAAAGTTTCTGTTTTTTACAGCATGATCACATAAACTTCACACAAGTCTTCCCAAAGGTTCTACTTGGAAAAACACTAATTAAAACACAAAACCACATCTAAACAGAAGCTAGATGCAATATTTATTCCTAAACAGGAGCAAAAACAAAGAGAATAAAATTGGGTTGCCTCCCAACAAGTGCTATCGTTTAACGCCCCTAGCTAGGCACGATACAAGAATAGATCTAGGTATTGCCATCTTTGGTAGGCAATCCATAAGTGGCTCTCATAATAGATTCATAAGGTAATTTGATTTTATTTCTAGGAAAGTGTTCAATGCCTTTCCTTAACGGAAATTGGAATCTAATATTTCCTTCCTTCATATCAATAATTGCACCAATCGTTCTAAGGAAAGGTCTACCAAGAATAATAGGACATGAAGGATTGCAATCTATATCAAGAACAATGAAATCTAAGGGCACATAATTCCTATTGGCAACAATAAGAACATCATTAATCCATCCCATAGGTTTCTTAATGGTAGAATCCGCAAGATGCAAATTTAAAGAACAATCATCAAGCTCATGGAAACCTAACATATCACACAAACTTTTTGGAATTGTAGAAACACTTGCACCTAAATCACACAAAGCAAAGCATTCATGATCTTTAATTTTAATTTTAATAGTAGGCTCCCACTCATCATAAAGCTTTCTAGGGATATAAACTTCTAATTCAAGTTTTTCTTCATAAGACTACATTAAAGCATCAACTATGTGTTTGGTAAAAGCCTTATTTTGACTATAAGCATGAGGAGAATTTAGTACGGATTGGGACAAGGAAATACAATCTATTAAAGAAAAATTATCATAATTGAATCCCTTGAAATCCAAAATAGTGGGTTCATCACTATGCAAAGTTTTAATCTCTTAAATCCCACTTTTAACAATTCTAGCATCAAGATCTAAAAACTCCGAATCATTAGGACACCTTTTAATTAAAGTAGACTCATCTCCAGTCCCAACCCTATCAAGATTCATACTAGAAAACAAGGATCTAATAGGAGACACATCAATAACTTTCAGATCTTCATCTTTATTTTCATGATAATTAGAAGAACACGCTTTCATAAAGCAATCTTTTTTAGCACGCATCCTAGCGGCTCTTTCTTTGCATTCCTCAATGGAAATTCTCATGGCTTTGAGAGACTCATTGATATCATGCTTAGGTTAAATAGATCTAAGTTTCAAAGAATCAACATCAAAACTAATTATATCCACATTTCTAGCCAATTCATCAATCTTAAGCAATTTTTCTTCAAGCAAAGCATTAAAATTCTTTTGCGAATTCATAAACTTTTTAACACTAGTTTCAAATTCAGAGGGCATCTTACAAAAATTTCCATAAGATTTATTGTAGGAATTACCATAATTATTAGAGTAATTACTAGGAAAAGGCCTAGGATTAAAGTTTCCTCTATAAGCATTATTACCAAATTATTCCTACCATTAAAATTCACATCCGAAGATTCAATCAACGTGGATAAAGGCATATCATTAGGATCAGAAGAAACACTCTTAGTAGCAAATAATTTCATAAGTTCATCCTTCTTTCCACTCAAAACACTAATCTCTTTAATAGCATGCACTTTTTTACTAGTAGATCTTTCGGTGTGCCATTGAGAGTAGTTAACCATAATATTATCTAGGAGTTTGGTAGCTTCTCCTAAAGTTGTTTCCATGAAAGTGCCCCCGCGGCCGAATCTAAAAGATTTCTAGAAGCAAAATTCAAGCCAGCATAAAAGTTTTGTATAATCATCCATAAGTTCAAACCATGTGTAGGGCAATTACGTATCATTAATTTCATTCTCTCCCAAGCTTGTGCAACTTGCTCATGATCTAGTTGCTTAAAATTCATAATATCGTTTCTAAGAGAGATAATCTTAGTGGGAGGAAAATACTTAGAGATAAAGGCATCTTTGCACTTATTCCATGAATCAATACTATTTCTAGGCAAAGAGGAAAACCAAGTTTTAGCGCGATCTCTAAATGAAAACGAAAATAGCTTTAATTTAACAATATCATTATCCGTATCCCTCCTCTTTTGCATATCACATAAATCAACAAAGTTGTTTAAATGGGTAGCGGCATCTTCACTAGGAAGGCCAGAAAATTGATCTTTCATGACAAGATTCAACAGGGCAGCATTGATCTCACAAGTTTCAGCATCGGTAATAGGAGCAATAGGCGTGCTAATAAAATCATTATTGTTGGTATTGGAGAATTCACACAATTTGGTATTGTTTTGAGCCGTAGTACCAAGCAAGCAATCCAACACACAAGCAAACAAGAGGCAAGCGAACGGTAAACACACAGAAAAAGAAGGGCGAATAAAACAGCAAGGGTGAAGTAGGGGAGAGGAAAACGAGAGGCAAATAATGTAGTGCGAAGGGTAAGGGTTTGTGATAGGTACTTGGTAAATGACTTTTGCGTAGATCTCCCTGGCAACGGCGCCATAAATTGGCTAGTTGTCGGGGGATCAAATATTGACTTGACTTAGTGTGAGTCTCCCTAGCAACGACGCCAGAAATTCTTCTTACTACTTCTCGACCTTGCGTTGTATTCCCTTGAAGTGGAAAGGGTGATGCAGCACAGTAGCGTAAGTATTTCCCTCAGTTTTTGAGAACCAAGGTATCAATCCAGTAGGAGACCACGCACGAGTCCCTCGCACCTGCACAAACAAATAAGAACATCGCAGCCAACACGATAAGGGGTTGTCAATCCCTTTATGGTCACTTATGAAAGTGAGATCTGATAGATAGGATAGGATAGTATTTTTGGTATTTTGGTATAAGAAAAGAAAGTAAAGAAAGTAAATAGGCAACAGCAGCAGAAATTGAAGGTAAAGTAATATGATAAAGATAGACCCGGGGGCCATAGGTTTCACTAGTGGCTTCTATCATGAAAGCAGAATTCTACGGTGGGTGAACAAATTACTGTCGAACAATTGATAGAAAAGCGCATAGTTATGAGAATATCTAGGCATGATCATTATATATAGGCATCACGTCCGTAACAAGTTGACTGAAACGATTTTGCATATACTACTATTACTCCACACATCGACCGCTATCCAGCATGCATCTAGAGTATTAAGTTCATAAGAACAGAGTAATGCTTTAAGCAAGATGACATGATGTAGAGGGATAAACTCAAGCAATATGATATAAAACCCATCTTTTTATCCTCGATGGCAAAAATACAATACGTGCCTTGCTGCCCCTGCTGTCAGTGGGAAAGGACACCACAAGATTGAACCCAAAGCCAAGCACTTCTCCCATTGCAAGAACTATAGATCTAGTTGGCCAAACCAAACCAATAATTCGAAGAGACTTGCAAGGATATTATAATCATACATAAAGGATTTTAGAAAAGAATCAAATATTGTTCATAGATAATCTTGATCATAAACCCACAATTCATCGGATCTCGACAAACACACCGCAAAAAGAATACATCGAATAGATCTCCTCTAAGATAGAGGAGAACTTTGTATTGAGATCCAAAAAGAGAGAAGAAGCCATCTAGATAATAACTATGGACCCAAAGGCCTGTGGTAAACTACTCACAACTCATTGGTGAGGCTATTGTGTTGATGTAGGAGCACTCCGTGATCGATCCCCCTCCGGCGGAGCTTCGGAACAGGCCCCAAGATGGGATCTCACGGGAACAGAAGGTTGCGGTGGTGGAATTAGGGTTTTCTCTGTTGCCTCGATGTTTTAGGGTACATGGATATATATAGGAGGAAGGAGGGCATCGGGGGAGCCAGAGGGGGCCCACGAGGGTGGGGGCGCGCCTGCCCCCCTGGGCGCACCCTGTACCCTCGTAGCCACCTCTCTCGTTCCCTCGCATGTACTCCAATTCTTCTGGGTAGATACGGTTCCAAAAATAACTCTCCCGAAGGTTTCATTCCGTTTGATATCCCTTTTCTGTGAAACACTGAAATAGGCAAAAAAAAAACAATTTACACTGGGCCTTGCGTTAGTAGGTTAGTCCCAAAAATAATATAAAAGTGTATAATAAAGCCCATTAAACATCCAAAACAGAATATATAATAGCATGGACCAATTAAAAATTATAGATACATTGGAGACGTATCACATGTGCACACACAGTGGTCACGTCTCACATGTTGTGCCATGCTAACTCAAATATGAAGGAAATATGCCCTAGAGGCAATAATAAAGTTGTTATTTATATTTCCTTATATCATGATAAATGTTTATTATTCTTGTTAGAATTGTATTCATCGGAAACTTAGTACATGTGTGAATACATAGACCAAAACAGAGTGTCCCTAGTATGCCTCTACTAGACTAGCTCGTTAATCAAAGATGGTTATGTTTCCTAACCATAGACATGAGTTGTCATTTGATCAACGGGATCACATCATTAGGAGAATAATGTGATGGACAATACCCATCCGTTAGCTAAGCAACTTGATCGTTTAGTTTTACTGCTATTGCTTTCTTCATGACTTATACATGTTCCTATGACTATGAGATTATGCAACTCCCAAATACCGGAGGAACACCTTGTGTACTATAAAACGTCATAACGTAACTGGGTGATTATAAAGACGCTCTATAGGTGTCTTCGAAGGTGTTTGTGGTGGTGGCATAGATCGAGAATAGGATTTGTCACTCCGAGTGTCGGAGAGGTATCTCTGGGCCCTCTCGGTAATACACATCATAATAAGCCTTGCAAGCAAATTACTAATGAGTTAGTCACGAGATGATGTATTACGCAACGAGTATAGATACTTGCCGATAACGAGATTAACTAGGTATAGTGATACCGACGATCGAATCCTGGGCAAGTAACATACCAATGACAAAGGGAACAACGTATGTTGTAATGTGGTTTGACCGATAAAGATCTTCGCAGAATATGTAGGAACCAATATGAGCATCCAGGTTCCGCTATTGGTTATTGACCGGAGATGTGTCTCGGTCATGTCTACATAGTTCTCGAACCCGTAGGGTCCGCACGCTTAACGTTCGATGACGATCGGTATTATGAGTTTATGAGTTTTGATGTACCGAAGGTAGTTCGGAGTAACGGATGTGATCACAGACATGACGAGGAGTCTCGGAATGTCCAAGACATAAAGAATGATATATTTGACGACTATATTCGGACACCAGAAGTGTTCCGGGTTTTATCGGAAAAAATAGGAGTGCCGGAGGGGTTACCGGAACCCCCCGGGGGAGTATGGGCCATAGTGGGCCATGAGGGAAAAGAGAGAGGCAACCCACTAGGGTTGCCCCACCCCTCTAGGGAATCCTACTTGGACTAGGAGTGGGGGGGGGGGGCGCCCCTCTCCTTCCTTCTCCTCTTCTTCTTCCTTTCCTACTCCTAGTAGGAATAGGAAAGGGGGATTCCTACTCCTACTAGGAGTAGGAAACCTACTCCTGGCGCGCCCTATAGGGTCGGCCGGCCCTACCCTCTTGCTCCTTTATATACGGGGGCAGGGGCACCCAAGGACACACAAGCAACATTGTTTTAGCCGTGTGCGGTGCCCCCTACACAGAAACACACCTCGGTCATATCGTTGCAGTTCTTAGGCAAAGCCCTGCGTCGGTAACTTCACCATCTCCGTCACCACGCCGTCGTGCTGACGAAACTCTCGTATGAAGCTCAACTGGATCAAGAGCTCGTGGGACATCATCGAGCTGAACGTGTGCTGAACGCGGAGGTGCCGTACGTTCGGTGCTTGGATCGGTTGGATCGCGAAGACGTTCGACTACTTCACCCGCGTCACTAGACGCTTTCGCTTTTGGTCTACGAGGGTACCTAGACACACTCTCCCCTCTCATTGCTATGCATCTAGTAGATAGATCTTGCGTGATCGTAGGAATTTTTTTAAATACTATGTTCCCCAACAGTGGCATCATGAGCCAGGTTTATGCGTATATGATATGCACGAGTAGAACACAATGAGTTGTGGGCGATAATAGTCATACTGCTTACCAGCATGTCATACTTTGATTCGGCGGTATTGTTGGATGAAGCGGCCCAAACCGACATTACGCGCACGCTTACGTGAGACTGGTTCTACCGACGTTCTTCGCACACAGGTGGCTGGCGGGTGTCAGTTTCTCCAACTATAGTTGAATCGAGTGTGGCTACGCCCGGTCCTTGTGAAGGTTAAAACATCACATACTTGACGAAAAATCGTTGTGGTTTTTGTAGCGTAGGTAAGAACGGTTCTTGCTGAGCCCGTAGCAGCCACGTGAAAACCTGCAACAACAAAGTAGAGGACGTCTAACTTGTTGTTGCAGGGCATGTTCTGATGTGATATGGTCAAGACGTGATGAGTTATACGTTATTGTATGAGATGATCATGTTTTGTAAAGTTATCGGCAACCGGCAGGAGCCTTATGGTTGTCTCTTTATTGTATGAATTGCGAAGGCCATGTAATTGTTTTACTTTATCACTATGAGTTAGCGATAGCAGTAGTAGCAATAGTTGGCGAGACGACCACGATGCTACGATGACGATGGAGATCATGACGATGCTTTGGAGATGGAGATCAAAAGCACAAGATGATGATGGCCATATCATGTCACATATTTTGATTGCATGTGATGTTTATCATATTATGCTTCTTATTTTGCTTAGAACGGCGGTAGCATTATAAGATGATCCCTTACAAAATTTCAAGGTACAAGTGTTCTCCCTGAGTATGCACCGTTGCAAAAGTTCATCGTGTCGAGACACCACGTGATGATCGGGTGTGATAAGCTCTACATTCAAATACAATGGGTGTAAGACAGTTTTGCACATGCGGAATAGTTGGGTTAAACTTGACGAGCCTAGCATGTATAGACATGGCCTCGGAACACTAGAGACCGAAAGGTCGAGCGTGAATCATATAGTAGATATGATCAACATAAGATGTTCACCATTGAAAACTACTCCATCTCACGTGATGATCGGACATGGTTTAGTTGATTTGGATCACGTGATCATTTAGATGACTAGAGGGATGTCTATCTGAGTGGGAGTTCTTTAGTAATATGATTAATTGAACTTTAATTTATCATGAACTTAGTCCTGGTAGTATTAGCATATCTATGTTGTAGATCAATAGATCGCGATGTAGCTCCCCGTTTATTTTTATATTATCCTCATTGCTGCACAGAAGTATTACGTCCTTGATGCACTGCTAGGTGATAGATCTATTGCAGGAGCAGATGCAAACGTTATGAACGTTTGGCAAAGCTCAATATGATGTCTACTTAATAGTTTAGTGCACCATGCTTTACGGCTTAGAACCGGGACTTCAAAAACGTTTTGAACGCCACGGAGCATATAAGATGTTCCAAGAGTTGAAATTAGTATTTCATACTCATGCCCATGTCGAGAGGTATGAGACCTGTGACTTTGCCTACAAGATGGAGGAGAATAGCTCAACTAGTGAGCATGTGCTCAAATTGTCTGGGTACTACAATTGCTTGAATCTAGTGGGGTTAATCTTCCAGATAAAATAGTAATTGACAAAGCTCTCTAGTCACTATCACCAAGTTAATAGAACTTCGTCATGAACTATAATATGCAAGGGATGACGAAAGTAATTCCCGAGCTCTTCGCGATGATGAAATCGGTGAAGGTAGAAATCAAGAAAGAGCATCAAGTGTTGATGGTTAACAAGACCACTTGTTTCAAGTAAAGGGCAAAGGGATAGAAGGGGAACTTCAAGAAGAATGACAAGCAAGTTTTCACTCCCGTGAAGAAACCCAAAGCTAAACTCAAGCCTAAAACTAAGTGCTTCTACTACAAAGGAAATGGTCACTAGAAGTGGAACTGCCCTAGATACTTGGCGGAAAAGAAGGATGGCAAAGTGAACAAAGGTATATTTGATATACAGATTATTGATGTGTACTTTACTAGTGTTCATAGCAACCCCTGGGGATTTGATACCGGTTCAGTTGCTAAAATTAGTAACTCGAAACGAGAGTTGCAGAATGAACATAGACTAGTTAAAGGTGAATTGACGATGTGTGTTGGAAGTGGTTCCAAGATTGATATGATCATCATCGCACACTCCCTATACTTTCGGGATTAGTGTAAAACCCATATAAATGTTATTTGGCATTTGCATTGAGCAAGAATATGATTTGATCATGTTTGTTGCAATACAGTTATTCATTTAAAGTCACAGAATAATTTTTATTCTGTTTACATGAATAAAACCTTCGATGGTCATACACCCAATGAAAATAGTTAGTTGGATCGTAGTAATACACATATTCATAATATTGAAGCCAAAAGATGCAAAGTTGATAATGATAGTGCAACTTATTTGTGGCACTGCCGTTTAGGTCTTATTGTTGTAAAGCGCATGAAGAAACTCCATGCTGATGGGCTTTTGGAATCACTTGATTATGAATCACTTGGTGCTTGCGAACCATGCCTCAGAGGCAAGATGACTAAAACTCCATTCTCCGGAACAATGGAGCGAGCAACTGATTTGTTGGAAATCATACATACAGATGTATGTGGACCGATGAGTGTTGAGGCTCGCGGCGGGTATCGTTATTTTCTGACCTTCACAGATGATTTGAGCAGATATGGGTATATCTACTTGATGAAACATAAGGCTGAAACATTTGAAAAGTTCAAAGAATTTCAGAGTGAAGTAGAGAATCATCATAACAAGAAAACTAAGTTTCTACGATTAGATCGCGGAGGCGCATATTTGAAGTTACGAGTTTGGCCTTCATTTAAAACAATGTGAAATAGTTTCACAACTCACGCCACCTGGAACACCACAGCGTAATGGTGTGTCCGAACGTCGTAACCGCACTTTATTAGATATGGTGCGATCTATGATGTCTCTTATCGATTTACCACTATCGTTTTGGGGCTATGCATTAGAGACAGCTGCCTTCATAATAAATAGGGCACCATGTAAATCCGTTGAGATGACACCATATGAACCGTGGTCGGTCAAGAAACCTAAGCTATCATTTCTTAAAGTTTGGAGCAGGGATGCTTATGTGAAAAATTTTCAACCTGATAAGCTCGAACCCAAATCGGAGAAATGTGTCTTCATAGGATACCCAAAGGAAACTGTTGGGTACACCTTCTATCACAGATCCAAAGGCAAGATATTCGTTGCTAAAAATGGATACTTTCTAGAGAAGGAGTTTCTCTCGAAAGAAGTGAGTGGGAGGAACGTGTAACTTAATGAGGCAATTGTACCTTCTCCCGAATTGGAAAGTAGTACATCACATAACTAGTTCCAGTGATTCCTACACCAATCAGCGAGAAAGCTAATGATAATGATCATGAAACTTCAGATCAAGTTATTAATGATAATGATATAGACGCTTGATAAGTTTTTTCAATGAGTACATACCTTGACAAGTTTTTGAAGTAGTTCAAAATGGAACAGTCAAAGAAAGAGTTCTTGCCTGTGTTGCAAGGTATGAAGTTGAGTAAAGACTCAAGACCCGACCACGGCAGAAGATAGAGAAAGAATGAAAGGCATTCCCTATGCCTCGGACATAGGTTCTATAAAGTATGCCATGATGTGTACCGAACCTATTGTGTACCTTGCGATCAGGTTGGCAAGGAGGTACAAAAGTGATCCAGGACTATATCACTGGACAACGGTCAAAATTATCCTTAGTTACTGGATGACTAAGGAAATGTTTCTCGATTATGGAGGTGATAAAGAGTTCATCGTAAAGAGTTACACCGATGCAAGCTTTGACACTAATCCAGATGACTCTAAGTATCAATCTGGATACGTATTGAAAGTGGGAGCAATTAGCTAGAGTAGCTCCATGCAGAGCATTGTAGACATAGAAATTTGCGAAATACATACGGATCTGAATGTAACATACCCGCTGACTAAACTTCTCTCACGAAGCAAAACATGATCACACCTTAGTAATCTTTGGGTGTTAATCACATGACGGTGTGAACTAGATTATTAACTCTAGTAAACCCTTTGGGTGTTGGTCACATGGCGATGTGAACTTTGGGTGATTTTCACATAACGATGTGAACTATCGATATTAAATCACATGGCGATGTGAACTAGATTATTTACTCTAGTGCAATTGGGAGACTGAAGGAAATATGCCCTAGAGGCAATAATAAAGTTGTTATTTATATTTCCTTATATTATGATAAATGTTTATTATTCATGTCATAATTGTATTAATCGGAAACTTAGTACATGTGTGAATACATAGACCAAAACAGAGTGTCCCTAGTATGCCTCTACTAGACTAGCTCGTTAATCAAAGATGGTTATGTTCCCTAACCATAGACATGAGTTGTCATTTGATCAACGGGATCACACCATTAGGAGAATGATGTGATGGACAAGACCCATCCGTTAGCTTAGCAACTTGATCGTTTAGTTTTACTGCTATTGCTTTCTTCATGACCTATACATGTTCCAATGACTATGAGATTATGCAACTCCCGAATACCGGAGGAACACCTTGTGTGCTATCAAACGTTACAACATAATTGGGTGATTATAAAGATGCTCTACAAGTGTCTCCGAAGGTGTTTGTGGTGTTGGCATAGATCGAGAATAGGATTTGTCACTCCGAGTGTCGGAGAGGTATCTCTGGGACCTCTCGGTAATACACATCATAATAAGCCTTGCAAGCAAATGACTAATGAGTTAGTCACGAGATGATATATTACGGAACGAGTAAAGAGACTTGCCGATAACGAGATTAACTAGGTATAGTGATACCGACGATCGAATCTCGGGCAAGTAACATACCGATGACAAAGGGAACAACGTGTGTTGTTATGTGCTTTGACCGATAAAGTTCTTCGCAGAATATGTAGGAACCAATATGAGCATCCAGGTTCCGCTATTGGTTATTGACCGGAGATGAGTCTCGGTCATGCCTACATAGTTCTCGAAGCCGTAGGGTCCGCACGCTTAACGTTCCATGACGATCGGTATTATGAGTTTATGAGTTTTGATGTACCGAAGGTAGTCCGGAGTCGCGAATGTGATCACGGACATGACGAGGAGTCTCGGAATGTCCGAGATATAAAGATTGATATATTGGACGACTATATCCGGACGCCAGAAGTGTTCCGGGTGTTATCGGATAAAACCGGAGTGCGAGAAGGGTTTCCGGAACCCCCCGGGGGAGTATGGGCCATAGTGGGCCATGAGGGAAAAGAGAGAGGCATCCCACTAGGGCTGACCGCACCCCCCTAGGGAATCCTAGTTGGACTAGGAGTGGGGGTGAGGCGCCCTTTCCTTCCTTCTCCTCTTCTTCTTCCTTTCCTACTCCTAGTAGGAGTAGGAAACCGACTCCTGGCGCGCCCTATATGGTGGGTCGGCCCTTCCCTCTTGCTCCTTTATATACGGGGGGCCGGGGGGCACCCAAGGACACACAATCAACATTGTTTTAGCCGTGTGTGGTGCCCCCTCCACAGAAACACACATCGGTCATATCGTTGCAGTGCTTAGGCGAAGCCCTGCGTCGGTAACTTCATCATCTCCATCACCACGCTGTCGTGCTGACGAAACTCTCCTGTGAAGATCAACTGGATCAAGAGCTCGTGGGATGTCATCGAGCTGAACATGTGCTGAACGCGGAGGTGCCGTACGTTCGGTGCTTGGATCGGTTGGATCGTGAAGACGTTCGACTACATCAACCGCGTCACTATACGCTTCCGCTTTCGGTCTACGGGGGTACGTAGACACACTCTCTCCTCTCGTTGTTATGCATCTAGTAGATAGACCTTGCGTGATCGTAGATTTTTTTTTCAAATAGTACGTTCCCCATGTTCAAATTGGAAAAAACTGCTCAGGTTGGTAAAATTTTCATACACACTTTGAAATTCAAAAATTGTTGACAAATTTCAGGAAATTGTTAGGAAAAAAATGTTTATGTTGAGTAATAATGACGAGAATTACAAATACACTGATCTAACTGGTTTAGGCTATGGACAAATGATCCCAACGTCTTGTAAAAGCCTAGCATGGACATATAAGGCATCCATGTTAGATTTGAATGACTTCCGATATCGTTTACATGTTGCGACATGTCCGACCATTTATCGGCCTATTTTCACGGAGAAAACTCTAGAAAATGCAAAACTTCTCGATAATCTAAACAACTTGGCATTGTGCATTGAATTGGTCATAGAAGATGGTGGAAAATATTGGGGGTATTTGACGGATGTCGAAAAACAACGAGCTTTCAAATAGACCATTCTGGCTTATCCAAACACCCTCCGTTGAACATAGTCCATTATTGAACATCCTTAAAATGAACCCCACTTTTGCAAGAAGGTAGGCATGCCTGGTTTGATTGATTTTCGACACCGTATGCAAGTGGTGACACATCCGGTCATTTATCGGCCTTCTTAACCAAGAAAACTTCAAAAATGAAAAATTGGGCGAAACCCCAAACAATTTGGCATGGTGCCTTGAATTGGTGATACAGGGCCATAAAAATGGGGCAATTTAAGGAATGTTAAGAAATGAGGTACTCCCAAACATACCCTTATGGCCTATCCGAACACCCTCCATTGCACATGGTATTTCTTTGGAGATCTCAGCACATGCCCCAACTTTTCCAAGCAAGTCGGCACGCCCATTTTAGGCATCCATGCCTGATTTGAATGACTTCTGAAACCGTATGCATGTTTTGACATGTTTTGCCATTAATAGGATTTCTAAATGCGGGAGTCGAATTAATTATTGCAAGCAGGGCAGTAGCAAGCAGGTCCATCACCAGCATGCATATACAGTACTAAAGTGGCTTTGGCATTAGTTCTCATCATGTGTTATTCATATGGACGGGAGGTTAGAATATAGGCTAGCACATGATCTACTAGCGTCATTGTGGCTTCGGATCTCGAGATCATTGCCACCAAAAGTTAAAAAGATCTTTAACAGTTCTCTGGCTAGTAGTGCTCCATGTCGACGGCGATATGCATCATTATCTTATTGTCCTGGTGACTAGTTGTGTGTTAGGTTTTCATGAAAAGAAATAAACTTCCATTTCTATTTAGGTAGGAGTAAGACTTCCAGATGCATCATGTGTGGAGCAAACAGCCAGACTTACGTGCGACATCCAGAGCTGCAGGCATGCATGCACGTACCGTGCCATGTAAAACTAGCTACCCATGGTGAAAAGAGGCATCGCCAAGACACACCTCACTTCAGGCACATATATATCTGCAAGCTTTCTTGGCGCAGGTCAGGTGTCTGTCAGGTCTCCATCATGGGTGCAAGACAGTTCAATAGTTCATCTATTGTGCTCCAGGAAGACACGTACTGCGTTCAAATTGTCCATCGCCACGATTAACAAAACTATTAGTTATCATGAATAGAGATGAAATGGCTGATCGTATTAACGCTCATGCATGGATGTGCTCCGGTGCCATCTTCATGTTCTTGGTTCCTAGATAGTATATAGTAGATAGTCTCACCAATTTCCCCCAGTAATTCCTCTTATACTTGATTTGTGTCAAGTCCACTCTCATTTTTCTTGGTTCAGTGCTATTTAGTGTTATTTATCAGGGAAAAGGGATACTGGAATGAGATATATTGCTATTTAATAAACAAATCAGCGACTACTTTATGCGCCTTGTGAGAATTAATGCATGCTGTTTGAACACTATCGTGGGCTCGAACTTTACATTTTGGCTCCTTATTTATGCAAAAGATATACATGGTGTAAATGTGACATATGATAGATATATCAGAGTATCTCCAACAAATGATGTAAAACCTGTCGCCCAAAAACGATTACAGGTAGGAGAGAGAGGGTTTTCGAGCACTAGGAAATTTTCTGCTTTAACATATGCCCTAAAACTAGTGCTCTAAATTTTCAAACATGATCATGATTCATTGCATATTCAGAAATTTTGAACTCTAATATGAAATGTTCAACATTTAAACACTAAAACGTCATACTAAAGTAGAACATCACACTACTACTCCTCACTTCTACAGTCCACCATCACGCAGAAGGCATCTTCGTATGTGCATTGTAATCGTCGAAGTTGTCGTATGCATATCAGCTTTTTGAGGGACCAATAGAGTAATTAAGTACTCCCTTCGTCCGAAAATACTTGTCATCAAAATGGACAAAAGGGGATGTATCTAGAACTAAAATACATCTAGATACATTCCTTTTAGTAGTTGTTTGGATAGCGAGTAATTAAAAACAATTTTACCTAAACCCGTTTTAAGAAGATGTTTATGGAAAACCATATTTGCTAACAATTCTGTTTGGGGATCACTTGCAAAAAAATATGTTCGGATTCCAAAAGCCTTGAAAAAAAGTATTCCCTCTGTACAGAAATATAAAAGCATTTAGATCACTAAAGTAATGATCTAAACGCTCTTATATTTCTTTACGGAGGGAGTATGTATATAACCGTTTGCGCCTTCATGGAAAAGGAGGACCTATTTAGTTCTATTTAGGAAAAATGCAACAGCCTGGGAATGAAGTGACATGCAGAAGTGTCATAATTCTCATCCTGGTCGATCGCTGGCATGGCGCTATGCAGAAGAATGAGAAAAGACTTGTGATTTCACACATGAAGGTACAAGGCGCACATATGCTAGTGAGGAGCAATGGCTAATGGATATAAGCCTGCCCGGTACGTACTGCATAGTATGCGCACGAGCTAGAGCTAATTAAAGCTTGAGTGTAAGATCAAGCTTCTGGTGCTTGTCATCATCGTCATCGTCGGTGTCAAGACGCGCTATACCGGTGGCGGCTGCCGCAGCATGATGATGGTCAGGGAGGTAGAGGTGGGCCTTCCAGCTGCCGACGACCCTCTCCATCCTGTGCGCGTTCTGGTGGCCCCCTAGCGCCTGTGACTTGAGGAACGTCCTCTCACAAAAGAGGCAAGAGTAGAGCCTTGATCCCGAGCCACTGCGACGGCGACCATTGCGACCAGAAGGAAGAACGGAGCAAGGAGACCCGGGGGCCATAGTGAGAAACAGGTCTAGAGGAGAGCTTGCAGACTCAGGGGGAGCCTGAGCCTCCATGCACTTGTCGGAGAAGATGGTGAGATGAGGAGGTGTGAGTGCTCAGTGGCAGCTGGTGGCAACTGAGTTTTATAGGAGGCTGGTGGCCATGAAAAGAAGCAGACCACTTGCTAAATCTGGGTGCCCCTTCCGGTCTACAGGCAGCTACCGGGTTAAAGAACACGCATACCGACTAGGACATCCATTGGCTACATCATGCCTACAAGATGTAATGTAATGTACACGCCATCAGCATCAGTTCATTGAGTACCTCTGTTTCCGAAAAAAAGGTCATTGAGTTTTTTTATGGGAAAGTGAACCAGCGGGCCACCTGGACTAATATTCCCACTGGACCAAATATTTAAGGCTGGATCAAAGGTTACTACTCAGGGCGTCTAAACCCCACACTAATGGGTCAGTGCATGATTAAGTATCAATGGAGACAAAAAAAACGGAATGTATGAATAGCGAACGTGCCCGCTCTTGTTCCAGCGCACGACGCGACATGAACCATTGATTCGGTGCCCATCCCGATCTCGCAAGCATGACTCAATTTGTTTGGATACTCCTTAGACACTCATATAGGCGACGTCTAATGGGATTTGCGGTACCGAGTCCATATGAGCCGTTATCTTTACATACCGACATGAGGATATTTGCATACCTACCAGCTTTGCTTCTCCTACATATGGATTTAACCCTCTAGTCTACACATGGCAAGCTCAAGTCTGAGCTCTGATGATGGAGGTTTATAGGGAGGAGCAAGGCATGAAAGGAAATATGCCACTTGCTAAATCTGGGAGCTATCCGCATAAGTTATTGGGAGTGGCACTAACGTCAAAGGTCCAACACGCGAGCGCCCCCTGCTCCCGTGAGCCATGGCCGGCCATGGAGGAACACGTAGGGAGGAACGGCAGGGCGCGTCTAGGATCGATCGATCATGGCTACAGAAGTGGAAGCACTGCTGGATTAGTTTGGTAGTGAGTGAAAAATACCATCATTACTATGTTGAACCCCATTTCTCCTGGACCAACAGAAACTTGGACACCTGTCCGGAGCAAAATATCCCACCTTCTCCATGAAAAGAAGCCAGCCGCTTGCTAGATCTGGGGGGCTCACTACTGCAAGCGGTGCTAGCTAACCACCATTACAGGTGGGCTCACCCCATCTATAGCCAACCACGCAAGCAGATCTATCATGGCTACAAGATAGTACTCCCTTTGTCGAGCATTGTTTTATTTATAAAGCGGGGTGAAATCCTTTTTCAGTAAATACTATCTGGACACGGAGTTTTTGAGCTCTAGCTCAAATGAGCTATGATGAACAGTAAATTTGAAAGAAAAAAAACACTGGCAAACATTGACAAAAGTTTTCAGTGCTTACAAAAATTCATCAAAGAATCACATTAGTGGAAGTCGTGGCAAAAGAAGAAAAACAATATATTCCAAAAGTGTAATTTTCAAAAGCATTTTGAAGTGCTGATTTTTTATTGCCATGACTTTCATGAAATGTGATTTCATGATGAAATTTTGCAAACACAAAAAACATTTGTCATGGTTCATAAAAAAATCGGATTTTTTATATTTTGTTTTCACTTTTTTATGAGATTTTACAGTTCATCGCGAGCTCAAATGAGCTCGGGAGCAGAACATGACTTTCGCTATTTCGCCAACAAATATTTCCGGACGAAGGGAGTATGTGTTAACAGTTTGGCAGTGATATATCCCTGTCGACCAACATGCATTATTGAGCTACTCCTTTTTGCAAAGCTACTCCGGGCAAAATTCAGCAAGTTCAAACAGAAAACATGCGAGTAGTGCACGCAATTTAATAACAATGATAAAAAAGAAGTTGCCTCCACAGATACTTGAATGCACACTAGAGAATGTTGATATAAGAAGAAAACCGCACGGACGTGCATTTGTTCACGGCTTGGCACTAGAGAATGCTAGCTAGAGCCTGAGGCTAAGATCAAGCTGCTGCTGCTCATGGTCGTCGTCAAGCCTGCTAGTGGGCGTACTCGTAGGCGGCTGGGTCACCGGTGGCATGGACGTTGTGGTGGCTGGCTGGTTGTGGTGGGTGGCTGCTCCCGCCGCCGCGGGGAGGTAGAGGTGGGCGTTCCAGCTGCCGTCGGCCTTCTCCTTCTTGTTCGCGTTCTGATGGCCCCCAGCGCCTGCGACTTGAGGAAGGTCTTCTCGCAGAAGAGGCACGAGAAGCGCCTCGCCCCACCACCATGGCCGTGGCTATCGCCGCCGGCGCCCCTAGAAGGAAGAAGCGCATCTGCTACAGACCGAGAAGAGGAGGAAGGTGGCGGTGGTGGCACAGGGGCTAGTGCCAGGGATGGGTCTAGAGAAGCAGCAGCAGCTGCTGCCTCCACCGCCGCGGCGGCATGAGAAGTTTCCATCCTTCTTGCCTAGCCCATGAAAGGAAGCCTAGCATTTCCCAAATGTGGGACTCCAGTTAATTATTGCAAGCAGGGCAGTACTACCTTCTTTCCGGTTTATAAGGCTTGCACGTATATCTAGGTTGAAAAATAAACCAACGTAATACTCCCTTCGTTCCCAAATATTTGTCTTTCTAGAGATTTCAAGAAATAACTACATACGAAGCAAAATGAGTGAATCTACACTCTAAAATATGTCTACATACATCCATATATTATACTCCCTCCGTCCGGAAATACTTGTCATCAAAATGGATAAAAGGGGATGTATCTAGATGTATTTTAGTTCTAGATATACATCCCTTTTTGTTCATTTTGATGACAAGTATTTTGGGACGGAGGGAGTAGTCCATTTGAAATGTCTAGAGAGACAAATATTTTGGAACGGAGGGAGTACAAGTTATCTGTCACAAAAAATATATCATTATAAACTTCAGATCTTCTACTTTCTAATGGTGTAATTTTTAGACTATACAACTCATTTTACGTTGGTCAAATTATAGACCTAGAGATACGCGCAAGCCTTATACACCAAAAAGGAGGTAGTAGCACGCTAACGACAAATGACTTGGAGGTCCATCACCAGCATGCCTACTACAGTGGTAAAGTGGCTTTGGTAGTAGGGATCCTTGTCGACCATCAACCCTCATCATGTGTTATTCACAGGGGAGTACAAACCTTTGCATCAAAGCCAAGACATGAAGTACTGTACGTGGCGATGCCATATGGACGGGCATCAAAGGACGGCTACCACTTGCTAAATCCGGGAGATCATAGCTAGCCAACAAAGGGAAAATGATCTGGAAATCTTTAACAGTTCTCTGGCCAGTAGTGCTCCATGTCGACGGTCATATGCATCATTATCTTATTGTCCCGGTAACTAGTGGTGTGTTAGGTTTTGATGAAAAGAAATAAACTTCCATTTCTTCTGAGGCATGTGAGAAACAAACAGCCAGACTTACGTGCGACTTACAGTGCCATGTAAAACTAGCTAGCCATGATGATTTTGGTTGGTATAATTGTATATTTTATTTCTGGTGCTGTCCTACGATGCCCTCCGTTCTCGCGCAAACGTAGTGCGTTCAAATAGTCCATTGCCCCGATTAGCAAAACTAGTTATCATGAGTAGAGATGAAATGCCTAATCATATTAGCGCTCATGGATGGATATTCCCCGGTGCCATCTTCATGTTCTTAGTTTGTAGCTAGTCTCATCACTTCCTCCTCGTTTACTCGTCAAGTTCCTTCTTATTTTCCTTGCTTCAGTGTTATTTGGTGTTATTTACCAGGGAAAAAGGGATACTGGAATGAGATATATTGGTATTTAATAAACAAATCAGCACCTACTTTATGCGCCGTGTAAGAATGCATGTCATTTGAACACTATCGCGGGTTTGAACTTTACATTTTGACCCATTACAATTTCCCCCAAACAACAAAAGGTATACATTCTACTTCCCGAGTGCTCCATGTCGACGGCCATATGACATATGATAAATATATCAGAGCATCTCCAACAAATGATGTAAAAACTATTGCCCAAAAAGGATTATATGTAGGGGAGAGGGGGGGGGGGTGTTGAGCACCAGAAAAATTTCTGCTTTAACATATGCCATAAAACTTGAGCCCTGAACTTTCAAACATGAACATGATTCGTAGATATTCAGAAACTTTGAACTCTAATACGAAGTGTCAACATTTAAACATTAAAACGATGTACTGCCATAGACCAAGACACTACTACTCCTCACTTCTGCAGTAGACCATCACGGAAAAGGCGTCTTTGTAGCAGCATGGTATGCGTTCAAGCCATCGTCGTCCGAGTGTCGATGTCGATCACCCCTCCAACGGAGGGGTCTGCCTTGTGGGCATTGCAGGTCCATGGCGTCACCTCCTCCTCGTCGTTGTCAAAGCCTTCACTCTCGAGCTAGTTGAATAGTTCAGAATTTTCTGCTTTAACATATGCCCTAAAACTGCTCTAAACTTTCAAACATGATCATATTGCATATTCAGAAATTATGAACTCTAATATGAAATGTTCAACATTTAAACATTTAAACGTCATACTATATTATCAAAGTTGAGTAGTACTCGCTAATACACAAGTTGTTGCTCCGTCATTAGTATATCTAGGGTGCATGGTAGCGTCAAACGAACTAATCTAGTGTCTTTTTTTTAGAATCTAGTCATTATGATTTGAGCGGCTTGTGTTACCTTCACTTGTTATAGTCATTATGCAGACAGTCTTTCCTCCGCCTGGTAAAACAAAACTGACATCCTGATTGAACAGACACCACTTGATGAACCAGAGAAGTACATTGTTCAGCTGGAAAAGAAGTTGCGTGAAAGGGATAGATAATTGGATGCTTTGAAGGTGGGTCATAAATATCCTTGATTCTTAAGTTCTGGACTTCTCACGGTGAGTCTCAGTGATTTTTTTGTTGGCATCTGTGTGGAATTCAGGATCTTCTCCAAGAGAAGACCAAAGAGCTCGCAAAAGCTAGGTGCCAGTGTCGCCTTTTGGAGCTTTACCCTCAAAAAGGGAATTCACATTTCAGAAATGAAGTTGTGCAGCTTACCTCTTAATAGTTCAAATTAGTATCCAGAGTTGTGGGACTATGCATGGGAATTATGAAGTTGGTTGTTGTTGTTATGATAAGTGAACTTCACTGTTTATGTTTTTGCACTAAATGAACCAACACACTGCATATTAGTTTCATCCCCGGCCAGAATATAGGGCATGCTTAGTCTGATACCGCTTGCTAGTATGTAGGCAAGCCAACAAATTAGTTGACTACAAACTCACCTTGACTACCTCTCAAAACTTACCAATGTTTGGCAAGTTTAGGAATTGCCAAATGCTGGGATGACAACATATTGGCTAGCCAATTTTTGGCAGCAAACCGAGCCTGCTCATAGTTTAGGCCCTCGGAATACCTTTTTTCTGAAGTACCAAGTTTAAATACTCCTGAGTTGTTTTGGATACATGAAAAATAATAGTTCTATTTATTGTACTCCCTCTGTTCTGAATTAGTTGACTCAGACTTATCTAGATACGGATGTAACTAGACACTAGTCAACTAATTCCGGACGGAGGAAGTTCTATATCGTCAGTAATATATGTTTTTCGCAGTATTAAACAATATATTCAGATTATTCTTTCTACTGAGCGATGTAGTTCCTAGTGCTTGTTTCAACGACGTACCAATGTAGAACATGGATGTGAATGTCAATGCATTTTTCATGGCATTTATTTGTTTCCATTGTACTGGTTATTGCTTGGCACTTGTCATCTATATCCTATGACTCCGACTGATAAGTATGTGCATCTTGCAATGATTTGACCCTCTGTGTGTACTCCTACATATTGATCATCTTTGGTTTTACTAAAGCAGCAAACACTGATATTTATAAACTGTGGTATGGCATGCCTGTGACTTGGGAAACAGTGGTTGTATCAATAATTTGCATCCAAGCAGAGCCTTGCTTTTGCGCGAGTAGAACTTTGTAACCTGCCCTTCTTGATTGATCAAAGTGACTTCTCAGGTTGCACATTTTATGCATACTTGGTATCACTGTTCAAGATATCTTCCGATATGCCGATAAATCGGCCGATTTATCGCTTACCGCCGTCTGACCAATAAGATAAATCGGCCGATAAATCAGCCGATATGGCGATAAATCGGCCGATATTCCGATATACTGGCCGATTTACCCCTTATCATGGGTCGACCGATAAGTTCCCGATAAGCGATATCCCCAACATTGCTTGGTATTGAGTCAGCCAATTCATGCCCAAAATAACATCCAACTGTGCTGATTCGATGAGTATCAAGGATGTTGGAAAGCTTATTTCGTTGATATTGATTTCCAAGTTACGGCAGACCAGACTGCTCTTGAGTAAAGATCTCGAGGTTTGTACCAGCATATTTTTGCCCAAGAGAGAACAAGAAAAAATGTTTTGGGCAACAAAACTCCGAGAAATAAAAGAGTGGGAAGCCCCCGAGTCAAATAAAATTACTGCAGGTATGCTATTAATAGAAAACATACCGATGACCACTTCGGGGTTTTCTTGGGCTTCATCTGTGGAGAGGTGATTGACGTGCCCGGTGATGTTTTGCTGGTCCGGGTATGACCCCATGAAGTTGACTTGTGGCCGGAATAAGGCGTTTGCCTTCCTGTTCTTGGGACACTGACGGGCATAATGTCCACTTTGCCCGCAATTGAAGCAGGAATTATTGCGCTGGCGCTCCTCATGCACTGGGTTGGTAATAACATTCTTGACTTGGGTAGTAGTCTTGTTAACATTTTGTTGCCAATTGGGCTTGTAGTCTACCCGAGTTTGCTGCCAGGTTCGGGCCTTCTGCACCGGTGGTCCTTCCTTCCTTGGTTCAAACTTGCGTTTGTGCTCGTTATTAGCGGGTCGGGTGTCCAGTACGAGCTTGTGTTCTCTTTCCGCAATAAAAGCTTTATTCACCAGAGTTTGGAAATCTGGGAAATCAAGCATACTGAGAGTGCATCTGAGTTGCGAGTTTAATCCTCCAAGAAACCGGTCATTTTTTCTCTCTTCTGTGGCCACGTCATACAGGGAATAACGGGCCAGATGGTTGAATTGCTGGAGATATTCTCCCACAGATAGATTTCCTTGGTTGAGGGCAAGGAACTCATGCTGCTTGGTCTTCATTACACCAGTAGGGATGTAATATTTCCGAAACTCATCCTTGAATTTGTTCCAGGTGAGTGCATCATCAGCAGGCCACATGGATTTTGTATGTTCCCACCATACGGCAGCAGCGCCTTCAAGATAGTGGGTTGCATATGGAACTTTTTCATCTTCGGCTGTACGGACAATTTCAAGCTTCCTCTGAATGGTTTGCAACCAATCATCGGCATCCAACGGGTCAACTACCTGATTAAAACTGGGAGATTGAGTTCGCTGAAAATCTGATAGCTTGGAGAAATGACCATTCTGCTGTCCATCCCGACCAATCATAGCTTGAACACTTTTTAATACTTCCAGCAGATCATTATTTCTTCTTTCCTCAAACATACATAGGATTTGTTCAGTGGTAGGCGGATGTGGCGGTGGAGGCGGTGGTATGACTGGCTCGGGGGAGTGTCCTGCCTGTCGGGCGGAGCGACGAACAGGAACATCCTCGTGAGCGCTGTTACTGTTGCCTCCCCGCGTCATCCTATATTGGATTTTTCCCAAGGCAACGCAATCGAGATGAGAAGCATTCAAAAGAAAAAATAGGTGGGGAAAGCCAGCAACAAAATCGAGGGAAAAACAGAATTACGAAGAAAACAGTGAGTCGAAAATACATAACTTTAGCATAATTATACAAGGACGCATACATGAACAGAAAATCAACATGCCCGATTACACTACTCTCATACATAAAACATCACGACTCGTACATCGTACAACAGTCTGACACATGCTAATCCTCTGGAGCTCTACTGCTCTGCGGGTGCTGCGGGGTTCTCTCCTGAAGTCGACTCGGATCCCGAACTGACGAGATTAACGGAAACCTCAGGGTTAAAGGAAACACGACGACGCTGCCTCGGAGGCTCTCTTCCCGGGGCGGGAGTAGGGTGGATCATAGGAGCTACAGGGGTAGTGAGGAGGGAGATCCACTCGGCAGGGGCACTAAGAGGAGTTATGGTCGAGGTGCCCGAACTACTAGGAGGGGTTACTGGCGAATTAGGGGAAACGGAACTGGGGACGTAAGAGGTGAATCCCAAGGAAGTGGGAATGGTGACAGACCTAGTAGAGGCTTAAGCAATACGAGCGTGGGTCAACTCGCGTGCTAGCTCGTGAATTATGAGGTAACTAGCAGTGATATAACGGGAAAGATGGATAGCTAGCAACACTATCAGACTCCGGATCAATTTCAGGGAAAAGAATATGACCGTTGTCGTTCAAAGAAGGGTAGTATTGGAAACCTGGGTGGTCCTGCATGCGGACCTCGCTGTGGCGGAGCTCAACGAAGATATCGAATGCAGCAAACTGGAAGGCTAGCGAAGCGGTAGAAGCATGACCGCTTCGAGAAGTATGAGAATAGGAGCTGGAATTAGTACGAACGCGCAAAGTCACCACTGCCTGATATTCATAAACTAAGTCAGCTAGACGCTCCCGGTACACACAATAAACTGGGTCTTCACCATGAGGGTACACCCGAAGCCACACGTTGCGGAGGAGGTGCGGCGACGTGTACGGCATCAGCTGCAACTGGCACGGATACGGCACCGGAGCCATCTACATTCACAAGCATTAGTGGGTTAGCATAAAAATAACACATGTATAGATAAAGCAATAACCAACTAGACAGACTACAGGCACTCAAACTAAACGTGTTTCTAGCGTTTAAATGGCATGTCTTAGTCTAACGCATCCTACAGTCAGCGCGGCTCTGATACCAAGCGTTTGGCACCCCGGATCAGAGCGACCGGTTTACCTTGCGTTGCCAGCCCAGAGACCTTGTCTACTGGCAACACACAACATCTTGGTACAGAAAGCAGCCGCTTTATTTATAGTAGCGGACCAAAGTTTTAAATTACAACAGTTAGCGAGGCCGAGCGGCACACACGGTGCGGCTAGACAATATGTACATTATTTAATGAACATAAAAGGGCCTCGAGCATAAACTACGCAACAGCGGAACGACGTCGTAGCGGAACTCCATCTCACAGGGACACCGATGTGGATACGGACTAGACTCAGACGACACTCCTTCCCAGCGGAACTTTCCTGAAATCTGGCATGACACGCCAGGTCAGTACTTTGAATGTACTTGCAAGCTTACAGCAAAACATGATCATAATGACAAAACAATACCATGATGATTAAACAATATTAAATATGCAGCAACAAACTTAAATGGAAATTCACTAATATGCTATGCTCATGACTTTGCATAAATAAAACCTCGGTCTATCTTACTCATGATAATTTATTGTAACCACCAACTTATTCATTTCAGCAAAATATAACTCGTGATCCTTCCGGTGATCACAAACCTGCCCATACTTGGTCTCAAAACATCCCGGAAGCTCTTCTATCAACTTATCATAGTACCAGAAATTTAGAACATAGTGAGCAAAATTTTATTATCTGTTGACCCATGGTGTGACCTACTTTCGAGCGTGTCCGTGACCGTGGACTCGTCTATCAATAGATTGAATACACTCTGCAGAGGTAGTGCACTGTACCCACACCACGGAACCCATGGCCTCTTTATCCCATTCGAGTGGACCAACGGCATTCCGACGAAACCCGTCCATTGCCATGACACTCCTCCGGCCACTCCGACTCGTTCCCCGCTCGAACAGTCCTGGGTGGCCCTGTGTCCACCAAAGACACACCTGCCACCGTCGTGGCCAAACAAAAATTGTCCCAAATGGGAACTCGGTACCATAAAACTAACTATGGGCACACAAGGTTATGTCTGCTTACCGGGCCAGGGTACTGCATGCCCATAACCTTCCCTATCTGGAGGTACCGACAGGAGGCATGTCAATGGACATAATCAAGACCTTGCCATAAAGGTAAATGTGGTTGCACTGGGAAAGACTCGATTCAGTGGCACCATGACCCGGTCAACAATTTATTCAAGTTGAGTTATTAACAGTTTCAACTTAGAAAGAAATAAAGTAACCGGTGTCATACAATGCCATGCAATATACCAAGGTGCAGTACATAAGTAAAATGCCATGCAACAATAAAACTGAGTCAACTATCATCTTAACTTCAATATTATTCTGGTTATACTTGACTTCCAACAAAAATTAACTTAGCAAAATTTTATCATAATTACTTAATGCAAAAGAAAATAACTCCGCGTATGTATGTCCATAATCATTCACAATATCCCAACTTTATTTTAACTATCTTAATGACTTAAACCAAACTCCAACTTTCTGTAAAGTGAAATGAAACTAATAACTACAGCAACCAAAAGAACTATTTAACAAAATATTTAACATGCATAATATAAATCATTTGTTCAAGTTGGAAAAAATCACAAATATTAAAATGGCATTATGAAAATGTTGTTGTGGCTTGCCTTAGTTCAAATGAGGCTCACAAGCCTCCTGGTGATCCTCAAGACAAGCCTCTTCTTCTGAAAACAAATAAAAGTTCAAAAAGAAATTATCAAGATCATTCAAAAATGCACCAGAAAATCTATATAGCACCAAATGGTTTCATTTTAGGTGTGCTGCAAGATTTCTTCACCAGGAACACAATGCAAAAAGAATCCATTCATTTGGACTTATGGTTAAAAAGTTACAGAATTTTGAAGTTCTCTGGAATTTGTTTAAATTCAGAAGTTTAAATAAAAGAATTAGGGGGGGTGACGTCGAAGGCGTAAACGCCCCAAGCGCCAGCACTTATACCGCTTCACGCGGGAGTGGAGAGACTAACTAGTGGGCCCCGCTAGTCAGGTGAGAGGGAGAGAGAGAGATGGGCAGAGGTGGCCGTCGTTTCGCCGGAGCGTACGCCGGGGACATTGCGCCTTGGCTCAAACGGAGAGGATAGATCGACGGAGAAGGTTGAGGCGCACCTACCTGTACCAGTAGGGTGGCTGGAGGTGGATGGACGGTGACGGAATGGAGCTCGGAGGCGGAGGCAGAACAGGGGACTCGCCGGAGTTGGGGAAGACGACGAGCTACGGCACCTCCAGCAGCTCCAGCTAGGCGAAGAAGCTTCACCAGAGAGTGGCGGAGGCCCTGGTGCAATCGCCTTGGATGAAGGGAGCTGGGAGCTACCTCGACGACCCGAGGGGGATCGCCGGTGAGCTCGGCTCAGGAACGGTGGCCGGAGGCCTGCCCGACCGGGCCACGGGGTTCTACTCTATCTGGGGTCGTGTGGGAGTGGAGCGGTGTGCTCGAACTGGCTGGGGAAGGGCCTATTTATAGGCGAGCGAGAGGGGGGGATCGGTGCTCCACCGGCGACAACTGGCCGCACCCGGCGACGAAATGGCGTCATTGAGAGGGGGAAGAAGAAGGCGGAGTCACAAGGGAGCTGTGGCCGTGCGGAGACGAGCACAGGGGCGCTGCAGATGGCGACAAGCATAGTGCGCACCGCCCTATGCCTTGGCCGGACCACGCCCGTGCTCGCTGCGGCGAGCTCCGACATCGGCGAGCGCCAGGGGTGGACTGTGGAGATGAGGACGATGATGGGGGCGGGGTTTGGCGCGGTTGGGCAGGCTCGGAAGCGAGCACGCGCTCTACAGAGCACTGGCGGCATACAGAGCGCGCTGGTTGCATGCCATGGCACGGCGTACACGCGTGATCACCGCGCGAACCCGTGTCTGCAGGCTGACTTGGTGCCAAAAACCTTGTCTGGCGTGTTGTTCGTGGTAGATAGGTAAGTTACCGAGGGTTGTTTTAAATCTAGTCGCAGTAGAATGAGATTAACTGGCCTGGTAAGTTTCTGGACAGAAACTTTGAGAGCTTGTTGTGGTAAAATGGTGAATAGTTGGAGGCTGTGCTTTGGAGGCTAGTCATGAGTTACTACGGTGAATATGCACAAGAAGTTTCAGGAGGATTGGAGCAAGTAAAATGGTAGTTGATGTAGAAACTACAATTTCTGTCCAGAATGGAAAAGATTTTCTTTAGCAAAAATATTCCAAAAAGTAGTGCAATATTTTTGCTCAGGAATGTGCCTTAGGGTCCAAAGAATATTTAGGAATTTCCTCAGAATTTTTGAAGCCAGAAAAATAGGGGTTGCTTTGGAGCACCAAGAATTTAGCTAGGGTTTTAGGGAGAAAATTGAATATTTTTCAAATAAGAAAAATATTCCATGGAGTATATTGAGGTGGTCCAGAGATATATAATAGTTTGAGATGGATGGGAGGCACTTGGGTGAATTCCAAGGGTACCCAAGTGGTTTAAGTCCATATGAAATGATTCAAAAACACCAAGGTTTGAAATAAATTCAAATAAATCTTTGGCAAATAAAAGAGGGCAAAAATCAGGCTGTCACAAGTTTGGTGATTTCTGAAAGTGCCTAGCTATTTTTAATAAAGCCAGAAACCGACAGAAAAATAGAAAACAGAATTAAATGGAAAAGAGAGAGAGAGAGAGAAAGGCCACAGGCCAACTTACCTGGCTGGGCCGGCCCAACTGGCCTAACTGCCAGTCAGCTGCTTCCTCCCGCCAGGCAGGCAGGGAGGTGAGCGCCGGAGCGCCCGAGCTCGCCACGCAGCTCTTTGCTCGCCTACGTCGCCTGGAGAGCGGCGACGCCTCGAAACACCTCCTCGGCGCTGCCCCGATCCCCTGGACGCCCTTTCTCCCCCTCCTGCTCTCTCCCTCGCTCTCTCCCACGATGGCCGACGCGGCCACGGCAGCGCCGCCGTGAACCACCACGCTCCCCGTCCCTCTCTTGCCTCCCCGGTGTGTCCAAAAGGACCGCCACGATGCCCTCTTCCTCCTCGCCGAGCCACGCTTCGCCGGAAGCTCTATATCGCCTTCACGTTGTCGTCTTCATCCTCGGATCGCCGGAGATTGCCGTCATCGATGCGCCACGTCCAGAGCTGCCCCGACCATGCCGAGCCTTCCGCTGCAAACGCCGTGAGCCACTCTGCCTTCTGCCCTTGCTCCCGTTATTGTTTGCATGCCGTAGCGCCATTCCCGCCGTGACTGGAGCTCACCGCCGCCCGGCTTTATCGCCGCCGTGGCCTGAGCTCGAACCACCCACGCCCTTGCACGGCATCCCGCCCCTGGTGCCTCCACGAGGCCGCCTAACCCTTCTACGCGCTCGTCCGCTTGCTCTAGCGCCACGCTCGCACGAAGCCGAGCTCCGGCCGCCGTTGTGCTCATCGTCGGCGCCGTTCCCGGCCATCTTGAGCTCGGCCACCACCACCAGCCGATGCGGCTCACTCCCAGGAGCGCGTAGGAGCAAACCGCGCGGCAAATGGCGCCCTGAGCAGCCTTTCCGCAGCTCGCCGCCGTTTTGGGCCTTGCCGGCGGCTTAACGCCGGCGACTTTGACCTAGCTGACCAGGGGTTTGACCTCCCCTGGGTCACTGATGTGTGGGCCCAACCCCTGCTATCTTTTTGGTTAAGTTAGTAAGTAATTTTAGTTAAGCCACTGGCTCACTGACATGTGGGAACCTCCAGGTTAATTAGGTTAGATTAGTGTTAACTAAATTAGGTTAGTTTAGTTAGACACTGACGCGTGGGACCGCACTGTCAGGTTTGACCTGGAGCAGTCGGTTGACCTGCTGACATCACTGTGACGTAATGCTGATGCAATTTTTTTTTGGATTTAGTTCTTTTTAAATAACCAGGAAATTCCAGAAAATGTTATAAACTTTAGAAAATCATAGAAAATAATCTATAACTCAGAATGAAATAATTTATATATGAAAATTGATCAGAAAATCCAAGGAATCTGTTTATGGCATTTTGATGCATGTTTGAACAACTTACAACCACTGTTTAGGACAATTTGAATAAATGGCATTTGAATAATCACATATGGAGTTTGAATTTGAACCTTTGGTTCAAACCAACTTCATTTAATATGGTTGCTAGTTGCATTAGCTCAATCAACATCTTATTGCCATGTCATGAACATGCATCATATTGTCGCATTGCATTGATTGTGTTCTCTCTTGTTTGCCGGTGTTTGTCCCCTCTCAGTAGACGTGTTCCGACGATGTGATCGATGACACTGATGAAGACACGATGATATCTTCAGAAGTGCCAGGCAAGCAAAACCTCATTGAGCATTCTGATACAATCCCACTCTCTCGCTCTTCCTCTCTTTTACTGCATTAGAACAACAACGTTTCAACTGCTATTTGCTGCGGTAGCTGAACACCTTTTCCTCCGCATGACCTGTCATTGCCATAGTAAATAGTTGAAACCCACTAGCATGAGTAGTAGTTGTTTGAGCCATGTTGTGCCTACTCATTCATGCTTTCTGGTTATGCCTGCTATTGCTTAGAGTTGTGTCAGGTCTGATTCATCGGGGATGAATTGGAATGTGGTCATCATGTCCTATTGTTGAGAGCTAAGTGTATGAACACGATTTGGTAAAGGTAGCGATGAGAGGCCATGTAGGAGTACATGGTGGGTTGTCTCATTGAAACCGTCCTCAGGAACTGAGTTCTGTCTTTGTTGATCCATGAACAGCTACTACCACACGTTGGGCCCTGAAATATGACCCCGCTCGACTTATTAGCCGCCCTTGTCCTCTGTCCAGGAGTTGCAATTAGTTTATGGTGTTCGTAGTATGCTGGAGGCCGTGCATAGCGCTGATCGAAGGGGTGGGCTGTGATGCGGTAGGCACATGGCACGGTGTACCGAGATGCCCATTTGGTGCCTCGGGAACCCTGTACACATCGTTCGGGGCCGTAAGTGGAAACCTCGGCTGAAATCCCTTCGGATGGAACCTGAATAGGCGATAAACCTGGACTACGGACTTGTGTGGTTAGTCAGGCCGTGGTCTACACCCACGTCGGCTTTCGCTTGAAGTCTGCCGAGCACATGTCGTGTGCAGACGCTAAGTGGTGGAAACACGTGTGGAGAAGTACACCCCTGCAGGGTTACAAATGATCTATTCTAATAGTCGTGTCCGCGGTGAAGGACTTCTGGGTTGCTTATACAGTTCATAGACAAGTGAAAGTGGATTCTCTAAAATGCGCAAGATAAGAGTGAGTGGTATGGATGGCCTTCTCGTAGGGAGACGGGAGCGGATCCATAGTGGTGTATTGATTGGTGAATATGTGGACTCGTGTGCGCCACCTCCAAAGAGTTACTTGCAGTCGTAGTTCAGGATAGCCACTGAGTCAAAGCTGGCTTGTTGCAGTCAAACTCCACCACCCCTTTGTTGATACTGATGCATATGGAGCTAGTTCTGATGTAAGTCTTGCTGAGTACCTTTGTACTCACGTTTGCTTAATTTATGTTTTTGCAGAGAGACTTCAGTCTCACTAGTGGTTCCGCGTGGACTTCAACGTTTTGGCTTGTTACCTCGGCTACGATCTTGTACCCTTGGGAGGGTCTTGTAGATAGTCAGGCTTCTCAGCCCTTTTCTTGGTAGTTGTCTGTACTCAGACATGTTGTGCTTCCGTTGCCTGTATGCTGAGTCATGAGACCCATTGCTTGTAATAAATGCTATGTTGGCTCTTCTGGGCCTTTATCTATATGAGTCGTTGAGTTATGTTGTGATACCATGTTGTACAACACATACTTGCATGTTATGCGTACGTGTAATGTGTATTGCTATGTGTGGGATCCGACACCTAGTTGTTTACCCTTGGTAGCCTATCTTACAGGGAAATGTCTCCTAGTGCTTCCACTGAGCCTTGGTAGCTTGCTATTGCTCCAGAACAGTTAGGCCGGCCTGCATGTGTCCTTCTTCGTTCCTGTGTCTGTCCCTTAGGGGAAATGTCACGCGTTGTTCCTTTAAGTCCTTGTAGCTTGCAACGACTTGGGTTCATACGTTGATGACCGACACGTTCGTTGCTGGGTCATGTATGCCTGTCTCTGTAATTTAGTGCCACTTTTGGTTTATAACTAGTCATGTCGGCCCGAGTTCTCTGTCATATAGATGCTAGCGACACTATCATATACGTGAGCCAAAATGCGCAAATGGTCCCAGGCCAGGTAAGGTGGCACCCATGGGGATACCGTGCGTGAGGCCGCAAAGTGATATGATGTCTTACATGCTAGATCGGTGTGACTTAGGATTGGGGTCCTGACACGCGCGAAGCAACAAGATTTTTTTAGGGGGCGAAGCACCTAGTTTAAAAGGAAAAAAGGCGGTACACTCACATCACCCCTGTCGCGGTCGCATTGCACCCCACACACGTTCGGTCCAGCGAACGGCTCACGCAAACGGAACGCGCTTCAGCTTGCCTCTTCACTAACACGTGGGACTGCACTTGGAGAAACCTACCATGCGCCAAACTCCCCCTGCCCACCGCACAAAAATCCTCCCCTACCCAAAAATCCCCCCCAAATCCTAGATTCAACCGCCCTTCAGCCAACTAGCGAATAATATTCCCCAAACCCCCTCCCCCCGTC
>LR738711.1:58168627-58203743 GCA_902687465.1 Secale cereale
GTCCCCCTCCACTCCATTCGCTCCGCCAAAGCTGCCCTCCCTGCCACGCCGATACGTCGGCGCCATGGTTCGTCGAGGGGACGCACGGCGATCCTCTCGCTCCGACAGTACGCTATCGTAGACTGTCGTCCTCTAGCCGCGCCGCCGCCGCTGGCGACGTTCTTGTGGAGGCGCCCGGCGGTCAGCGCCGCCACCGCTGGCGACGTTTGTGTGGAGACGCATGGTGGTCAGCTTCTCCCATGGTATGCGCATTCTAGACTGAGGCCCCGTGCATGTCGGTGTAGCGCTGAATGTTAGCTGATAGACGTTGTTAATCTCACTGTTTGCCGAAGTAGTTTACAGTCAATATGCTCTGCTTAAGATGCTTCCTTACCCTGTTCTGCACTCAATCTGCTTAGCTGAGATGGCATGCCAAGGCCGATTAGTTGCTAAAATATCCTGCCATATATTTATTGTGACGTAGATTGCCATGGTCTAGTAGCCAATCTGTTAGGTGAAATAGCTCTACACCATTTTGTACTCGATCTTTGTTGCTGCGATGGCCTTCGATAGTTCGATGGCTGTGTGCTCGGCCTCATTGACTTCTGAAACAGCCTGCCATAGTTTAGCACTCAAATCTGTTTGCTGAATTAGCTTTACATATATTTTGTTACTTAGATCTTCTCGTCCAAATATCTTGCCATAGCTTTAGACATCGACCTAGGTATTTTCTTCTGGACTTCATAAAAAAGCATATATGTTTTTCTTGTAATATCTAGTAGAAGAACTAATTTGTATGTCTAACAGATGGACATGACTTGGATAACTTCTGCTCGAAGATTCTCCGTTGCATATGTCGAGGGGGTTGAAAACTTCATGAACTTTATCAGAGCTGAGTATGGTGGTCCGAAACCAGATGTGCTCTGCCCGTGTAGCAGCTGTATGAATTCAGTTACAAGACCCCAGTCAACTGTGCAAAATCATCTACACTTGTATGGGATGTCAGTCACATATACTAGGTGGGTTCATCATGGTGAAGCTGTGAACGTCAATCTTATTGACTACGTGGAAGCAGCAGATCACCATCTTGATCTGCCTGATGCTCAGGTGGAAGAGGAGGAGGAGGTGGTGGTGGCAGAGCCAGTGAGTTTGACCAACATTGAAACAATGCTACGAAATGCTCGTGCATTCCGTGAACTTTCACCTGCAGAAGAAAAATGGTGGGCCCGCATGTTGGAACAATGCAACGTGGCTGTCACCCCAGGAAATAAGCTGTCAGTATTCTTAGCTATGGTCACCATTCTTCAGGTGAAGACATCTGAGCGGATGACCAACAAATCATTCGATGCGATGTTGGCTGCTTTCCGCAAAGCTTTCCCAGATGCGTCTGAGCTGCCACACACCTACAGTAAAATGAAGAATTTCCTTCGTGTTGTTGGAATTGGATATGATATGATCCATGTTTGTAAGAATAATTGTGTTCTGTTCCGGAAGTATTATGCCAACTTAAGTGAATGTCCAAAATGCAAATCATCAAGATGGGAAGATGGCGATGCTGTGAAGAGGATTCCTCATAATGTTCTGATACATTTTCCAATTACACCAATATTGTAGAGGTTGTTTCATGATGCTGAAACAAGAGAGGATGTACTATGGCATTCTAGGAACCAAGAGTACAGAGATCAGAATGTAATGAGCCATCCATCACATGGTAGTGAGTGGAAAAGCTTCAATCAGAAGCACGAAAAGTTTGCTGCTGACCCGAGAAACATTAGACTTGGCTTAGCTTCAGATGGATTTAACCCATTTGGCCACCAGAGCGCTACAAATAGCATGTGGCCAGTGCTTGTTATCCCTTACAACATGCCTCCAAATGTCTACACCAAAGAATCAAACTATATGATGGCCTTGCTCGTACCAGGTCCAAAAAGTCCTGGAAAGGATTTTGATTTGTTCATGGAGCCTCTTGTGGAGGAACTTCAACAGCTATGGAGGGGTGTTCTCACTCGAGACCTATATAGCAGCCCACCAGCTGATTTCCTTCTGCGTGTTGTTATAATTTGATGCATCCATGATTATCCGGCTTTGGGCACTATGTCAGGGCGAACGACACATGGTTACAATGCATGTTTTCGCTGTGACAAGAATCCGCTGTCATACGCAATACTTAGCAAGATCTGTTACATTGGATACCGTCGTTTCCTTGCCAAGGACAAGCCACATCCTAGAAAATACCGAAGACATGTGTTCAATGCAAAGCATGAAAACCGTGATGCGCCAAAGAGGCTCACCGCCGATGAGTTGCAAGTGGAATTAGAAAAGGTCAGGCATATTACACCAGGAAACCATCCTGATAATGGTAGCGGGAAAAGGTAGCATGGCAGCGTAGAAGAGAGATTATTGTTTACCCGCAGGTCCACTTTGTGGGACTTGGAGTATTGGAAAGATTTGGATCTGCGGCATAATCTTGATGTGATGGACATCGAGAAAAATATATGTGACAGCATTATCGGCACACTTCTTAATATTGAAGGCAAGATGAAAGATACCTTAAAATCTAGGATTGATTTGACACACCTGGGTATTAGAGAGGATTTGCAGGTGCAAGATGAAGGTAAACCACGGGATATGGCACCAGCTGTGTATGTCTTGGACAAGGTAAAAATAAAAGAATTCGGCGAGGGCCTGTCACGTGTGAGATTCCCACATGGATTTGCTTCCAACCCTGAAAGGAGAGTCAGTGCAGATGGAAACAAGGTACAAGGGTTGAAAACTCATGACTGCCACATCCTACTTCAAAGGGTTTTACCTGTTATCCTTAGAGGATTGGGCCGCCCTGACTTATACAGAGCAGTTGCAGAGTTGGGACAATTCTTCAGGGAACTCTGCAGTAGAAATATCATGATAGATGCTTTGGAGCATCTTAGAGACAAGATACCAACTATCCTATGCGACCTTGAGAAGATATATTCTCCAGCCTTCTTTGATGTGACGGTGCATTGATACGTCTCCAACGTATCTATAATTTTTGATTGTTCCATGCTATTATTTATGAAGTCTTGGATGTTTAATGGGCTTTATCATTCACTTTTATATCATTTTTGGGACTAACCTACTAACCCAAAGGCCCAGTCGAGATTGCTGTTTTTTGCCTTTCAGGGTTTTGCAGAGAAGGAATATCAAACAGAGTCCAAACGGAATGAAACCTTCGTGAGAGATATTTTTGGAGAAAATCATGCACGGAAAACTTCACGACCAAGTCAGGGGACAGAAGGCCTGCCATCGAGGGTGGGGGGCATGCCCACCCTGCCTCGAGGCTGGCCCGTGTGGTCCCCGGTGCCCTCCTTCTTCCTATATATACCTACGGACACCAGAAACTCCATACGCAGAGAGAAAACCCTAATTCCACCACAGTAGCTTCTGTTCCCGTGGAGATACCATCTTGGAGCCTGTTCCGGGAGGGGGATCCATCACGGAGGCCTTCTTCATCATCATCATCGCCCTCACCATGAGTTGTGAGTAGTTTACCACAGACCTTCGGGTCCATAGCTAGTATCTAGATGGCTTCTTCTCTCTCTCTCTGGATCTCAATACGAAGTTCTCCTCGGTCTTTGAGGAGATCTATTCGATGTAATCTCTTTTTGCGGTGTGTTTACCGAGATCCGATGAATTGTGAGTTTATGATCAAGGTTATCTATGAAAGATATTTGGTTCTTCTCCGAACTTTTTATGTGTGCTCAAAATATCCTTGCAAGTCTCTTCGAATTATTGGTTTGGTTTGGCCTACTAGATCTATAGTTCTTGCAATGGGAGAACTGCTTGGCTTTGGGTTCAATCTTGCGGTGTCCTTTCCCAGTGACAGTAGGGTCAGCAAGGCACGTATTGTATTGTTGCCATCGAGGATAAAAAGATGGGGTTTACATCATATTGCTTGAGTGTTTCCCTCTACATCATGTCATCTTGCTTAAAGCGTTACTCTGTTCGTATGAACTCAATACACTAGATGCATGCTGGATAGCGGTCAATGTGTGGAGTAATAGTAGTAGATGCAGGATCGTTTCGGTCTACTTGTCTCGGACGTGATGCCTATATACAATGATTATGCCTAGATAGTCTCATAATTATTCGCTTTTCTATCAATTGCTCGACAGTAATTTGTTTACCCGTCGTTGAATATCGCTATCATGAGAGAAGCCACTAGAGAAAACTATGGCCACCGGGTCTATTCTCAACATATCAATCTACATCTACTTTACGTTTCTTGCTTTTATTTGTTGTTTTATTAAACCAAAAATACTAAAAATATAATTATCATCTCTATCAGATCTCACTCTCGTAAGTGACCGTAAAGGGATTGACAACCCCTTATCGCGTTGGCTGCGAAGTTCTTATTTGTTTGTGTAGGTGCGAGGGACTCGCACGTGGTCTCCTACTGGATTGATACCTTGGTTCTCAAAAACTGAGGGAAATACTTACGCTACTGTGCTGCATCTCCCTTTCCTCTTCGAGGGAATACAACGCAAGCTCAAGAGGTAGCATGCATTTTGATGTTCATCTACCTGATGAGGCACTACTTAGCGGTTTAGTACAGTATGGTTGGATGTACCCTATTGAAAGGCGGCTATGCACTTTTAAGTGCTATGTTAGGAACAGAGCTAGACCCGAGGGTTCCATTGTAGAGGCCTACATTGCTACAGAAGCGTTGACATTTTGCTCAAAATACATTGAAACAGCTGATCATCTTAGCAAAGAGGTGGATGAAGACAATCTCGGGCTCAATGTTTTCGATTATTCTGTTCGAGTTACAGGGAAGAGTCGACAAGAGGAAAAACCTAAAGATTTGGACAAAATGGTTTGGTATGTGTTGAATAACTGTCCTGAGATTCTACCTTATATCAAGTAAGTGCTAAGTACTGCAGCTTATACATCGTAATCTACTAAACTTGCATCACATTCTTATATATTTAGATGTTTGACGCGATCACTATGTTGTGCAGCATCTACAAAAAGGAGTTACTTTCGCAAAATCCAAGAAACATTGACAAACTGGTTATGGCAGGATTTGCGAAATGGTTCATGAGCCATGTAAGGTTTTAAAATCCAAGGAACATTGACAAACTGGTTATGGCAGGATTTGCGAAATGGTTCATGAGCCATGTAAGGTTTTGAATTGCACTGTCAGTTTTTTAATATATTAAGTACATAAGATGACCAGCTTGTCTATTTTCCAACCATAGGTTAAGAAGATGCAGGAGGATGGGCAGGCAGTTGATGATGATGAGCACGGATACGTATGACAAAGAGACAACTGAAATGTATGCTAACATAATAGACATTGTTCAGTTGCAGTATTTCTGCAGTTTCGAGGATCATCGGTGTGTGGTTCTATTGTGCTGTCGTTGGTATAACCTGTTTTCCAGGATCGCAAAACCCAGAGCTGATGATTATTTCAAATCCATCAATGTCAAGGCGGCGTACCAGACCAACGAGCCTTTTATTTTGGCAAATCAAGCAACACATATATTTTTCTTGGAAGACACATTTGCATGTAGCGATGACTGGAGAGTATTGCAAAGGTTTGAGCAGAGGAATTCGTTTAATGAAGTTTCACAACAAGATGATGCTTACACTGCTCCTGATGTACAAGATGACACATATGTTCCTAATATCTTTGAGAACCATCACATCAATGACGTCGGCGAAAAGATTGCATGTCGTGTTGTGGACATACAAGAGTTGATCAAGAAGAAGCCAACGTTCGAGGACGTTGAGGACGAAGAAGAAGATGACACCATGGGGAATTACGATTCAGACTGAAACAAATGGCGAAGATGTTGACGCTGCTGCTACAAATGATGATTACATTGCCTTTGTCGTATTTGCCTGTCAGAAGACGTTTTTTATCTACTATGTGAAATTGTGTTTGCTATGACAACTAAAACCTGATGAACATGTTGTTTAGTATTTTCCTGAGAGAACATCACTTGTTATGTATGCTGATTTGTGTTTGGTGATTGTATGATGACTAAAACATGATGACATTGTTGTTTAGTTGTACTCATATTAGGCTGTGAAACTTGAATTTGATGTTGGACTGCAATTTGCTCGACGTCTTCGAATGAGAACAAAGCTGATCCGACAGGGCCTCTGCTAATTTATTTATTTATTACCAAAAGGGCCTCTGCTATTTATTTATTTATGAGCAAAAGGGGATACCCCCTGATTTCCGTTAATAGAAATCATTAGATGTTCACAACACTACTCCCAGCCTGCTACACAGGTTTCATTCATTACTAGTTTCAGCAAAGTGCTCTTGTCATAGCCACTAAATACATCACGAGTGCTACATACACTGCAAATAAAGAGACAATCATCCTAGAAAGCACATCGATTTTGCCAATTATCTTTACGAGCTCTATCATCTCCTCATTGCTGTCAAGGCCGTTCAGCAGCTGTTGCTTGGACATGATTAGAGGAACTGCATCTTTAACCTTCTGCTTTGCATCTTCCTCTTCTATCGTTCCTTCAGTTACTTGTCCAACACCCCAACCTGCTGGTATTGGGATTCCTCGGCTAACCAAATAATCAGCGTAGTTGCACTCCCCCACATCAGAAACTTCCCAGAAATACAAATCACATGAATCTTCCCTTTTCTGCACGAATCAAATTGGAAGATCATCAACCAAACTATTAGAAAAATCAGCAACTGAAAGCAGCAGAACAACACTTAAACATATTATTACCCCATGATTCGGGCATTTGTAGAAGACTCGGCCAGGGTTGAGGATTGTGGTTGTGATGCGACGTATGACTTTGCGTGATTTACAGCAGTGGCACCACACCAACGACAGCGGGTTGCGATGAGCAACCGGCTGCGGTGCGCGTGCCGGCGGGGGTGTGATGAGACCCACACGCGATGGTACGGGTGGTGACTTGGCGTATATTTGGTTGTTGCCTACTGAAGAGAAGGTGGACGAGCAGCCAGCGGACATGGTTGCTGCGGCCAGAGCTTCTGATGCTAGGCAGAGTAAGTAGAGAAGAGGCGAAGCGAACGTTGGATATGTCAGATTCATTACTTGCAGAGTAGCATAGCACCATATATAGTCATAGTCTAGGGTTGGATTCCAACCAGCTACAGGAGCACGTCTCTCTTTTTTCTAAAACTCAACAACGTCTCTTTACTGGTAGACTAGCTTGTTCTGTACGCCTTCTCAAGTCTTTGATTCCTCCACCTGACATCTGGGACCCACCGGAAGGGCCTCTGTATTTTGCGAAAAAACGTGTCCCCCGCTGACAGGTTGGACCCACCAGCTATCTTCGCACGCAAGGAAGTGCCTCCTTATTACATACAAAAAAATGAATACTCCCCCTGCCGGCTGGAACCCAGCATCGTGAGAGGCTGACTTGTGGGCCTACCAAGTTGACGGGGACGGAGGGCTTTGTCAACTTAGTCAATATGAACGATTCTAGCTCCAGTTACCGTACGATGTTCATCCAATGGCAGTAGTGCTTCTTCAACCTCTGGTCTTCTTGCTCCAGCCGCCCAAACCAACGCCGGTCGTGTCGCGTGCTCCTGCCTCCCGTGGCCGTCTGTGATGCCGCTGAGGACTCACCGCCCCCTACTACTCCCACCGCTGGCCAGGGCATCCCTCTACTCACCCACACCCCCTGTTATTCTGCGGCGACGACAGCCTCACACCGCAGCCGAACCAGTGAACCCTCGCACTCCTCTCCGCGTGGGCATCCACTGCCGCGTCTTCCCCAGCTCCGCATCATCCCCTTCCTAGGCCTCACCATCGTCCACCGCCTTGGTGCTCTCGGTGCGGCGTGGTCAATCTGGTCAACGACCGACTTCCATCAGAAGAGTACTGTACGTGGAGAGGCTGACGGCTGGGTCCACGGCCACAACCCAGTTTTTTTGTGATTTACCAAATAAGTCGCTTTGTCAGGCCTGTTGGGCTGCAAATCTTTCAAGACGAGGAGAGCTTCATTCGGCTGGCCGAGAAAATGGCCTATAAGTAATGAGAAATGGGTTGTACATTTTTAAAACACATCAAACCGACAATTAGTTTCAAATATCTTTTTCTCATTTCGAGATTTTAAATTGCATTGATTATTATGCATAGACAATTTGTTGGATTTTATATTGATATACATTTATTTTTCTAATCAGTTTGAATGTGACACGAAATTTCGGGATTAAAAATAGTTCGGACCGCGCCGAAATATGCAAAAAATTCGTATATTTTTTTAACCGTGGCCACAATATGGGCTGTAATGCTAACAAAAAGAATATGGGATCCAATAAAAACCTTAAGAATTAGCAAATGGGCTGTAAATTATTAGAAATAATGGCAGTTGGACTGTATGATGTTTTCCACAGATTTGAGGCCTTCCTAAAAAAAAGGTTGACGCACAAGCAGTGACTGTTGGATGTCCATCCAACGGCCGTCGTGCTTCTTCAATCTCTGCTCTTCCTGCTCCAGCCGCTCAAACAAGAGCCGCAGGACTGCCTGCTCCCTCCTCCCCGCGGCCGGCTATGCTGCCGCGCAGGCCTCACCGCCCCATCGTACTCCCATCGCTGGCCTAGCCATCCCTCTACTCATCCACACCTGCTGTTATTCTCCGGCGATGGCAGACGAACCAGTAAACCCTCGTACAGTCGTACTCCCTTCCGCGTGGGAAACAACTACCAAGTCTTCCCTGCCTCCGTGTCATTCCCTTCCTAGGCCTCGCTGTCGTCCACCGCCCTGGTGCTCTCAGCGCAGCGTGGTCAATCTGGTCAACGACCGACTTACATCGGAAGAGTACTGTACGTGGAGAGGCTGACAGTTGGGTCCACGGCAGCCGCAAGGAAGTGCCTCCTTATTATGCGGAAAATAATTATTCCTCCACCGGACAGCGGGGACCCACCGGATGGGCCACCGTATTTGGCGAAAAAACATTTCCCCCTGACTGCTAGGACCCATCGGAAGGGCCACCGTATTTCGCAAAAAAAATGTTTCCCCCGCTGTCAGCTCGGACCCACCGGAAGTGCCTCCTTATTACGCACAAAAAATGAATACTCCCCCTGCTAGCTAGGACCCAATATAGTGGGAGGCTGACTTGTGGGCCTACTAAGTTGACAGGGACGGAGGGCTTTGTCAACTTAGTCAATATGCACGATTCTAGCTTCATTGACTGTACGATGCCCATCCAACGGCCGTAGTGCTTCTTCTAATGCTCAGGATGGGACTATACCTCCTACGTGTCGAGGCACGACTTAAAGGTATAAGCCCATCCTAGAATGATCTCAAGTTTGGTATCTTTGCACGACTCATGTAAAAGAGGGATTAAATTGCAAAAGGAGATAGTTGGCTTACACTCGCCACTTCACACAATACATTACATAAGCAGAACATCATTCAAAACATCACAACCCGACTACGGGCGAAGATCCAAAGAAAGATACCAAAACAACATAAAGCCACATGTCAGGATCGAATCCTAGTAGAAACCACTACTGATCGTCGGAAACGTCACAAGCAAACGGCCACACTCTTCATCGAGCTCCCAGTGAAGTACTTGAACCAGCTTCTGCATCAAACTCGACTGAACCTGCATCTGGTGTGGTAGTATCTGTGAGCCACGAGGACTCAGCAATCCCATAACCATGGGTATCAAGACTAGCAAAGCTTTATGGGTAGGAAGAGGTAAAGTGGTGAGGCTGCAGCAGCGGCTAAGCATAATATGGTGGCTAACTTACGAGTACCAGAATAAGATGAGAAGCTACGCAAACGGTCGCAAGAGTAGTGATCGCTAAAGATCCTAACTACATACGAGTCAAACATAACCCCACCGTGTTCTCTTCTCAAGTGAAAAGAGACAGTCACGGTTACTCACACAGTTGTGCCTTTTACTTCGGATCCTCTGTCAAGTTTTCTACAACCGGACATTAACAAATTCCAATCTGCCACATAACCGCGGGCACGGCTTTCGAAAGATCATAACCCTGCAGGGGTGTCCCAACTTAGCCCATCACAAGCTCTCACGATTAGCTGAAGTGATAAATATAATATCATCACTCCTTATCTTAGGGAAAATCCGATCAGGCTCGGCATCCCGGTAGCACAAGTCATTTCGACAATGGTAAAACAAGTCCAGCAAGACCTCCCGGTGTGTCGACACCCTGATAGTAGCCGCGCGTATCTCGTCTCAGGACACTACCGGATGGGTGATGCTACAGGTTATACCAGATACCTCGGGTTTCCCCAAGGCGGCCCTGCAGGACCCCCGTTTGGGACCAACACCATCAGCACTGGCCCCCCCTGCTATGTAGAATTAAGAATCCTCGAGGGCGCGACCCCCTATGCAATTTTAATTAATTAATTAAGTTGTTATTATGAGCAAATTAAAACCAATGTTGGGCCTTGCTGGAGGAGTTTTATTCAAAGTCGAACTGTCAAGGGGTCCCCATTTCACCCATCGTGTAAGGAACGCAAAATCAAGGAACATAATGCCGGTTTATCGGCGCCTAAGGTGGCATGAGTGGAACAAAACACCGAGCAAAAGGCCAAGCCTTCCACCCATGCCCAGTATATAGGTGTGTTCATAATAATTATAGATATTGTGATATACCAACAACAAGTTCCCTCCTGGAACAACTTCATCTTCACCTGCAACTAACAACGCTATAAGAGGGGCTGAGCAAGCGGGTAACATAGCCAAACAGTGGTTTTGCTAGGAAGGTTTCAAATGTTAGAGGTTTCATGGCAACAAGGAGAGGCTGACATAAAAGATGGGAAGCGCGACATGTAACGATAGCATCGAGACAACTAAGCATGGCAATGGTAGTAAAGGTATCCAAGGGTATGATCATCTTGCCTGGGATTCCACAAGGGAGAAGAACGGATCCATGAAGTAGACGGAGAAATAGTCGAGCGAATCCTCACAACTCCGGAATGAAACCGAAGCTAACAAGAGAAGCAACCGGAAAGAAACAAGCAACACGGTAAACACACAAGCATAAGCATGGCATACGATGCACAACAAGTATGATGCATGTCCGGTTTAAATATGCATGGCATGGCAAAGTGCACAAACAAAACTACAAGTTAAGTGGAGCTCAATATGCAACGAGTTGCATATTGACGAAACACCACATTAATTATTTAATTGACTCTCGATTATTAACAAGACAAGATTAAATGTTTTTAACATGGCAAGAGGTGAAGCATAATAAAACTACACTATTTAGGCATTTTAAATGAGGCCGGAAAATAACAACAACAATTCCCGGAAAATCCCCATGAGCATGTTTAGTAATTATAAGCAACAACAATTCACACATATTAATGTTGTTAACATGATGTGGATGACATGATCAAGTTTATGCAATTTAGTAAAAGTTGACATAAGAGATATGAAGCATTTGTCACCGTGGTGGAAGGAAAAGGGTGCCACGGCAACGATCCGAAAATGATGCAACGCAACATCTCGGTTCCGGTAACTCGTTGAGAGTCCGGTGCAAAGCAAAAGGTGGAGTGAACGAGTCAAACGAGACGAAACGTGGGGTGATCCCGTTGCCGGGTTCCCACGGGTCGGCGACGAGGCAACCGAGGAACATGACAAGGACGAAACGGGCACGAAGCACAAGTGGAGCACAACTCATACAACACAACATTCATCCACGGGTCATCCACGGGGTCGTCTCGTTATACCTTCGAAGCGTGCGTTTCGGGGCGGTTCGAGATCGTAGTGGAAGTAGTGGTACACGTTCGGAGAGGAAGTAGCCGTTCCGATATCGTGTCGTGGTACTTGCGGCGTCGGACATCTTCGGGGCGACGGTAGTGGTACACGTTCCGTAGTGGGAAGTAGTTGTTCCGGCGACGGTAGTTGTTCACGTATGTAGTGGTACTTGGTGCGTCTCCGAGACGGTAGTTGTTCACGAGGTCGTTTTGTAGATGTTCGAGTCGTCGAGCGTAGTGGTACTTGACGGATCCATAGCGACCGTAGTTGTACACGGATTGTCGGACCGGTCTCGGGGTTGACGTACGCAGGTCCTCTGTCAAAACAGTAGCACAGAGCAACACAACAAAAAAACACAGTTGTCTCGGGACTCCATGGTCACGGTCACAAGGGGCGACGAGCCCATGGCAGGGATGCAGCAGGAAGACGAACGGGGCAGCGCAGAGAGCTCCTCTGCTGCGGCCTCGGCGAGAAGGCTTGACCTCGGGCCGGCGCTGGGAAGGTGCCGGGCGCTGCGGAGGAGGAGAGCCACGGCGAGCTGGAGTCGCGCAGAGGCGGGGCGGCCTGTGCGCGCGTCGGGCGCGGGAGCCTGGTGCGACGCGAAGGACGGCGGAAGCCACGGGGCGATGGCGAGGCACTGGCTGGCCTCGGGGCGGTCCAGTGGCGCTGCTGGTGAAGCCTGGCGCGCAGCTTGAGGGCGGGCCATGGCGCACGGGGCTGGAGGAAGCGGCCGCGGGCCGGAGGCGCCATGGACTTGGCGACGGAGGGAGCCACGGGCATCTTGCGCAGGGATCGGATAGCTCGGGGCCAGAGGCGAGGGAGAGCGAGTGGAGAGGGAGAGGTGAGGCTCGCACTGGAGAACGAGGGAGAGAGAAGGGGCTGGCGGCGCATCGGGAGTGAGCGAAGGGGCGAGGAGATGCGGTCGATAGCTAGGGTTCGGGCGAAGAAAACGGTTGGGCCAGGAGGTGGCTATGGCCTATGGGCCAGCAGGGAGGAGAGAAGGGCGGCTGGGCCAGCTTCGGCTTGGGCCTGGGGAGGAGGGAAGCCTGAAGGCTGATGGCCAGGCTGGGCCTCAGCTGCGGCTAGAGGGGCTGGAGGCCATCTCTCCTTCCCTTTCTGCCTTTTTCCCTTTAACAGAAAAGAAAAAAAAAAGAAAGAGGAAAAAAGAAAAAGAAAAGGAGGCTTAGTGGAAGATTAGCACAAGGGACTAATTTTCTCGGGCTCATAAAAATGAGCACGGTCCGAGAAAATAGAAAAGGCATGAACGAAAAAAATGATTCAAACATATTTGAATTTAATTCAAATGGGTTTGAACTAAGACTTGATTAAAGAAGTGTCCAAAAATGTTCGAATTTTTGGAGGAACCTCGAAACAACGGAAAAGAATTATTGGCAAGGTTTTTGACGAAGAAACTTGAATTAAGAGGCATGGGAAAAATAAATGCAAATGTGTTGGGTTAATTCCAACGAATGGAATATTTATTATAGCTCCCTAATAATATTGGGAGGCTTTTATATGTTTTAAAGAGAAGACAATCTTCCCTCGATTTAAATGGACCGAAGGTCCACACAATTTATTTAGGTTGAGATGCAAAATAAATATGACATGATGGCATGATGACATGATACAATGCGAAAATAAATAACACAATCACAAATGAAACACAAGGGGGAACCCTGAACATCTGGAATCTTCGGGAATCTTCTGGAATCTTCTGGGACGTCGGTCTTCGGGCGTCACAACTCTCCCACACTAACAGAGGATCTCGACCCGAGATCCTAGATATATCACCGGGTAAAAACGGAAAAGGAAGGGGTAAAACAAAGTTGCTTCTTTGACAGACGAGTGAAACCAAAGAACCTTGAGAGGTTGAACAATCTGAAAGAAAGAATGCAACGGAGATGAACGAATATGAAAACTCCGTTAGAAAAGAGGAACAAGGAGCATTATGAGAATCTTGAAGGTTGAAAGACATGAAACAAGAGCTCACGGACCAAAAGAATATGAAACTGCAATGGTATGGCCAAGGAATAAGAATGACAGAATTTGGACAGCACTCCGTCTGAAAATGGAAGGAATTAACAAGAACTGCCAAGTTGGGATGATACTAGATGAAAACAACAACATATAGCCTCCGGAACAATTAAAATAATGGCACAAAGGGGTAAGAAAGAATTCAGACAGCACTCCGGTTAAAAAGATAGGCAAAACTTGATAAGATGAGAGAACTAGAATGAAGAATACAACACTCCGGTTAAATGATAAGCAAGGGAAAGAACATGATCTCGATAAAACGAGATGATGGTTAAAGAGAGAGCAACATCACAAAGCCTCCGGAATGAAAGAATAGAAGCAAGATCGTTGGGAAGAAAGAACGGAGAAGAAAAATGACAACTTCTCTCAAAATTGAATTTGAAAGAGCATCCTTACGAAGAAGGGTTGAACAGAGTTGTTGGGAAAATCAACAACGAAAAGAATAAGCTTGATGTGGGCTTATGGAAAACATCTCCAAATTATGAGGTGACAACCAGCCACTAGCTTAAACAATTGATTTGATTGAGATCAACAAGGAGACGAAAAACTTATTTCACTGGAATGATAATTGAAGAACTTGGGTCATTTATAAGCACCACAATTAGCAACAATCCTTAGGGAAAGCTTTAAGTGAATTATAACCCAAGATAACTCCAAGGAATAATTAAAGGGGTTGGAAAGATCTCCTGACAAAGAAAATGATGGTTTTAAATATCTCATTCTTGACAACTTGTGAATCATGAAACATGAAAGAATTGACAAGAATGACATAACACCACCTCAACAGATAAGGGAGCAAGAATTGCAATTGGAAAGAATGATGAAGAATGCCTGAGCTCCAACAAGAATCTTGATGAAGACTTCGAGGATGAATTAAAACATGATGAACCACCCTGAGAACTCCGGTAATGAAGCATGCGAAGTGAAAGATGAAAAGAATAAGATTCAAGGCCTGCGATGAATTAGATGGAGCTTTGGAATGGTAATTGAAATAACTTGAAGCTCCGGAAAACAAGATGAACAACTTAGAACCGAGAATATGATATGATGAAGAAGCTCCAGACAAAAGAATTAAATCACCTTGAAGGAATAAGAATAAGAATTATGTTATGCATCTCCTTCACCAATTAAATTGATGACAACCAAGGATTTGGCATACTACTTATTCTCGTTGCAAAGAATTAAAGAGGGATCTAGCACAAGCTTGGATAAATCTTCAACGAGCACCGGTAGGATAATGAAAAGAACAAATGAATTAAAATGATAACAACAGAAGGGTAATCTTGAAAGAACCACCGTAAAATAGGGAGACGAACGAAGAGACATCAATGAAGAATATTGGAGGACGAAGTTGAAAACTGAGAACGAAGAAATATTCTGAAATGATGGCCTTCGGAGGATCACAAAGAAAAGAATTCATGAAATGCTTCGGATGGCATAAAAGAATTCCTCACAATCTGGACAATAATGAGGATGGCAAGAAGGTAGAACCACGAATCTTCAAGAGAACGGGCCAAGGTTAAGAGAAACTCTTCTCCGGTCTTCAAAAGTGAGAATGACGACGAGAAATGGCATGAAGAATTGTTGAGCACTCAGGAATGAAGAATTAAAAGGTTGAACCAATGATGAAAAAGAATTTGAAAGCGATCTTGGAGAAGGACTGTGACTGATGGGATTCATACTTACGTCACACTTTGAAAAGAATTTGAGTATAACTCCAGAAAAATTAGAAGAGTCAGGTAAGATCCTGGGAAAGACCTATGGGTTAGGGCCCACTCAAAAGAAATCACCGTTGAAAAGATTGCTGAAGAGATATTGCACCGGTTGAATTAAATGGCTTGGATGAGATATCAATCTCAAAATAGTTTGAACGGATTAAGAATGGAATTATGAATCTTTAGCACTCCGGATATGTATAGCAAGAGGAGAAAGATTAATTGGTACACCGGAATAAGAAAGCATTGTGAAAAGTGGAAAAAGGATAAGATCAACACCGAAATCTTGAATTACATCCACCGGCAGAATTTGAGAACAAAAGAATGATGAACTTGAAGCTCTTGAGCATCTTCACGATAAATCACTGGAAAAGAACATTGAAGGAAATGAATGAAGAAATATCACATGAATAAAATGGATATTTCATCTGAGAATTTCTTGCTCCGAGAAGAAGAAGGGTGGGAGGGTGGGGAAAACAAAGACAACTTGGGACGAACAAAATGGGCACCGGTTGGAAAAGAATTAACATGACCATCTTGATGATTAAAAGGACTAGCACTCCCATAGAAATATGAGAATACCGATTAGGAAAGGTATGGAATCAACATTTGACATCGAAGCAACTCGAATACCAGAATCAAAATGAAACAAAGGATAGATATGCAACATGATCTTCACAATATCATCCGAACAAAGAATTGAACGAATGAATTCCGTAGGTACATCAGCTTGACGAGAAGCCACTAGGGAGAACAAAAGATAAATAAAAAGGAACAAGGATCAGATAGAACAAATACAAGATAGAAGTTTCGTTCGACATCTTCGTGCTGAAAGCTCATGGAACATGTTACAAAAGGGTTTTGTCATCCCCGGATCAGCATAGCCAAGGACCCTTTAAGATGCAACTCCCGATCAGAACAAGTCCATAAAACCACTTCACTCAATGTAGAACCCCGAACTTCATATCGTGCATCCGTTGGAAGAATGCCTAGAACTACTAGATGAACCCACCTATTAATTTCCGAAAGTTTCCAGTTATGCAATCAGGTGTTGGGGATACAGGGGAAGCACCGCGCAATCAACTCTAAACCTACATCCAGCTGTATCCATCCTTCAACACATAACCAGTCTTTCTCGGAAACCGTTTACCTCGGACCTTCGAAACGCATCCACTATACAAGCTATGGCAATACTCCCGAACTACCTCCCCAGTACTGGGTGATGTCGGGGTTATCTTGCCACTAACCGCATAGGAGAGTTTTCGATGTCGGCCGTCTTAAGTATTCTAGTACTGCCGCGATGGATTTGTGACGACAACACCTCGGAGCTCAACTCCCCGGGACACTGCCACAACCCCTAATGACAGGAGGCATCGAGAACAATGTTCTCGTCACAAAGACATCGAAACAATCCAAACAATACTCGCGAGATCCTAAAAAAAAATTGGTGCAATTTTTGAAAGTAGAAGAGGCAAGAGTAGTCGTCAGGAGTCCTCACCAGAGTGAAAAGAGATGAGGAGCAAAAGAAATCCTACTCTCTGATATAAATATAGGACTCAAAACATTATCATGTGTGTGTCTAGACTCAACCGTCAACGATTCGATCAATCAGTCGGGGCTTCTAGGTCGGAGAAGGCTCTGAATACCAACTTGTAATGCCCAGGATGGGACTATACCTCCTACGTGTCGAGGCACGACTTAAAGGTATAAGCCCATCCTAGAATGATCTCAAGTTTGGTATCTTTGCACGACTCATGTAAAAGAGGGATTAAATTGCAAAAGGAGATAGTTGGCTTACACTCGCCACTTCACACAATACATTACATAAGCAGAACATCATTCAAAACATCACAACCCGACTACGGGCGAAGATCCAAAGAAAGATACCAAAACAACATAAAGCCACAGGTCAGGATCGAATCCTAGTAGAAACCACTACTGATCGTCGGAAACGTCACAAGCAAACGGCCACACTCTTCATCGAGCTCCCAGTGAAGTACTTGAACCAGCTTCTGCATCAAACTTGGCTGAACCTGCATCTGGTGTGGTAGTATCTGTGAGCCACGAGGACTCAGCAATCCCATAACCATGGGTATCAAGACTAGCAAAGCTTTATGGGTAGGAAGAGGTAAAGTGGTGAGGCTGCAGCAGCGGCTAAGCATAATATGGTGGCTAACTTACGAGTACCAGAATAAGATGAGAAGCTACGCAAACGGTCGCAAGAGTAGTGATCGCTAAAGATCCTAACTACATACGAGTCAAACATAACCCCACCGTGTTCTCTTCTCAAGTGAAAAGAGACAGTCACGGTTACTCACACAGTTGTGCCTTTTACTTCGGATCCTCTATCAAGTTTTCTACAACCAGACATTAACAAATTCCAATCTGCCACATAACCGCGGGCACGGCTTTCGAAAGATCATAACCCTGCAGGGGTGTCCCAACTTAGCCCATCACAAGCTCTCACGATTAGATGAAGTGATAAATATAATATTATCACTCCTTATCTTAGGGAAAATCCGATCAGGCTCGGCATCCCGGTAGCACAAGTCATTTCGACAATGGTAAAACAAGTCCAGCAAGACCTCCCGGTGTGTCGACACCCTGATAGTAGCCGCGCGTATCTCGTCTCAGGACACTACCAGATGGGTGATGCTACAGGTTATACCAGATACCTCGGGTTTCCCCAAGGCGGCCCTACAGGACCCCCGTTTGGGACCAACACCATCAGCACTGGCCCCCCCTGCTATGTAGAATTAAGAATCCTCGAGGGCGCGACCCCCTATGCAATTTTAATTAATTAATTAAGTTGTTATTATGAGCAAATTAAAACCAATGTTGGGCCTTGCTGGAGGAGTTTTATTCAAAGTCGAACTGTCAAGGGGTCCCCATTTCACCCATCGTGTAAGGAACGCAAAATCAAGGAACATAATGCCGGTTTATCGGCGCCTAAGGTGGCATGAGTGGAACAAAACACCGAGCAAAAGGCCAAGCCTTCCACCCATGCCCAGTATATAGGTGTGTTCATAATAATTATAGATATTGTGATATACCAACAACAAGTTCCCTCCTGGAACAACTTCATCTTCACCTGCAACTAACAACGCTATAAGAGGGGCTGAGCAAGCGGGTAACATAGCCAAACAGTGGTTTTGCTAGGAAGGTTTCAAATGTTAGAGGTTTCATGGCAACAAGGAGAGGCTGACATAAAAGATGGGAAGCGCGACATGTAACGATAGCATCGAGACAACTAAGCATGGCAATGGTAGTAAAGGTATCCAAGGGTATGATCATCTTGCCTGGGATTCCACAAGGGAGAAGAACGGATCCATGAAGTAGACGGAGAAATAGTCGAGCGAATCCTCACAACTCCGGAATGAAACCGAAGCTAACAAGAGAAGCAACCGGAAAGAAACAAGCAACACGGTAAACACACAAGCATAAGCATGGCATACGATGCACAACAAGTATGATGCATGTCCGGTTTAAATATGCATGGCATGGCAAAGTGCACAAACAAAACTACAAGTTAAGTGGAGCTCAATATGCAACGAGTTGCATATTGACGAAACACCACATTAATTATTTAATTGACTCTCGATTATTAACAAGACAAGATTAAATGTTTTTAACATGGCAAGAGGTGAAGCATAATAAAACAACACTATTTAGGCATTTTAAATGAGGCCGGAAAATAACAACAACAATTCCCAGAAAATCCCCATGAGCATGTTTAGTAATTATAAGCAACAACAATTCACACATATTAATGTTGTTAACATGATGTGGATGACATGATCAAGTTTATGCAATTTAGTAAAAGTTGACATAAGAGATATGAAGCATTTGTCACCGTGGTGGAAGGAAAAGGGTGCCACGGCAACGATCCGAAAATGATGCAACACAACATCTCGGTTCCGGTAACTCGTTGAGAGTCCGGTGCAAAGCAAAAGGTGGAGTGAACGAGTCGAACGAGACGAAACGTGGGGTGATCCCGTTGCCGGGTTCCCAAGGGTCGGCGACGAGGCAACCGAGGAACATGACAAGGACGAAACGGGCATGAAGCACAAGTGGAGCACAACTCATACAACACAACATTCATCCACGGGTCATCCACGGGGTCGTCTCGTTATACCTTTGAAGCGTGCGTTTCGGGGCGGTTCGAGATCGTAGTGGAAGTAGTGGTACACGTTCGGAGAGGAAGTAGCCGTTCCGATATCGTGTCGTGGTACTTGCGGCGTCGGACATCTTCGGGGCGACGGTAGTGGTACACGTTCCGTAGTGGGAAGTAGTTGTTCCGGCGACGGTAGTTGTTCACGTATGTAGTGGTACTTGGTGCGTCTCCGAGACGGTAGTTGTTCACGAGGTCGTTTTGTAGATGTTCGAGTCGTCGAGCGTAGTGGTACTTGACGGATCCATAGCGACCGTAGTTGTACACGGATTGTCGGACCGGTCTCGGGGTTGACGTACGCAGGTCCTCTGTCAAAACAGTAGCACACAGCAACACAACAAAAAAAACATAGTTGTCTCGGGACTCCATGGTCACGGTCATAAGGGGCGACGAGGCCATGGCAGGGATGCAGCAGGAAGACGAATGGGGCAGCGCAGAGAGCTGCTCTGCTGCGGCCTCGGCGAGGAGGCTTGACCTCGGGCCGGCGCTGGGAAGGTGTCGGGCGCTGCGGAGGAGGAGAGCCACGGCGAGCTGGAGTCGCGCAGAGGTGGGGCGGCCTGTGCGCGCGTCGGGCGAGGGAGCCTGGTGTGACGCGAAGGACGGCGGAAGCCATGGGGCGATGGCGAGGCACTGGCTGGCCTCCGGGCGGTCCAGTGGCGCTGCTGGTGAAGCCTGGCGCGCAGCTTGAGGGCGGGCCATGGCGCACGGGGCTGGAGGAAGCGGCCGCGGGCCGGAGGCGCCATGGACTTGGCAACGGAGGGAGCCACGGGCATCTTGCGCAAGGATCGGAGCGCTCGGGGCCAGAGGTGAGGGAAAGCGAGTGGAGAGGGAGAGGTGAGGCTCGCACTGGAGAACGAGGGAGAGAGAAGGGGCTGGCGGCGCATCGGGAGTGAGCGAAGGGGCGAGGAGATGCGGTCGATAGCTAGGGTTCGGGCGAAGAAAACGGTTGGGCCAGGAGGTGGCTATGGCCTATGGGCCAGCAGGGAGGAGAGAAGGGCGGCTGGGCCAGCTTCGGCTTGGGCCTGGGGAGGAGGGAAGCCTGAAGGCTGATGGCCAGGCTGGGCCTCAGCTGCGGCTAGAGGGGCTGGAGGCCATCTCTCCTTCCCTTTCTGCCTTTTTCCCTTTAACAGAAAAGAAAAAAAAGAAGAAAGAGGAAAAAAGAAAAAGAAAAGGAGGCTTAGTGGAAGATTAGCACAAGGGACTAATTTTCTCAGGCTCATAAAAATGAGCACGGTCCGAGAAAATAGAAAAGGCATGAACGAAAAAAATGATTCAAACATATTTGAATTTAATTCAAATGGGTTTGAACTAAGACTTGATTAAAGAAGTGTCCAAAAATGTTCGAATTTTTGGAGGAACCTCGAAACAACGGAAAAGAATTATTGGCAAGGTTTTTGACGAAGAAACTTGAATTAAGAGGCATGGGAAAAATAAATGCAAATGTGTTGGGTTAATTCCAACGAATGGAATATTTATTATAGCTCCCTAATAATATTGGGAGGATTTTATATGTTTTAAAGAGAAGACAATCTTCCCTCGATTTAAATGGACCGAAGGTCCACACAATTTATTTAGGTTGAGATGCAAAATAAATATGACATGATGGCATGATGACATGATACAATGCGAAAATAAATAACACAATCACAAATGAAACACAAGGGGGAACCCTAAACATCTGGAATCTTCAGGAATCTTCTGGAATCTTCTGGGACGTCGGTCTTCGGGCGTCACACTTCTTCAACCTCCGGTCTTCTTGCGCCAGCCGCCTAAACCAGCACCGGTCGTGCCTCATGCTCCTGCCTCCCGTGGCCGGCAGTGTTGCTGCGGAGGCCTCGCCGCCCCCTACTATTCCCACCGCTGGCCAGGCCCTGAGGCGACGGCAGCCTCACACGGCAGCCGAACCAGTGAACCCTCGTACTCCTCTCCGCGCGGGCTTCCACTGCCGCGTCTTCCCCGGCTCCGTGTTGTCCCCTTCCTAGGCCTCGCTGTCATCCACCACCCTGGTGCTCTCGGCGTGACGTGGTCAACGTGGTCAAGGAACGACATCCATCGGAAGAGTACTGTATGTCGAGAGGCTGACAGCCGGGTCCACGGCAGCTGCTACTACTCGAGCTTGTGTTGTATTCCCTCGAAGAGGAAAGGGAGATGCAACACAGTAGCGTAAGTATTTCCCTCAGTTTTTTAGAACAAAGGTATCAATCCAGTAGGAGACCACACGCGAGTCCCTCGCACCTGCACAAACAAATAAGAACTTCGCAACCAACGCGATAAGGGGTTGTCAATCCCTTTACGGTCACTTACGAAAGTGAGATCTGATAGAGATGATAGTTTATATTTTTGGTATTTCTGTTTATAAGAACAGAAAGTAAAAGCGGAAAAAGTAAAGTAGATGTAGATTGATCTGTTGAGAATAGACCCGGGGGCCATAGTGTTCTCTAGTGGCTTCTCTCATGATAGCGATATTCTACGGTGGGCAAACAAATTACTGTCGAGCAATTGATAGAAAAGCGAGTAATTATGAGACTATCTAGGCATGATCATTGTAAATAGGCATCACGTCCGAGACAAGTAAACCGACTCCTGCCTGCATGTACTACTATTACTCCACACATCGACCGCTATCCAGCATGCATCTAGTGTATTAAGTTCATAAGAACAGAGTAACACCTTAAGCAAGATGACATGATGTAGAGGGATAAACTCAAGCAATATGATATAAACCCCATCTTTTTATCCTCGATGAAAACAATACAATACGTGCCTTGCTGCCCCTACTGTCACTGGGAAAGGATACCGCAAGATTGAACCCAAAGCCAAGCACTTCTCCTATTGCACGAACTATAGATCTGGTAGGCCAGACCAAACCAATAATTCGAAGAGACTTGAGGATATTGTGAGCACACATAAAGAGTTCAGAGAAGAACCAAATATTTCTCGTAAATAATCTTGATCATAAACTCACAATTCAACGCATCTCGACAAACACACCGCAAAAAGAGATTACATCGAATAGATCTCCTCAAAGACCGAGGAGAACTTTGTATTGAGATCCAGAGAGAGAGAAGAAGCCATCTAGATACTAGCTATGGACCTGAAGGTCTGTGGTAAACTACTCACAACTCATGGTGAGGGCGATGATGATGATGTAGAAGCACTCCATGATGGATCCCCCCTCCGGTGGAGCTCCGGAACAGGCTCCAAGATGGGATCTCACGAGAACAGAAGATTACGGCGGTGGAATTAGGGTTTTCTCTCTGTTGCTGATGGTTTGAGGGTACGTAGACTTATATAGGAAGAAGGAGGGCACCAGGGGACTCACGAGGGCCCCACGAGGCAGGGGGCGCGCCCTGGGAAGGGGGCGTGCCCCCACCCTCGTGGGCACCTCGTGGCTCCCCTGACGTGGTTCTCAAGTCTCCAGTGCGTGATTTTCTCCAAAAATATCTCTCGCGAAGGTTTCATTTCATTTGGACTCCGTTTGATATTCTTTTTCCCCAAAACCCTGAAACAGGCAAAAAACAACAATATGGACTGGGCCTTTGGGCTAGTAGGTTAGTCCCATAAAAGATATAAACGTGTATGACAAAGCCCATTAAACATCCAAGACATCATAAATAATAGCATGGAACAATAAAAAATTATAGATACGTTGGAGACGTATCAAGCATCCCCAAGCTTAATTCCTGCTCGTCCTCGAGTAGGTAAATGATAAAAACAGAATTTTTTATGTGGAATGCTGACCAACATAGTTTTTCAATGTAATTCTCTTAATTGTGGCATGAATGTTCAGATCTGAAAGATTCAAGATGAAAGTCTATATTGACATAAGAAATAATAATACTTCAAGCATACTAACAAAGCAATCATGTCTTCTCAAAATACTATGGCTAAAGAAAGTTATCCCTAAAAAATCATATTGTCTGGCTATGCTCCCTCTTCATCACACAAAATATTCATATCTTGCACAACCCCGATTTCAGCCAAGCACTTGTTTTCATACTCTATTCTTTCAAACCTTTCAATTCTCACGCAATACATGAGTGTGAGCCATGGACATAGCACTATGGGTGGAATAGAGGTGGTTGTGGAGAAGACAAAAGGAAGGAGATAGTCTCACATCAACTAGGCGTATCAACGGGCTATGGAGATGCCCATCAATAGATATCAATGTGAGTGAGTAGGGATTGCCATGCAACGGATGCACTAGAGCTAAAGATGTATGAAAGTTCAACAAAATAAACTAGTGGGTGTGCATCCAACTTGCTGTCTCACGAAGACCTAGGGCATTTGAGGAGGCCCATTGTTGGAATATACAAGCCAAGTTCTATAATGAAAATTCCCACTAGAATATGAAAGTGACTAAACATGAGACTCTCTATCATGAAGAACATGGTGCTACTTTGAAGCACAAGTGTGGAAAAAGATAGTAGCAATTGTCCCTTCCCTCTTTTCTCTCATTTTTTTGGAGGGGCTTTCTCCTTCTTCTTTTTTATTAGCCCCTCTCTATTTTTTTGGGCCATCTCCTTTTTATTGGCCTTTCCTCACATGGGACAATGCTATAATAATGATGATCATCATACTTTTATTGATTTACAACTCGATATTACAACTTGATACTACAACAAAGTATGACTCTATATGTATGCCTCCGGCGGTGTACCGGTATGTGCAATGAAACAAGAGTGACATGTATGAAAAATTATGCATGGTGGCTTAGCCACTAATACGATGCCAACTACATGATCATGCATAGCAATATGACAATATGATGCGTGTCATATGAACGGAATGGTGGAAAGTTGCATGGCAATATATCTCGGAATGGCTATGGAAATGCCATGATAGGTAGGTACGGTGGCTGTTTTCAGGAATAATATGGTGTCTGTTTTGAGGAAGGATATATAGTGGGTTTATGATACCGGCGAAAGTTGCACGGTACAAGAGAGGCTAGCAGTGGTGAAAGGGTGAGAGTGCGTATAATCCATGTACTCAACATTAGTCATAAGAACTCATATACTTATTGCAAAAATCTAGGAGTAATCAAAACAAAGCAATCAACGCATGCTCCTAGGGGGGATGTTGGTAGGAGTTAACCATCGCGCGCCCCCGACCTCATCACAAAGGTTGGCACTTTACAAATACCTCATGCTCTAACTTCGTCACATAGCGGTTCACCATACGTGCATGATACGGGAATCACTAACCTTAACACAAGCATTTATCAATTTCATAATAACTCCACTAGGATGACTCTAATATCACTATACTCATATCTCAAAACAAATATCAAGCATCCAACTTCTCATCATATTCAATGCACTTAGTGTGAAAGTTTTTACTACATTGATATTGGATGTCTATCATGTGAAGACTAGTTTTATAGCCTAAACACATTACCATGCTGTTTTAATAGACTCTCAAATGAATATAAGTGAAGCATGAGAGTTCAACACTTTCTTCAAAATATAATCACCATCATGCTCTAAAAGATATAAGTGAAGCACTAGAGCATAAACTATTCAACTCAAAAGATATAAGTGAAGCACATAGAGTGTTCTATCAACTCCTAGGCTATATTTAACTCTCTCAAATAGGTGTGTCCAGCAAGGATGATTGTCGCAAACTAAAAAGCAAAGACTCAAATTACACAAGACGCTCCAAGCAAAACACATATCATGTGGTGAATACAAATATAGCTCCAAGTATAGTTACCGAGGGATGAAGACGAAAGAAGGGATGCCTTCCCGGGGCATCCCCAAGCTTAGGCTTATGATTGTCCTTGAATTTTACTTGGGTTGCCATGGGTATCCCCAAGCTTAGGCCCTTGCTACTCTTTGTTCCATAGTCCATCAAAGCAATACTCAAAACTTGAAAAGTTCACAACACAAAACTTAGACAAAAATTCTCGTGAGCTCCGTTAGTATAAGAAAACAAATCACTACTCAAAGGTACTGCAATGAATTCATTATTTGTTTATATTGGTGTTAAACCAACTGTATTCCAACTTCTCTATGGTTCATACTTCACAATATTACTCATAGATGCATTGAAATAAGCAAACAACACACGAAAAACAGAATCTGTCAAAAACAGAACAGTCTGTAGTAATCTGCAGGTTCCACATACTTCTGTAACTCCAACAAATTCAAAATAAATTGGTAAACGTGAGGAATTTGTCTATTAATCATCTCACTAGTAGATAAAGGGTCATCAGACCCGGTTCGTTTGGGCCTTTAGCCCCGGTTCCTGAACCGGGACAAAAGTGTCGGTACTAATGCTCTGACCCTTTAGTCCCGGTTCAATCCAGAACTGGGGCAGATGGGTGTCCACGTGGCCTGTGCGCCGAGCACAGGCAGGAGGGGCTTTGGTCCCGGTTGGTGGCACCAACCGGGACAAAAAGGCATCCACGCGTCAGCATTTCTGTGGCTGTGGTTTTTGTTTTTTTTTGAAAGGGGAGGGGGGTTGGAGGTTTTGAGGGGTTAATTTAGGTGTTTCATATTGTGTTAGCTAGCTAATTAATAGAGAGAAGTGTCCTCTCTTATGTCCGTGCTTGGTCGACGCTACGTACTACACATACGTATAGAGAGGACTAGACACGCTAGCTAGCTAGCTAGCTAGTAAAGCAAACGAAGGAAACAGAAAATCGTATAATCAACATATATATATATATATATATATATATATATATATATATATATATATATATATATATATATATATATATATATATATATATATATATATATATATATATATATATATATATATATATATATATATATATATATATGCATACAGAGAGAAGTAATATCGACCACCTCTCCTTCTCCGAGAGATTGGTCGAACAACAAGTTCTCGTATATCTATCCGACACTACCGGGTACATATATACAATAATTATCTCTTACAAATATAATCTCCTATAGGATGGACACATGGTCCACATAGTATTCTCCGTCTGGCGCGATCACGTGTTCAAGGAAGAATGCCGCCAATTCCTCTTGAATTGCTCGCAGACGATCTGGTGTTAGGAGTTCATCCCGCATCCGAAACATCTAATTTGAAGTAGGGGGTCAATACATGAAATGATGCTATAAAATTGTGAATATTATTAATTGCTTACGCACTTCAAATTGTGCTTCAGAGTAGCCCCGCTCATAGGTCGTGTGGCGGATGGACTCACAAATGTAGTATCCACAGTAATCATTCCCGGGTTCCTGCCACAACCACTTTACAAGAAATAGAGGATAATCAAACTGATAAGCAAGAATGCCAAATGGTATTGATGAAACTAGCGCTTGAATCAAGATATAGGAGATGCACGCGCGGAACATGCTACTATATAGTACTTACTTTCGGGTATCTAAATTCTAGCTTCTTCGGCAGTCCCGGAGCTTTTTTGGTGAATTTTCTCCAAACCCTGCCAAACAAAGAAAACAATTACTTGATATCAGAAATGAAGTTGCTGATATGCATGGTGGATAATATTGATCGATTTAACTTACCTATCGAGCATTTGAGTCTTGTCCGCATACTCCTTGGGTTCTTTACGTTTAGAGTCCAAGACAGTTACTACTCCATTCTCAAGCTTAATCTCTAAGAGAATATAGTGGAAGTTGGGCATGCATGCATGAACTCATCAATTACATTACTATAACCTTGACTGATATATAAGGGAAACCAAATATGCACAAGACAGTAACACTCACTTGAAGTTGTAAGGAAAGAGTATTATATCTTTGTTTTCATTTACCACCAACGATCGTAGCAAGTTGGTCTCGGTATCTAAAGGACGCAATTTAACCTCGGTTGCATCTATGAGGTATGTGTTAATGAACCCAATATCACCTACTTGTCTTTTCTTCAATTCGACGATCTTCAATCTGCATAATATAGTGAGGATAATTATAAATACATGCAATGAAGATCAGCTATATAGAGAGACTTAATGATAGAAGTAGTACTACTTACAGACAGTAGCAGGTGACCGTTGTTTTATCGAGGGCCAATTGATTGAAAAACTGATAGAACTCCTCAAATGGAACAGGCAACAGTTCAATTCCAATGAGGTCATGCTCCGGTTTAACTCTCAAATACAAGCTATCCCTCCCCCCAGACTCTCTGGAGATTTTCAAGTACCAATCATGCAATCTTCGCATATTCGTTGATAGAGATCTTTCATTTTTGACGAGAGGCTTTTTGTACTCGTATCTTTCTATCTGCACGTCCAAGAAATCATATTGTACATCGTCGGACACGTAATCTCCAAGATTGGTATAACCGGGCACAATCCTCGGATCATTAGCGACCATGTCGCTAGACACCTTGAGCGGGGGGCACGATTGGTCCGCTTGTTCGCCGAGCTAGGCAATTTGTTTCCCAGCTCGTCCTTCTGCTAACCTTTGATCACTTTTAGTACTTCCCGACCGCTTCGCTGCTTGAAATGACTTTTGAATCATGCGGTCATAGTTGTCCTGCGGCTTACTTTTCGCTGGTTGCTTCAGGGCAGCAAGAGTGCGCTTTGCTTTCACCGCATCTATCTTCTCCTCCGGAGGTGGATGTCTCTGTGCTTTCAAACCTTCAAGCCAGTCCTTCACTTCGCCTTGAGCTATCTTCGTGTTTTCCTCGTCGGACCTCTCATATGGTAACTTCTCTAGAGGCGTGAGAGAAGGACCGAATCTGCATCGCCTCCCGCCTCTGGCTGTACTGCTAGACATCACCAGACCAGACGAAGCGGCTGTCTTCTTTCCTTGCTTACGCGTCGGGGCAGGAGCAGCCGGAGCGGCGGCAGGTCTCTTCCGCCCTTGCTAACTAGGCGGAGAAGGAGGAGCAGGCTGGCTGCTCGGGCGCGCCGGCGGCGAAAGAGGCGGAGTGCCGCCACGCGCCGGCGGCGAAGGAGGCGGACTGCCGCCACGCGTCGGAGAAGGAGCCGGAGTGCCCTGATCGTCACTCGCCAAAGGAGGAGGCGGTGGAGGAGGCGGAGTGCCCTGACTCGCCGGAGGAGGAGGAGGAGGAGGCGGAGGCGTCCAGTTGAGAATGTTGATGAGGTCCTTCCGCCATAGGCATGGAGTCTTCAGTGAAGAACCCAGCCGAGTCTCCCCTTCACCGGTAGGGTGGTCAAGCTGGAGCTCCTCAAATCCCTCCGTAATTTCATCCACCATCACCCTAGCATATCCTTCTGGAATCGGCCGGCAGTGAAAAGTGTCGCCGGGTCCAGTAGGATAAACAGAGCCAGCAGCCGCCTTGACCTTCAGATTCATCCACTGCGCCATAAGGTGGCAATTTTGTGCCTCCGTGATAGCATCCACAGGATACCTGGCAGTAGCCGTCAAGACAGGCTCCGGCTGAAGCAGCTCGGTGGAAGCCACGCTGCTTCTCCGCTGAGATGGCGGGGTAGCTTCGGGGGAAGCTTCGGCAATTCTTTTGTCCCGATTTGCTTCCCGTTCCTCTGTCACTTGTATTCTGGCCCGCAGCGCCTGCAGTTCGGTCTGCTCCATTTTCTTCCTCCTCTCGTGGCTTTTGTAGCCGCCTGCGTCCGGAAACCCAGCACGCCACGGAAGGGAGCCTGGCGTGCCTCGTGTCCGTCCAGGGTGCTCAGGATTCCTGAGGGCCATTATCAGCTCGTCGTTCTCTCTGTCGGGGAAGAACGTCCCTTCATGCGCTGCTTTGATATACTGCCGCATCTTCCTGAGTGGTGTTTCCAATTGCTTGTCCGTCCAAATGCACCTCCCTGATACAGGGTCCAAGGTTCCGCCAGCCCCGAAGAACCAAGTCCGGCAACGGTCTGGCCATTGCATTGTCTCTGGTTCGATCCCTTTCTCAAGCAGATCATTCTCAGCCTTGGCCCACTTAGGCCGGGCTCTGAGGTAGCCACCTGACCCCGTGCGATGGTGATGCTTCTTCTTCGCAGCATTTATCCGGTTTGTCTCCGACATCTTCTGACTCTTTTCCGATGTCTTATAGGCCACAAATGCGGGCCAGTCATCTTTGATCTTCTCATAAATGCCCACGAATTCTGGAGTCTTTTTATCTTTGACAAACTTATTCAGTTTTTTCTTCCATGCCCTGAATTGGTCTGGCATCTTCGAAAGAGCAGCAGACTTGATTAAGTCCTCTTTAACTGGTTTCGCCGGATCATCCTCTGGCGGTAGGATGAAATTTGACTTCAGCTCAGTCTAAAGATCTTCTTTCTGCATATCAGTGACATAAGACACCTGAGCGTCATTTGCAGCCGGCTTTAACCATTGATGGATGCTGATCGGGATCTTGTCCCTAACCAGAACCCCGCACTGATTAACAAATGCGTTCTTTGTCCGGATGGGTTCAATCGGCTCGCCGGAGCGCGAGATTTCTGAGATCTCAAACTTTTCATCCGGCCTCAACTTTTTCTTCGCGCCTCGTCTCTTTACCGAAGATTTGCTCGATCCAGAGGGCTAGAAAAAGGAACAAAGATGAGAGTTAATGAATGCATCAATTAACTAGTCAGCACAGGCTTAACTAACATATATACCTCCTAGCCGGACTCGGTTCGGTCACCGGAGCCAGCATCACGGTCTCCTTCTTGCACCGGCATTGGGTCACCGGAGCCGTCCTCACGGTCTACTTCTTCCATGTGCATTGGGTCACCGGAGCCATCAATATCATAGCCTAGGTCTTCTAGCTGCAGCTCTCTTTCCACCTGCTCATCGGTGTCGTTGAGAAACGACAAGACGGCATTTTGTCCGTCTGCGATTATGTCCATCAACATCGCTTCTTGTGCTAGGTCTCGGGTGTTGTCGTCCATAGTTTCTACAAATATTTAGAACATGCCAATTATTATTCAAACATGACAGATGGATATATTAATGGCAAACGTAGAACTAGCTTCGACCCTAGACCCCTGGACGACCCTCGACTGCTCGGCGATCCACAACCCTAGACCCCCTCATGTCACATTTTGTCTAGTGTCAAAGGATTCAACAAAACCAATACTTCATCATTAGGCGAAAGTAATAGTCGCATGATGGTACAAAGCTCTCCAAAGTGGTTTTGGAACGGAGTCCCATCTATACTTATACTAATTTGTGACTCTCTAGAAATTAGCACGTTAATCAGAAATTAAGAGCCATTTATCTGGTATGACCGAGTTATAACGGTCCAGATTAACCCATGTAAATCTTAGCTTAAATAATTATATTTCTAATTTTTCCTGTAGGCCAAGCTATTCTTTCTTCTGTACGTAAGATACATGGTTTTTAAGATAAAGATGTTTCTTCTTCCCCACGTAAAGCCCTGGCATAGCTCCCTCCACCAGAGATCAAGCCCTTATCCCGTTCCTGGTGCTAATGTTTGATCCGGGAGGAATCTTTCTCCTCTCTTTTTGTGTAGTCCTTAGTTTGTACCGAGGCCTTCAGGTTTTGCTCTTTGACTACCTCCTGCTAAGACTGAAGGATTGAGGATGGACGGGATCTAAAGAAGAAGAGAGATTGAGCGTTTGGGATGCGGCAGCGATGGGATGCAGTGTCCCTAATTCCGTCTTGATTCGATCAACGAGGAGAAAGAGGCCGCCGATCTGGTCGTGTGTTTCTGTTCCAACGCCACTACAGGAGAAAAAGAACGCCTGGGCTCCTTCACCATAGAGGCATGTCGCCTTCTTCCTGCAACAACCGTCACTGCAGGCTGGTTGATGTCGTTTGCATTCGTGGGCATCCTGGGATGCAGTGAAAAAGAGGGCAGAGAGCCTAGGGCCTATATCAATTCGAGCAATGAACCTACAAATCCCACACTCTGTCACTACTTTAGACGCTGGCTAATCTAGCTGGTCCATCACACATCTCAAGATCTGCGTTAGACCCAAGATTTGGAGAAGAATGATGTCCATGAAACGGGAAAGCAGGGTGGTAAAACATGTTTGGTTACTATTCATTAATGTGGAAGCAGATTTACTTTCTGCAGGAGGTTGATTTTTTTTTTGCAAGGAACAGCAGGTGGTGGATATACAAGATAACAAGAACTGCTCAGGACCTATGATACAGCATGACGTGCTTGCTGACAGATATGTTTGTACAATAACAGCCAGACGTATGTAGCTGGTAGTACTCAATATGAGAGGCTCAAGTACAGTACCTAAAAGAAAACTGTTGAAGAATTTTTGTAAGAGTTAGAGCCTGTTTGGGACTGCTCTGCTCCTTAAAATTCAGCTCCACTCCAGAAAACACAAGCCAAACGGGGTAGCTCCACGATATGCCGCTCCACAAAAAAACTAGAATCCGAGGTACAACTCTCAGTTTTTTATGAAGCTCGTGAGGGGGTGCTCCAAAAAAATCTAGAAGCTGGAGTTGGGAGAAAATTACCCACCACTGCCACCAGTAAGTGGATACCCCTTCATTTTTCCTCTCTCATCCAATCAAATAGATCCTTTCCACCAAATTTCTCATTCTTGAAGCTGGAGCTGCATGGAAGCCAAACATTCTCTTTGATAGTGCTACAACTTCTATATGAAACTGCTCCAAAATGAATTTGGTGAAGTGAAACTGATTTTCATGAAGCGGAGCAGTCCCAAACAAGCCCTTAATATGAGACGCTCAACTCTGGTAGCTGAAAGAAAATCTCAGAAGAATTAGTTGTATGGCAGCAGCTAATTTTTGTACACATACGGATACATGTAGATGATGATAGACAATATATCATGTCAGATTCGGAATTAAGAATATGTTGTGCCGTAAGTTCTCAGATCTTCATGATATGTCTCTATTAGTTAAAAATAATCCATTCAAAATTTTATCTCTCGGACATTTTGGAGACGCATCAGAAAAGTAGAGTTTGTCCTCAATTCAGGGCACAAAACGTGAGCCACATTAAAATGTGATGGCCTTAATTCTAGGCAACCCTCAAGGTACGCAAGGTGAATACTATTAATAGATGTTGTTCTCAAGACCCTTCAGAGTATCTTTCCGGCAACCATTCTTGAATATTGAGGAAAATTATACACAAGGAAAGGTTTTGCTAGAGTTGATTTTATTTGAGATATTCTAGAGATAATTTAAATATTTATTTCAGCCTCTTATTTAGAACATGGCTAGAGTACAACTGCGTAGGAAATAGGAGATGCATGCTGCAAGAATAATATAACCCGGATATCTATTTAGAGCATGTATTGAAGTTCATCCTTCTACATGTTTTTGGTGGTGTTGCAACAAACACACCCATGGCCTCCTTGATTCACGGATTGTTTAGAAGTTCAGTTCTTAAATGGGTCATGATATGTTTCGATAAAAGTTTTCCAGATTATAGGATACAAAAAAGAGAGTATTTGATGGCTCATACGTTTGTATATATTTCCAGTGGTATCCTAAATATATAAAAATATAAATGGTCCAGTCAACCGCTGCTATCCACTTCTATGTTTAGAAGTGGACTCCTAAGCATAGTTAATATGGTGCATATAATTTATTTTTCTGCATTCTTCTATGTTGCTTTTAATTTCTAACCTCGGAGATGTCATTCTTATTTTATAACATATATTCAGCAAAAAACAAGAATGCCAATTTTTTATCAGTTGGATCAACTAATGATGTACGAGTATTCATCAACCTTCGGTGTGTCCGTTATTAGTAATCAATATTTAGTTCCTATTGTTGTCCAGCAGATAATCATGTTATACATTTTATCTCGATTTTGTGAACAAAATGTATCTTGGACTATCCATCCATGTAAAAAACATCTTGCTATTTCCTTATATTTCATAAGTATATGTTTGCATGCATTCGGATTAACTGCCATATTTATCAATTTATTTATAAATATTGGATCTATGTTTATTTCCTTCCATCCTAAGTACTAACATATATTTATAAGATAGTTTATTAGAGAGTAGTGCACGAGTGTCTATATGCTCCCTTGGTGACGTCCCTCTATTTTAGCTATCCTTGCAAGATTCAGTCAGTCAGTCGTAAGTAACAGCCAAGTTATCGCATTTGTATTTTCCATCGGCTCATCATATGAGTCCAACTTGATTACAATTCCTTTCCCCTTACTACTTTTATTCTGTGAATATAAGTACTGCTTTGACAACACGGGAACTTGAAGATTGATTGCAAGAAAAATCATGTCATGACTTGAGAGCCGACTAGCTAAAGCCGGGTGGTCCAAAGGCGTTGACAACTACCGGACAAGGTCATCGTGTATGCCTCCGGGTGCATGTAAATACAATGTCTCTCGGTGAAAATTAATAATCATGCAGATTTGGTTCATCAATGTGCCAAAACATGTTTATGATTTTATTTTTCCTTTGTACATGCACTTTAGTTGTGCTTATACGATTGGATCTCTTACCTTTTGCACGATACATGGGCGTGCGGTGGATTCTACCAAGCATTTGCAAGTGTGGTAGTGTAGATAATTTCTGACATATATATAGCATATTTATGCTCTATTTTTATCTTATAAATAGAAGAAAAAACACATAAAAATATCATTAATTGCAAAAATCCGATACAAATAAAAACCTGAGTGCATGAAAAGTAAAACATTGCTATTGATAGAATATGCTAAAATTCTCCACGTCAATCTTGAAAGCAAACGTCTACCAATTCATGATTAGAAAAAAACTTAAATTCAATTAACATATCGCCCTGAGGTAATAAAACAATACAATAACCCTTCTGAAGTTTGGGTTACTGATAGATCGTTGTGCATAGTTCCGTAATTTTAAACACATGCTTTAATAAAGCAAAACAGAATGCTTCTCGGTTCTATATAAGATCGAATGAACTCCGTTAAGCTACATTGTGTTTTCATGCCAAAAATGATAACAAACATTACTACAGATCATTTGATTTTAGGACCTTCTATAGACCTATAGGTTATATGTAGATAAAAGATGTAGGATATGCATGCCCAATGAAAAAATTGACTATTAAAAATAATGTGCATAAACAATATATAATCAGAAATTTCACGAAGACGTGTAACTCCGTGCGTATGTATATCTTTTGCATGCATATAACAATGTATTCCTTATGATATGTCTACTTCATACAATCTTTCCCATGCAATAAATATTAGAAGTACTAGCCCGTGCAGTTGCACGGGTTGACGACTAGTAAAGGATAATTCGTAACAAAAGACGGATTATCCTATCAGGAACTCTGTTCCAAAACAACTTTGCATAACTTCGTACCAACATGCCCCGGTTACTTCTGGCAAATGATGAAGTCATGGATTTCTTCAATACTTTGACACTAGCTAGGCAACCTCTCGACCCCTCGACCCTCGACTGCTCGGCAATCCACAACCCTAGACCCCCTCATATCACATTTTGTCTAGTGTCAAAGGATTCAACAAAACCAATACTTCATCATTAGGCGAAAGTAACAGTCACATGATGGTACGAAGCTCTCCAAAGTTATTTTGGAACGGAGTCCCAGATAGGATAATTCGTAACAAAAGACGGATTATCCTATCAGGAACTCCATTCCGAAATAACTTTGCATAACTTCGTACCAACATG
>LR738711.1:58210541-58229631 GCA_902687465.1 Secale cereale
GTAAAACCAATTACAAACTTTCTGTTAGTGCAAGTAGTATTCAAATTTGAATAGTTTAAATTTGAAATTATTTGTTTTCTTTGTTGCTTTATTTATTTTATTTTGTTTCTACTTACAATGAAATACTTATTGTTGCTATTTTTTATTTTTTTGCAAGTTTTTTTTTGTTTTCTGCATTATTTATTTTCTTTTGTTTTTTGCTTTATTTTTTAATTCTTTCTGTTAAAACCAATTACAAACTTTCTGTTAGTGCAAGTAGTATTGAAATTTGAATAGTACAAACAAACAATGGTATCATACTCGTTTGTTACAAAGTTGGCATGGTATCATCATAATAGTTGCCGAAAAAATTCTTCACTTTTTCTTCGCTTGTGTCATTTGCTTATTGCGTCGTAACCATGGATAATCTTCATCGTTTATCAGGATGCTTAGGTCAGCCTTGACTTTGAAGGGAGGAATTTCATGAAACTTTTCATAATCTTCAGACATGTCTGTCTTGCCCTCCACTCACAGGATGTCCCTTTTTCCTGAAAGAACTATGTGGCGCTTTGGCTCATCGTATGATGTATTCGCTTCCTTATCTTTTCTTTTTCTCGGTCTGGTAGACATGTCCTTCACATAGATAACCTGTGCCACATCATTGGCTAGGATTAACGGTTCGTCAATGTATCCAAGATTTTTCAGATCCACTGTTGTCATTCCGTACTGTGGGTCTACCTGTACCCCGCCTCCTGACAGATTGACCCATTTGCACTTAAACAAAGGGACCTTAAAATCATGTCCGTAGTCAAGTTCCCATATGTCCACTATGTAACCATAATATGTGTCATTTCCCCTCTCGGTTGTTGCATCAAAGCAGACACCGCTGTTTTGGCTGGTGCTCTTTTGATCTTGGACAATCGTGTAAATGTATTCCCATTTATCTCGTATCCTTTGTAAATCAATATAGTCGAAGATGATCCCCTGGACAACAAGTACAACTCATCACAAACAGTGTTGTCACCTCTGAGACGTGTTTCCAACCAACTGCTGAAAGTCCTGATGTGTGCACATGTAATCCAGTCGTCGCACTGCTCCGGGTGTTTGGAGCGCAGACTGTTCTTGTGTTCATCGACATACGGGGTCACTAATGTAGAGTTCTGTAGAACTGTGTAGTGTGCTTGAGACCAAGAATATCCGTCCCTGCATATTATTGAGTCCCTTCCAAGCGTGCCTTTTCCAGTCAGTCTCCCCTCGTACCGCGATTTAGGGAGACCTATCTTATTAAGGCCAGGAATGAAGTCAACACAAAACCCGATGACATCCTCTGTTTGATGGCCCATGGAGATGCTTCCTTCTGGCCTGGCGCGGTTACGGACATATTTCTTTAGGACTCCCATGAACCTCTCAAAGGGGAACATATTGTGTAGAAATACGGGCCCCAGAATGACAATCTCGTCGACTAGATGAACTAGGACGTGTGTCATGATATTGAAGAAGGATGGTGGGAACACAAGCTCGAAACTGACAAGACATTGCGCCACATCACTCCTTAGCCTTGGTACGATTTCTGGATCGATCACCTTCTGAGAGATTGCATTGAGGAATGCACATAGCTTCACAATGGCTAATCGGACGTTTTCTGGTAGAAGCCCCCTCAATGCAACCGGAAGCAGTTGCGTCATAATCACATGGCAGTCTTGAGACTTTAGGTTCTGGAACTTTTTCTCTACCATATTTATTATTCCCTTTATATTCGACGAGAAGCCAGTCGGGACCTTCATACTGAGCAGGCATTCAAAGAAGATTTCTTTCTCTTCTTTCGTAAGAGCATAGCTGGCAGGACCTTCATACTGCTTCGGAGGGATGCCGTCTTTTTCGTGCAAACGTTGCAGGTCCTCCCGTGCCTCAGCTATATCTTTTGTCTTTCCATACATGCCCAAGAAGCCTAGCAGGTTCACGCAAAGGTTCTTCGTCACGTGCATCACGTCGATTGAAGAGCGGACCTCTAGGTCTTTCCAGTAGGGTAGGTCCCAAAATATAGATTTCTTCTTCCACATGGGTGCGTGTCCCTCAGCGTCATTCGGAACAGCTAGTGCGGCGGGGCCCTTTCCAAAGATTACGTGTAAATCATTGACCATAGTAAGTACGTGATCACCGGTACGCATGGCGGGCTTCTTCCGGTGATCTGCCTCGCCTTTGAAATGCTTGCCTTTCTTTCGACATTGATGGTTGGTCGGAAGAAATTGACGATGGCCCAGGTACACATTCTTCCTAAACTTGTCCAGGTATATACTTACGGTGTCATCTAAACAGTGCGTGCATGCGTGGTATCCTTTGTTTGTCTGTCCTGAAAGGTTACTGAGAGCGGGCCAATCGTTGATGGTCACGAACAACAACGCCTTTAGGTCAAATTCCTCCTGTCTGTGCTCATCCCACGCACGTACACAGTTTCCATTCCACAGCTATAAAAGTTCTTCAACTAATGGCCTTAGGTACACATCAATGTCGTTGCCGGGTTGCTTAGGGCCTTGGATGAGAACTGGCATCATAATGAACTTCCGCTTCATGCACATCCAAGGAGGAAGGTTATACATACATAGAGTCATGGGCCAGGTGCTGTGATTGCTGCTCTGCTCCCCGAAAGGATTAATGCCATCCGTGCTTAAAGCAAACCATACGTTCCTTGGGTCCTTTGCAAACTCCTCCCAGTACTTTCTCTCGATTTTTCTCCACTGCGACCCGTCAGCGGGTGCTCTCAACTTCCCGTCTTTCTTACGGTCCTCACTGTGCCATCGCATCAACTTGGCATGCTCTCTGTTTCTAAACAAACGTTTCAACCGTGATATTATAGGAGCATACCACATCACCTTCGCAGGAACCCTCTTCCTGGCGGGATCGCCATCAACATCACCAGGGTCATCTCGTCTGATCTTATACCGCAATGCACCGCATACCGGGCATGCGTTCAGATCCTTGTACGCACCGCGGTAGAGGATGCAGTCATTAGGGCATGCATGTATCTTCTGCACCTCCAATCCTAGAGGGCATACGACCTTCTTTGCTGCGTATGTACTGTCGGGCAATTCGTTATCCTTCGGAAGCTTCTTCTTCAATATTTTCAGTAGCTTCTCAAATCCTTTGTCAGCCACAGCATTCTCTGCCTTCCACTGCAGCAATTCCAGTACGGTACCGAGCTTTGTGTTGCCATCTTCGCAATTGGGGTACAACCCTTTTTTGTGATCCTCTAACATGCGATCGAACTTCAGCTTCTCCTTTTGACTTTCGCATTGTGTCCTTGCATCGAGAATGACCCGGCGGAGATCATCATTTGGTTCATCTTGATCTTCAGCAGCTTCACCCGTTGCAGCATCATTGGGCACATCGTCTGGTTCCTCTTGATCTTCACCAGCTCCCCCCATTGCAGCATCACCGTATTCAGGGGGCACATAGTTGTCATCGTACTCTTCTTCTTCGCCGTCTTCCATCATAACCCCTATTTCTCCGTGCCTCGTCCAAACATTATAGTGTGGCATGAAACCCTTGTAAAGCAGGTGGGAGTGAAGGATTTTCCGGTTAGAGTAAGACATCGTATTCACACATTTAGTGCATGGAAAACACATAAAACCATTCTGCTTGTTTGCCTCAGCCGCATTTAGAAACTCATGCACGCCCTTAATGTACTCGGAGGTGTGTCTGTCACCGTACATCCATTGCCGGTTCATCTGCGTGCATTATATATAATTAAGTGTGTCAAAAACCATTACAGAACATCATAAATAGATAATTAAGTGACCAAATGGATAAAAGTTCATCATCACATTAAAACCAAAGTACATACATATATAGTTCTCATCTAACAACATATAGCTCTCCATACACATCGAAATTATGTAAAACATTTCAATGCGAAAACAAATGCGATCATAATCTTAACCAAGGTAACAATTGATCCAACGGCATAATGATACCAAGCCTCGGTATGAATGGCATATTTTCTAATCTTTTTAATCTTCAACCGCATTGCATCCATCTTGATCTTATGATCATCGACGACATCCGCAACATGCAACTCCAATATCATCTTCTCGTCCACAATTTTTTTTCCTTCAAGAATTTGTTTTCTTCTTCAACTAAATTTAACCTCTCGACAATAGGGTCCGTCTTGATCTTGTGATCATCGATGACTTCCGCAACATGCAACTCCAATTCCATCTTCTCCTCCTCCATTTTTTCCAATTTTTCTTTAAGGAAATGTTTTCCTCTTCAACTAAATTTAACCTCTCCACAAGAGGGTCGGTTGGAATTTCCGGTTCAACTACCTCCTAGACATAATAAAACACTTATGCATGTCAGGTTGGTCGGCATAACTATCATAAACACTAAAACAAATAGTTATAAATTAAAGATAATATACCACATCCGAATCGTAGACAGGACGAGGGCCCACGTGGGCGGATATCAAAACCATCGCACTATATAATAACAAGCAATAATAAACGTAAGAAAATTAGACAAATATCTATCTAAAGCAATAATAAAAAGCAATAATAAAAGTAAGAAAAGCATGGACATAACAAGAGGCTCACCACGGTGGTGCCGGTGACGAGATCGGCGGGGGCGATCGACGGCGGCGAAGACGGGGACGAGACGTGACGGACCGCTAAACCTAGACAAATCTTGGATAAAATAGAGCTTCGAGAGGAGAAAAGCTTAACTAGTGTGGCTCGGGCATTCCACCGAACATGTTGTGTGCATAGGAGGTGAGCTAGAGCACCACTAACCCCTCTCCCCCTCGGCCAGAGAAAAAACAGAGCAGTGAGCTCTGCTCTTGAGTGAGGGGTTATATATAGGCACCTCATTGGTCCCGGTTGGTGCTACGAACCGGGGCTAAAGGGGTGCCTTTGGTCCCGGTTCATATCACCAACCGGGACCAATGGTGGTGGGCCAGGAGCAAGAGCCATTGGTCCTGGTTTGTCGCTCCAACCGGGACCAAAAGGTCCAGACGAACCGGGACCAATGGCCCACGTGGCCCGGCCGGCCCCCTGGGCTCACGAACCGGGTCCAGTGCCACCATTGGACCCGGTTCTAGATTGAACCGGGGCTAATGGGCTGGACAAGCCTGGACCAATGCCTTGTTTTCTACTAGTGTCTGCAAAAAGAATCAACTAAATAGCACGCTCCAGTAAAATCTGATGACCATTCTAGCGAGCGCCAACGATTCTGGTTTTTCACAGCAAGATCACATAAACTTCACACAAGTCTTCCCAAAGGTTCTACTTGGCACAAACACTAAACAAAACATGAAACCACATCTAAACAGAAGCTAGATTCAATATTTATTCCCTAACAGCAGAAAAACAAAAAAATTTATAAAATTGGGTTGCCACCCAATAAGCGCTATAGTTTTACGCCCCTAGCTAGGCACGATAATTCAATGATGCTCATATAAAGGACAAGGATTGAAGAAAAAGGAGAGCATCATAAGACATGTGACAAACACATCTAAGTCTAACATACTTCCTATGCATAGGCATCTTATAGGAAAACAAATTACCAAGACAAGCAAGATCTAGTATATGCAAGGAAGGAGAAAGAAACAATAGCAATCTCAACATAACGAGAGGTAATTTGGTAACATGAAAATTTCTACAACCATATTTCCCTCTCTCATAATAATTGCGTGTAGGATCATGATCAAATTCAACAAAATAGCTATCACATAACATATTCTCAACACGATCCACATGCATAAGAAGTTGACACTCGTCCAAAATAGTGGGATTATCATTAACTAAAGTCATGACCTCTCCAAACCCACTTTTATCAAAAAATTCATAAGATCGATCAATATCTAAAGTAGTGGGATCAAAAGTTAACACTCTTTCAAATCCGCTTTCAATATTACGGCAAACATTATTATCAATCTCATATTGATGATGGGGTTTAAATAAATTTTTAAGATCGTAAGAATCATCACCCCAATCATGATCATTGCAACAAGTAGTGGGCATAGCAAAATCCCAAGCTTAGGGTTTTGCATGTCATTAACACAATTGACATTAATAGAATTTACAATAACATCATTGTAATCATGCTTTTTATTTAACAAGCTATCATGAATCACTTTTTCTTTTAACAATTCCTCACAATTTTTAGATTCATAAATTTCAAACAAAACCCCATAAAGATAATCTAGTGCACGCAGCTCACTAGCAATCGGTTCAACAAAGTTGGATCTCTTAATGAGATTAGAAAGTGGATGATGATTCATACTTTAGCAAGCGAAGATGCAAGCTAAATGAGGGCACATAGCAACACAAGCAAACAAGAGGCACGCGAACGGTAAACACACGACAGAAGAGGGGCAAATAAAACGACAAGGGTGAAGTGGGGGAGAGGAAAACGAGAGGCAACAAAATGTAATGCGAATGATAAGGGTTTGCGATAAGTACTTGGTATATGACTTTTGTGTAAGCCTCCCCGGCAACAGCGCCAGAAATTCTTCTTGCTACTTCTCGAGCTTGCGTTGCATTCCCTCGAAGAAGAAAGGGAGATGCAACACAGTAGCGTAAGTATTTCCCTTAGTTTTTGAGAACCAAGGTATCAATCTAGTAGGAGACCACGAGCGAGTCCCTCGCACCTGCACAAACAAATAAGAAGTTTGCAGCCAACGCGATAAGGGGTTGTCAATCCCTTTACAGTCACTTACGAAAGTGAGATCTGATAGAGATGATAGTTTATATTTTTGGTATTTTTGTTTATAAGAATAGAAAGTAAAAGCAGAAAAAGTAAAGTAGATGTAGATTGATATGTTGAGAATAGGCCCGGGGGCCATAGTGTTCTCTAGTGGCTTCTCTCATGATAGCGATATTGATACGGAGCATCCTTCGTTCATCCCCATGTACACTACGACTACTACCCAAACCCCAAGTGGACACAAGGTGAACCCGTTCCTCGATGCTTCCCCTTCTCATTCATGCGAGACTTGGTTGCTACCTAATGCAAAGACACTACATGTGCTTAGGAACCGAGGAGACGACCAAGGAGATGCTCGAAGCATAGGACAAGTCCACACCGACGCGGATCAAGAAGTGCCTCAAGTGGAGTCGCCGCGGAGCTACAGCGGCCGGACATCCGGCCGACCCCCGGACATCCGGCGCCCCGGACATCCGGGCCCTGGCCGGAAATCCGGCGCCACTGTCCAGAAGACACCCGTGGCTCAACCCCTCCAGCCCGGACATCCGGCCCCTCGGCCCGGACATCCGGCGTCTCGGGAAGGCCCGGACATCCGGCTCCCGCCCGGACATCCGGCCCCTGTCTGCGCACAGTGTATCGGGCCTGAGGCCCATGTATCCCTCTCCCACTTACCCCTTCGTGGACCTAGACTATATATACCCCTCCACCTCCTCCTAGTTAGGGTTAGCTGAGTGATAGCTCATTTGATACCTAGAGCTTTGCTCATCTAGTGGTTCATCTCCTTGTGAGTGACTGCGGCCCCTCCACGGAGAAGATCCACACGGATTCAAGACCTCTGCGGAGAAGATCCTACGGGATTCAAGGCCCCTCGCGGGAAGATCCTACGGGATATCATCAAGACCTCCTCACGGAGAAGAACCGGTTACCCTTTGTATCGTCCCTTGTTGATCATGGATCTTGTATCTCTTTGTGTTTTGAGGATCTAGCATATGTGTGACTTGTTCTTGTTGGTTTGAGTGATTCTCTCGTGTTTTCCCTCGTGTTCCCCTCTCGTGTTCTTCGTGTTCATCGTGGGATCCCCTCCATTTCGTGAAAGATCTGCTGATTAGGGTTCCACCCTGTATCATTATGGTATCATGAGCCACGGTTTCTCACGAATTTGGAGCCTCCCCACCGTTTTCTAGCCTTGTTTTGTTGTGTTCTTCCCCAAATTCGAAAATTCCCCACCAAAAATAGCCCCAAAAAATTTTGTGATCTGTTGGTTTGATGACATTTTGTTGATTTTGATCCGTGGATTTGCTTGGTTTCAAGTGGATCTAGCATTTCCCCAAGTTTCCCCATCTTTCCTCCACAAAATCCCTCAAATTTTGAGCCCCAAATCATCAATTTCCGCCCACAATTCGAAAAGTTCGTCCCGATTCAGATCTGGAAACTTCGGGCCGGACATCCGGGCCACTGGCCGGACATCCGGGCCATCGGGCCGGACATCCGGCTCCTGGAGGGCAAAATCGCGCAGGTTTCTGGACATCAGGCCCCGGAAATCCGGGCTCCACCCCGGATGTCCGACCCCTGGGATTTCAGCCACCCGTGTTTCACCGTTTTGGCCATAACTAATTCATCCGAACTCCGATTTCGACGTTCTTGAGCTCGTTTTAAAGCTCTTGACATGCCCCATAACACAAAAATACCACCATAATCATTTGACTCCATCATATTTTGTGGATTTTGGCATCTTTGCCTAGGGCTTCCACCATATCATCCACAAAACCACCACCGACTTCCGCAACCTAACAAATTTTGTCCCCCATAGCATTTGTGGTTGCTTGAGTAGTGATTTGAGTCTCCTAAGGTGTTTAGGCTACTTAGGGACCATTGCTTCTTCATCAACCACCACCACCACTTCCGCATAGCCTAGTCCACCATACATAGCCAACCCAACTTAACCAAATTTTTGTGTGAGCTTGTTTGAGTTGTGGCTTGTGTCTCCTAAGGTGTTTCGGCTACTTAGGGACCGTGACTTCAACTCCGACATCGTGTATAGCCCATCATTCCACTTCCGCAACCACCACGGCATTGCCGCTACCACCATTTGACATTTGTCCTTGAGATTTTGAGTTGTGGTTTTTCCGTTTTCTAAGGTGTTTCGGCTAATTAGGAACGGGTCTACATCAGGAGCACCACCTCTCATCATCGACACGGACGGTAACTTCGACGACATCATTGTATATTCCCTTGCAATTGCATTGTTAACCCCTAGACCATTTTTGCGTCACCTACCTATCGAGACTAGCCATTTGAGTATTGCAGGCAACGTGACTTGTGCACATTAGTGATCATACTTCCCATATCATACATACCATATCACCGAGGTGCATATCTTGGTATCATCTCTTATGACACAAGGTTGTCATCCCATATACTCAATTGCTATCTTGGTTCGTGAAGTTTTGCATGACAAAAGAGCTCAAAAGAGAAAGAGCCAAACAAGCTTTTAAGCATAAAGAAAAAGATACGCAAAGAGCTTTTAAGCAAGAACCATAGCATCATACTACATTAAGATTGTCATACTCGATCATTTTGGATCATACCACCGGAATACCATACATATAGCATACTTGGGATAGAAGTCGTTGCATTTTGCATAGTAGGTTGTGCACAAGTTCGTATCCGCCTATTGTGCAATCGCGCTAGCGTCTCTCTAGTGTTGTGCAACAAGAGCATTTTCGTGGATTCCACATTTTGGCTCACCCCTTGGTTGCACGACCCCATCTATCTATCCGTGTGTGTGTTTCCGTGTGCCACCCATCTTGCTATTGGTCTACTTGTTGCATTTGCAAATTTGTGAATCTTTTTCAACATTATTGAGTCTTGCTAACATTTCGTTTCAATTTTTGTGCCACTATCCTCACCGAGCTCCACCATAAGCTTTACTTGTGTAGGTGTGAGAAACCGACAAGAATTGGTACCAATTGTGCTATTTCCTTGTTCCACATTTGAGTGATCATTGATCCATCTTCAACATCGGTCAAGGTACATTTGGTCTAGTTCTTCTCTTTCTCCCACTCATACTTGCTAGCGTCTTGTGATGGATAGGCAAGGCATTTCATCTCCGGTCTTCGACATAGACGGCGCGAACAAGGACATCCACGAGAAAACCATCGGACTACAACGAGAAATGCAAGCGTGCTTGGGCAACATCGCCATCGAACTACGACACTCCAAGACAAGGACAATGGCTTCCTTCGACGACTTGTGCGACTCCTTCAACAAACAAATGGCGGAGCTCCGACACTTGGTGGTCGATTACAAGTCTTCGTCCCCTTCGTCATCCTCTCGGCGGCGACGTTCAAGTGACAAGTCTTCGGAGCGCACACATGATGCAAGTGCAAGTCTTCCACGTCCACACCGCCATGGCGACCATCGACATCGTCATGAAGGGCAAGTCACCTCCAAGCATCTCGTGCACGACGACGACGAACGACATCTACCAAGAGCTCAAGCACGACAACGACATCATCATCATGAAGATGCTCGACAAGTGCATATCTACAAGTCCGACGAAGCTCTACATCACGCCAAGGCCAAGCTTCAAGAGCAAAAGAGAAGACCGCGAGACAAGCACACCCAAGATGGAGCTACGGCTACAACCACCACTTCGGCATCTTCGACAAGTGCTATCAAGGCATCTTCGCCTTCGGACGTACGACATCTTCGCCTACTTCCCATGAGTTCGCCTACATCGACATCTCCAACTACAAGGCGACCACCTACGAGCGAGGGTGACACTTCCATCTTCGGAAGCTCCCCACATCAAGACGGCGACAAGACGGTCGATCAAGGGCCATCCCCTTCGACTACGGCATTCACCTTTGGAGGCGTTATGGATGAGGCGGCGAAAGGAGTTGAGTTTGGAGACGTTTGCACCTACATCTCTCCGACACCCATATATCATGAGATGCCCCAATTTCCATGTGAGGAGAGCCACCACCACATGAGTGACATGAGTGACTCCACCATATGTGACATTGAGTGCATTTCCTATGAGAGGATGAGTGTGACCACCACTAGCCCCACACATGAGAGCATGCCACACATCCTATGTGAGGTTGAGAGCCATTTGAGTGACTCCACCAACCATAAAAGTGAGAGCATCCACGAGGGAGTGAGTGAGCCACAACACTTAGTGAGTGAGGTAGTTGATAGGGCATGTGAGGCCACTATGATTTCTAACGACTTAACCTCTACTCCGAGTGTGTTTTCGTTGGTGCTAGGTCTCCTCCATGACGATATGCCTACCCTCGACGAGTCCATCCCTCCAATGGACAACCCGATGGCCATGGTGGAAGAAGATGCACCCCCCACATGGTACCATCAAGTTGCAACCTCACCTACAATACATGAGCGATGCTCCAAAGGTAAAATAGGTGAAGGTGATACTCTTGTCCCACTAGTGGACTATCTTGACAACGATTGCTTGCATGATGTTGACACACCTATTGCCATGCTTCATGCTAGTGCGACTTCATCATGTCTTGACTTACCTATTTATGATGAATATGATGATGAGCATGTTGAGTTGCCTAGTTGTGATGCTATGCTCCATAGGATCTCCTGTGAAAATTCTTTTGGTCACATCATGTTCGACAACCCTCTAAACTTGTCATATGCTATGAGTGAGATTTCTCATATTGTTTCATATCAATCTCAACATAGTAACTATGCATGCCAAATTAAAGTAAATCCTATTTGCACTTGTGGCATAGATGACAAGATGATGGTCATTGGCTTGTGTTTCTCTTGCGATGATATTGCCATGCTCCCTTTACATAATTTGCGCAATTCATCTACTATGCCATGCCATGAACACATTGTTCCAAATATGCTTTGCTTTGGATGTTGTCAATATTCTCCATGTGATGTTTCCATTGATGCTCATGAGGAGACCCCCATAGTTTCCTCATACATACTAGGATATTTTGATGCATTCCATACCTTGCATGATTACCATGATTGTGTGCACCATATGCATTCCATGAATCACAATGATATTTCTCGTGATGCATCACACAACTTGAGTCTCCATTATGCCATACATAACAACAAACCTCTCATGATGGATGACATGTTTCTTTACCACGCATCTCATTTATTTGAGCATTGGATATTATGTGCTAACCAACACTTGCACGTGCGCATCATGATGGATGATGTGTACATATACCACGCACATACAATTTTTCCTTTGCCTTTGTCTTGTGTAGGTACTTTTGCAAACTCGTCAACCTCACAATCCCATGAGTTGACGAAAAGAGCTCTTGAGAGCAACGACGATTTGGGATTCCGTGGAATCTCCTTACCACCATTCTCTTCGCGCAACCACTACGCGCCTCTCTTTTACTTGGCTCTCACACGGCTATGGGCTATATGCCACTTATCACATTATGCCCATACTATCGTGTTCACTTTGCATGTTATGCCTCTTGCTATGACTTTGCCATGCAATTGTGACCCTTGCTTGCCTTTACACATGATTCACCATTATGCTACTTATATGTGTATTTGCATGCTTGGTGGAGATACTTGTAGCTACTACCATGATTTCTTTGTGCCCCATTCTATTGTTGATTCTTGTGTTGGGAGAGTCATGATATCCCATTGCTATTTCCATATGGCCTCTCATCAACACATTGATGCTATTTTGCTCATATCTTGTTTTCATGCTTGTGCTATGCCATGTGCATCACGTATGCTCACTATTTGCACACATGACATGTTTGCCATGATTACCTCTAGTACGTTGCATCTTCGCACTACTAGCTTGTTTGACTTGATTGCTATGCTTGCTTGCTATATTGCATCACCCATGTTCCACTCTTACTTGCTTTCTTGGGTTGATGACATATATGTTCATGCCATTCACATGATTCACATTGATCATTGTCACTTGTCTCCATTCGTTGCATCTCTCATATTCCCTTGTATTGAGTGCAACCATGCTATGCCTATTGATATTGGAGACTTTGACACCCTTCTTGTGATGCATACTTACTTGCTTGAGCCTATTGCACTTGGTTGTTCTCGCATCTTATGCCTACATACCATGCACCACACCCTTGTACTTTCTTATGATAAGAATGATGCAAGCACTTGTTGGGTATTTTCCCGCATGAATGCTAGGTTTTGCATTACGGCTAACCTCATTTGTTTTTCCGAGTGTTTGTCATGTTCTTTCATTTTGAAGGATTCACAAGGCGGTACCATCACAAGCCATCTTGGGCATGTGAAGGCATACACGTTGCGCGACAACAACATCTTCGAGAACATACATAAGGTGCATTCCTTCTTTGTGAGCCATCCTCACATATGCATATTGGATAGGCCATACTTTCATTGTTGTTTCCTTCTTGTTGTCTACATGATACATCTACGGGATGGAGGACCGACATTGAAGATGGACCCTTTGGATGCACCTTCGGACCTTCACTCATGCCGCGACATCGAGCATTGGAGACACCTTGGAGTACTTGGATTGCACAATGCCCTCAACTTCGTCCAACTACAAGTCCGTTTACGACTACCGTTTCCATGGTGATGAGATTTTTGATCCGAGGTCGGATCTTTCCCAAGGGAGGGGAGATGATACGGAGCATCCTTCGTTCATCCCCATGTACACTACGACTACTACCCAAACCCCAAGTGGACACAAGGTGAACCCGTTCCTCGATGCTTCCCCTTCTCATTCATGCGAGACTTGGTTGCTACCTAATGCAAAGACACTACATGTGCTTAGGAACCGAGGAGACGACCAAGGAGATGCTCGAAGCATAGGACAAGTCCACACCGACGCGGATCAAGAAGTGCCTCAAGTGGAGTCGCCGCGGAGCTACAGCGGCCGGACATCCGGCCGACCCCCGGACATCCGGCGCCCCGGACATCCGGGCCCTGGCCGGAAATCCGGCGCCACTGTCCAGAAGACACCCGTGGCTCAACCCCTCCAGCCCGGACATCCGGCCCCTCGGCCCGGACATCCGGCGTCTCGGGAAGGCCCGGACATCCGGCTCCCGCCCGGACATCCGGCCCCTGTCTGCGCACAGTGTATCGGGCCTGAGGCCCATGTATCCCTCTCCCACTTACCCCTTCGTGGACCTAGACTATATATACCCCTCCACCTCCTCCTAGTTAGGGTTAGCTGAGTGATAGCTCATTTGATACCTAGAGCTTTGCTCATCTAGTGGTTCATCTCCTTGTGAGTGACTGCGGCCCCTCCACGGAGAAGATCCACACGGATTCAAGACCTCTGCGGAGAAGATCCTACGGGATTCAAGGCCCCTCGCGGGAAGATCCTACGGGATATCATCAAGACCTCCTCACGGAGAAGAACCGGTTACCCTTTGTATCGTCCCTTGTTGATCATGGATCTTGTATCTCTTTGTGTTTTGAGGATCTAGCATATGTGTGACTTGTTCTTGTTGGTTTGAGTGATTCTCTCGTGTTTTCCCTCGTGTTCCCCTCTCGTGTTCTTCGTGTTCATCGTGGGATCCCCTCCATTTCGTGAAAGATCTGCTGATTAGGGTTCCACCCTGTATCAGATATTCTACGGCGGGTAAACAAATTACTGCCGAGCAATTGATAGAAAAGTGAATAATTATGAGAGTATCTAGGCATGATCATTGTATATAGGTATCACATCCGAGACAAGTAGACCGACTCCTGCCTGCATCTACTACTATTACTCCACACATCGACCGCTATCCAACATGCATCTAGTGTATTGAGTTCATAAGAACAGAGTAATGCCTTAAGCAAGATGACATGATGTAGAGGGATAAACTCAAGCAGTATGATATAAACCCCATATTTTTATCCTTGATGGCAAAAATACAATACGTGCCTTGCTGCCCCTACTGTCACTAGGAAAGGACACCGCAAGATTGAACCCAAAGCCAAGCACTTCTCCCATTGCAAGAACTATAGATCTAGTAGGCCAAAGCAAACCAATAATTCGAAGAGACTTGCAAGGATATTATGAGCACACATAAAGAGTTCAGAGAAAAACCAAATATTTCTCGTAAATAATCTTGATCATAAACTCACAATTCATCGGATCTCGACAAACACACCGCAAAAAGAGATTACATCGAATAGATCTCCTCGAGGACAGAGGAGAACTTTGTATTGAGATCCAGAGAGAGAGAAGAAGCCATCTAGATACTAGCTATGGACCTGAAGGTCTGTGGTAAACTATTCACAACTCATGGTGAGGGCGATGATGATGATGATGTAGAAGCACTCCGTGATGGATCCCCCCTCCGGCGGAGCTTCGAAACAGGATCCAAGATGGGATCTCAAGGGAACAGAAGGTTATGACAGTGGAATTAGGGTTTTCTCTCTGTTGCTGATGGTTTCGGGGTACGTAGACTTATATAGGAAGAAGGAGCACACCGGGGGACTCACGAGGGCGCCATGAGGCAGGGGGCGCGCCCCCACCCTCATGGGCACCTCGTGGCTCCCCTGACGTGGTTCTCAAGTCTCCCATGCGTGATTTTCTCCAAAAATATCTCTCAAGAAGGTTTCATTCCATTTGGACTCCGTTTGATATTCTTTTTCTGCAAAACCCTGAAACAGGCAAAAAACAGCAATCTGGACTGGGCCTTTGGGTTAGTAGGCTAGTCCCAAAAAAGATATAAAATTGTATGACAAAGCCCATTAAACATCCAAGACATCATAAATAATAGCATGGAACAATAAAAAATTATAGATACATTGGAGACGTATCAATAGCCGCAAGGAAGTGCCTCCTTATTACGCGGAAAATAACTATTCCTCCACCTGATAGCAGGGACCCACCGGACGGGCCACCGTATTTGGCAAAAAAACGTTTCCCCCTGATTGCTGGGACCAACGGGACATGCCACCGTATTTCGCGAAAAAAACGTTCCCCCCGCTGTCAGCTCGGACCCACCGAAAGTGCCTATTATGCACACAAAAATGAATACTCCCCCTGCTAGCTAGGACCCACCTTAGTGGGTGGCTGACTTGTGGGCCTACTAAGTTGACGGGGACGGAGGGCTTTGTCAACTTAGTCAATATGAACGATTCTAGCTCGAGTGACCGTACGATGTCCATCCTACGGCCGTAGTGCTTCTTCAACATCTGGTCTTGTTGCTCCAGCTGCCCAAAGTAGCGCTGGTCTTGCCGCATGCTCCTGCCTCCCGTGGCCGGTTGTGCTGCCGCGGAGGCCTCACCGCCCCCTACTATTCCCACCGCTGGCCAGGCCCTGCGGCGATGACATCCTCACACCGCAGCCGAACCAGTGAACCCTCGTACTCCTCTCCACGCGGGCTTCCGCTGCCGCGTTTTCCCCGGCTCCGCGTCATCCCCTTCCTAGGCCTCACCGTAGTCCACTGCCCTGGTGCTCTTGGCGCGGCGGGTCAATGTGGTCAAGGAACGACTTCCATCAGAAGAGTACCATACGTGGAGAGGCTGACAGCTGGGTCCACGGCCGCAGCAAGGAAGTGCCTCCTTATTACGCGCAAAATAATTATTCCTCCACCTGGCAGCGGGGACCCATCGGACGGGCCACCATATTTTGTGAAAAAACATTTCCCCCTGACTGCTGGGACCCACCAGCTACATCTTCGCACGCAAGGAAGTGCGTCCGGGCAAAAAAAAAACGATTCGCCCCCCTGACTGCTGGGACCCACCAGCTACATCTTCGCACGCAAGGAAGTGTCTGACAGTCGGGACCCACCTGGTCGAAGCGTACGTAGCGTTGTCATTCTGGTCGCGAACGTGTACGTACATACTGGTCGATGTAGAGACGCGCACGTGTCGTAGTAGAGGCGCGCAAGTAGCATGTACACGTACGTACAACGGTCAGTGTGCAAGAAAGAAAATATGTCCATGTACGTACATACGGGCAGGGTCTCGAACGCCTACTTGCGCATACGTACGGCCAGGGCTCGTGTACATGGCTGGGTCGGAACGGAGAAACTGCGTCGTCGTCGTGTTCATGGGGAGGCAATGGAACGCCTCGTGTTCATCGGGAGGCAACGGAACGCATGGGAGCCAACCGGCTTGGACGGAACAGCCAATGGAAACGAGGCCTGGTGTACCGCAGAACAGAGGAAACGGCCTTGTGTTCGACCGGCTACGTTCGAAACGGGATCCTGTTCATCGGGAGGGGTCTCGCGTACTGCAAAACGGAGGAAACGGACCTCTTACGGTCGAAACGGGGGTCCTGTTGATCGGGAGGGGTGTGGCGTACCGCAAAACAAAGGAAACGAACTTGTGTTGGAGCGCTACGGTCGAAATGGGGGTCCTGTTCATCGGAAGGGGTGTGCCTTACCGCAAAACGGAGGAAACGGACTTGTGTTGGAGCGCTACGATCGAAACGGGGGTCCTGTTCGCCGGGAGGGGTGTGGCATACTGCAAAACGGGACTCCACGGGATACTGTTCATCACAATCGTCGACCCCATCCAGCCTCCACGGGCTATTGTTCATCCATCGTCGACCTCCTCCAGCCTCCACCTGCGACTGTTCAGCCTCCACCGCGCGCTACTTCACCGGCTATTGTTCAACCAGCCCTCTCCACGGGCTCCTGTTCAACCACCCCCACACGGGCTACTGTTCATCCAGCCCTCCATCGTCTACTGTTCATACAGCCCTCCACGGGGTGGTCCTATTCATGCAGCCCTCCATGGGGTCATGTTCATGCAGCCCCAACCGGCTCGATCGAACGGGGTCCTATTCATGCAGAGGCAACACCACGGGGTCCTGTTCAGCCACCCCCACCGGGAACTGTTCATCGAAACCCCCCAGCAACGCTCACTGTTCATGTAGAGGCAGCATCGATCGGCTTCAGTTAGCAGCAGTGGCGAAGGAATCGCTCGATCGGGTTCAGTTAACAGCCATCGATCGATCACTCGGGTTCAGTAACATGTAGCCTGCAGTGCAATCGCTCGGGTTCAGTTAGAGCCCAACGCCTCGCACCCACGCGCGTGCATGTACGAGAGAAATGCGCATCGCGCGGCCCCAAGCACCCACCGTAACCAGGAACACCCCGATATTTTCCTCGCCCTCGCTTCTACCACGATTTTTTCCGTCATGGACGGCCCAAAGAATGTCATGCAGCTGCGTCTCCGGCCCGCCCAGGACGAAAAGCCCATTTTCAGTCATGTTTTTTTGTCATAGAAGTAGGACCCCACCACATCTATGATGATACCGTGTTTTGTCACAATTATTGTCATAGAAGTGTCATAAGTATGACAGAAAAAAGTTTCGTTCGGCCCAAAATGTCACGGATGTGTCTTTTTTTTTGTAGTGAGATAGGCTAGCAATGGTGGAAGGGTGAGAGTGCGTATAATCCATGGAATCATAATTAGTCATAAAGAACTCATATACTTATTGCAAAAATCTACGAGTCATCAAAACAAAGTATTCAATGCATGCTCCTAGGGGAAGGGTTGTTAGGAGTTAACCATCGCGCGATCCCGACCTCCACACAAAGGATGACACTCAAAAAATAAATCATGCTCCAACTTCGTCACATAGCGGTTCACCATACGTGCATGCTACGGGAATCACAAGCTTTAACACAAGTATTTCTTGAATTCATAATTACTCCACTAGCATGACTCTAATATCACCATCCTCATATCTCAAAACAATCATCAAATATCAAACTTCTCATCATATTCAATGCACTTTATATGAAAGTTTTTACTATACTCATCTTGGATGCCTATCATATTAGGACTAGTTTTATAACCAAAGCACATTACCATGCTGTTCTAAAAGGCTCTCAAAAGGATATAAGTGAAGCATGAGAGATCAACAATTTCTACAAAATAAAACCACCACCGTGCTCTAAAAGATATAAGTGAAGCACTAGAGCAAAACTATCTAGCTCAAAAGATATAAGTGAAGCACATAGAGTATTCTAATAAGTTCTAAATCATACTTATCTCTCTCAAAAGGGTGTGTCCAGCAAGGAAGATTGTGGAAAACTAAAAAGGAAAGACTCAAATCATACATGACGCTCCAAGCAAAACACATATCATGTGGTGAATAAAAGTATAGTCCGGAATATAGTTACTGATAGATGGAGACGAAAGAGGGGATTCCTTCCTGGGGCATCCCCAAGCTTAGGCTTTTGGTTGTCCTTGAATTTCACCTTGGGGTGCCTTGGGCATTCCCAAGCTTAGGATCTTGCCACTCTTTGTTCCATAGTCCATCAAAGCCATACTCAAAACTTGAAAACATCACAACACAAAACTTAGCCAAAAATCTCATGAGCTCCATTAGTATAAGAAAACAAACCACCACTCAATGGTATTGTAATGAACTAATTCTTTGTTTATATTTGTGTTAAACCTACTGTATTCCAACTTCTCTATTTTTCATACCCCC
>LR738711.1:58229684-58296283 GCA_902687465.1 Secale cereale
ACTACTCATAGATTCATCAAAATAAGCAAACAACACAAGAAAAACAGAATCTGTCAAAAACAGAACAGTCTCTAGTAATCTGTAACTTTCGAATACTTCTGTAACTCTAAAAAAATTGAAATAAATTGGTAAATGTTAGGAATTTGTCTATTAATCATATGCAAAAAGAATCAACTAAAAATCACTCTCGAGTAAAACATTACAGCCAATCTCGTGAGCGCTAAAGTTTCTGTTTTTTACAGCATGATCACATAAACTTCACACAAGTCTTCCCAAATGTTTTACTTGGCAAAAACACTAATTAAAACACAAAACCACATCTAAACAGAAGCTAGATGCAATATTTATTCCTAAACAGGAGCAAAAACAAAGAGAATAAAATTGGGTTGCCTCCCAACAAGTGCTATCGTTTAACGCCCCTAGCTAGGCACGATACAAGAATAGATCTAGGTATTGCCATCTTTGGTAGGAAATCCATAAGTGGCTCTCATAATAGATTCATAAGGTAATTTGATTTTATTTCTAGGAAAGTGTTCAATGCCTTTCCTTAACGGAAATTGGAATCTAATATTTCCTTCCTTCATATCAATAATTGCACCAATCGTTCTAAGGAAAGGTCTACCAAGAATAATAGGACATGAAGGATTGCAATCTATATCAAGAACAATGAAATCTACGGGCACATAATTCCTATTGGCAACAATAAGAACATCATTAATCCTTCCCATAGGTTTCTTAATGGTAGAATCCGCAAGATGCAAATTTAAAGAACAATCATCAAGCTCATGGAAACCTAACATATCACACAAAGTTTTTGGAATTGTAGAAACACTTGCACCCAAATCACACAAAGCAAAGCATTCATGATCTTCAATTTTAATTTTTATATTAGGCTCCCACTCATCATAAAGCTTTCTAGGGATATAAACTTCTAATTCAAGTTTTTCTTCATAAGACTACATTAAAGCATCAACTATGTGTTTGGTAAAAGCCTTATTTTGACTATAAGCATGAGGAGAATTTGGTACGGATTGCGACATGGAAATACAATCTATTAAAGAAAAATTATCATAATTGAATCCCTTGAAATCCAAATAGTGGGTTCATCACTATGCAAAGTTTTAATCTCTTAAATCCCACTTTTAACAATTCTAGCATCAAGATCTAAAAACTCTGAATCATTAGGACACCTTTTAATTAAAGTAGACTCATCTCCAGTCCCAACCCTATCAAGATTCATACTAGAAAACAAGGATCTAATAGGACACACATCAATAACTTTTAGATCTTCATCTTTATTTTCATGATAATTAGAAGAACACGCTTTCATAAAGCAATCTTTTTTAGCACGCATCCTAGCGGTTCTTTCTTTGCATTCATCAATGGAAATTCTCATGGCTTTGAGAGACTCATTGAAATCATGCTTAGGTTGAATAGAATCAACATCAAGAGTAATTCTATCCATGTTTCTAGCCAATTCATCAATCTTAAGCAATTTTTCTTCAAGCAAAGCTTTGAAATTCATTTGCGAATTCATAAACTTTTTAACACTAGTTTCAAATTCAGAGGGCATCTTACAAAAATTTCCATAAGATTTATTGTAGGAATTACCATAATTATTAGAGTAATTACTAGGAAAAGGCCTAGGATTAAAGTTTCCTCTATAAGCATTATTACCAAATTATTCCTACCAATAAAATTCACATCCAAAGATTCAATCAACATGGATAAAGGCATATCATTAGGATCAGAAGAAACACTCTTAGTAGCAAATAATTTCATAAGTTCATCCTTCTTTCCACTCAAAACACTAATCACTTTAATAGCATGCACTTTTTTACTAGTAGATCTTTCGGTGTGCCATTGAGAGTAGTTAACCATAATATTATCTAGGAGTTTGGTAGCTTCTCCTAAAGTAGTTTCCATGAAAGTGCCCCCGCGGCCGAATCTAAAAGATTTATAGAAGCAAAATTCAAGCCAGCATAAAAGTTTTGTATAATCATCCATAAGTTCAAACCATGTGTAGGGCAATTACGTATCATTAATTTCATTCTCTCCCAAGCTTGTGCAACATGCTCATGATCTAGTTGCTTAAAATTCATAATATCGTTTCTAAGAGAGATAATCTTAGTGGGAGGAAAATACTTAGAGATAAAGGCATCTTTGCACTTATTCCATGAATCAATACTATTTCTAGGCAAAGAGGAAAACCAAGTTTTCGCACGATCTCTAAACGAAAACAAAAATAGCTTTAATTTAACAATATCATTATCCGTATCCCTCCTCTTTTGCATATCACATAAATCAACAAAGTTGTTTAAATGGGTAGCGGCATCTTCACTAGGAAGGCTAGAAAATTGATCTTTCATGACAAGATTCAACAGGGCAGCATTGATCTCACAAGATTCAGCATCGGTAATAGGAGCAATAGGCGTGCTAATAAAATCATTATTGTTGGTATTGGAGAATTCACACAATTTGGTATTGTTTTGAGCCATAGTACCAAGCAAGCAATCCAACACACAAGAAAACAATAGGCAAGCAAATGGTAAACACACAGAAAAAGAAGGGCGAATAAAACAGCAAGGGTGAAGTAGGGGAGAGGAAAACGAGAGGCAAATAATGTAGTGCAAAGGGTAAGGGTTTGTGATAGGTACTTGGTAAATGACTTTTGCATAGATCTCCCCGGCAACGGCGCCATAAATTGGCTAGTTGTCGGGAGATCAAATATTGACTTTACTTAGCTTGAGTCTCCCCGGCAACGGCGCCAGAAATTCTTCTTACTACTTCTCGACCTTGCGTTGTATTCCCTTGAAGAGGAAAGGGTGATGCAGCACAGTAGCGTAAGTATTTCCCTCAGTTTTTGAGAACCAAGGTATCAATCCAGTAGGAGACCACGTGCGAGTCCCTCGCACCTGCACAAACAAATAAGAACATCGCAGCCAACACGATAAGGGGTTGTCAATCCCTTTACGGTCACTTACGAAAGTGAGATCTGATAGATAGGATAGGATAGTATTTTTGGTATAAGAACAGAAAGTAAAGAAAGTAAATAGGCAACAGCAGCAGAAATTGAAGGTAAAGTAATATGATAAAGATAGACCCGGGGGCCATAGGTTTCACTAGTGGCTTCTATCATGAAAGCAGAATTCTACGGTGGGTGAACAAATTACTGTCGAGCAATTGATAGAAAAGCGCATAGTTATGAGAATATCTAGGCAGGATCATTATATATAGGCATCACGTCCGTAACAAGTAGACTGAAACGATTCTGCATATACTACTATTACTCCACACATCGACCGCTATCCAGCATGCATCTAGAGTATTAAGTTCATAAGAACAGAGTAATGCTTCAAGCAAGATGACATGATGTAGAGGGATAAACTCAAGCAATATGATATAAAACCCATCTTTTTATCCTCGATGGCAAAAATACAATACGTGCCTTGTTGCCCCTGCTGTCAGTGGGAAAGGACACCGCAAGATTAAACCCAAAGCCAAGCACTTCTCCCATTGCAAGAACCATAGATCTAGTTGGCCAAACCAAACCAATAATTCGAAGAGACTTGCAAGGATATTATAATCATACATAAAGGATTTTAGAAAAGAATCAAATATTGTTCATAGATAATCCTGATCATAAACCCACAATTCATCGGATCACGACAAACACACCGCAAAAAGATTACATTGAATAGATCTCCTCTAAGATCGAGGAGAACTTTGTATTGAGATCCAAAAAGAGAGAAGAAGCCATCTAGATAATAACTATGGACCCAAAGGTCTGTGGTAACTACTCACAACTCATTGGTGAGGCTATGGTGTTGATGTAGGAGCACTCCGTGATCGATCCCCCTCCGGCGGAGCTCCGGAACAGGCCCCAAGATGGGATCTCACGGCAACAGAAGGTTGCGGTGGTGGAATTAGGGTTTACTCTGTTGCCTCGATGTTTTTAGGGTACATGGATATATATAGGAGGAAGGAGGGCATCGGGGGAGCCAGAGGGGGCCCACGAGGGTGGGGGCGCGCCTACCCCCCTGGGCGCACCCTGGACCCTCGTGGCCGCCTCTCTCGTTCCCTCGCATGTACTCCAATTCTTCTGGGTAGATACGGTTCCAAAAATAACTCCCCTGAAGGTTTCATTCTGTTTGATATCCCTTTTCTGTGAAACACTGAAATAGGCAAAAAAACAACAATTTACACTGGGCCTTGGGTTAGTAGGTTAGTCCCAAAAATAATATAAAAGTGTATAATAAGGCCCATTAAACATCTAAAACAGAATATATAATAGCATGGATCAATTAAAAATTATAGATACATTGGAGACGTATCACATGTGCGCACACAGTGGTCACATCTCACATGTTGTGCCATGCTAACTCAAATATGAAGGAAATATGCCCTAGAGGCAATAATAAAGTTGTTATTTATATTTCCTTATATCATGATAAATGTTTATTATTCTTGCTAGAATTGTATTCACCGGAAACTTAGTAAATGTGTGAATACATAGACCAAAACAGAGTGTCCCTAGTATGCCTCTACTAGACTAGCTCGTTAATCAAAGATGGTTATGTTTCCTAACCATAGACATGAGTTGTCATTTGATCAACGGGATCACATCATTAGGAGAATAATGTGATGGACAATACCCATCCGTTAACTAAGCAAATTGATCGTTTAGTTTTACTTCTATTGCTTTCTTCATGACTTATACATGTTCCTATGACTATGAGATTATGCAACTCCCGAATACCGGAGGAACACCTTGTGTGCTATAAAACGCAATAACGTAACTGGGTGATTATAAAGACGCTCTATATGTGTCTCCGAAGGTGTTTGTGGTGTTGGCATAGATCGAGAATAGGATTTGTCACTCCGAGTGTCGGAGAGGTATCTCTGGGCCCTCTCGGTAATACACATCATAATAAGCCTTGCAAGCAAATGACTAATGAGTTTGTCACGAGATGATGTATTACGCAACGAGTAAAGAGACTTGCCGATAACGAGATTAACTAGGTATAGTGATATCGACGATCGAATCCTGGGCAAGTAACATACCAATGACAAAGGGAACAACGTATGTTGTTATGCGGTTTGACCAATAAAGATCTTCACAGAATATATAGATACCAATATGAGCATCCAGGTTCCGCTATTGGTTATTGACCGGAGATGTATCTCGGTCCTGTCTACATAGTTCTTGAACCCGTAGGGTCCGCACGCTTAACGTTCGATGACGATCGGTATTATGCGTTTATGAGTTTTGATGTACCGAAGGTATTTCGGAGTAACGGATGTGATCACGGACATGACGAGGAGTCTCAGAATGTCCAAGACATAAAGAATGATATATTGGACGACTATATTCGGACACCGGAAGTGTTCCGGGTGTTATCGGAAAAAATCGGAGTGCCGGAGGGTTTACCGGAACCCCCCGGGGGGAGTATGGGCCATAGTGGGCCATGAGGGAAAAGAGAGAGGCAGCCCACTAGGGTTTGCGCACCCCTCTAGGGAATCCTACTTGGACTAGGAGTGCGGGGGAGGCGCCCCTCTCCTTCCTTCTCCTCTTCTTCTTCCTTTCCTACTCCTAGTAGGAATAGGAAAGGGGGGATTCCTACTCCTACTAGGAGTAGGAAACCTACTCCTGGAGCGCCCTATAGGGTCGGCCGGCCCTACCCTCTTGCTCCTTTATATACGGGGGCAGGGGCACCCAAGGACACACAAGCAACATTGTTTTAGCCGTGTGCGGTGCCCCCTACACAGAAACACACCTCGGTCATATCGTTGCAGTGCTTAGGCGAAGCCCTGCGTCGGTAACTTCATCATCTCCGTCACCACGCCGTCGTGCTGACGAAACTCTCCTATGAAGCTCAACTGGATCAAGAGCTCGTGGGACATCATCGAGCTGAACGTGTGCTGAACGCGGAGGTGCCGTACGTTCGGTGCTTGGATCGGTTGGATCGCGAAGACGTCGACTACATCAACCGCGTCACTAGACGCTTCCGCTTTTGGTCTACGAGGGTACCTAGACACACTCTCCCCTCTCATTGCTATGCATCTAGTAGATAGATCTTGCGTGATCGTAGGAATTTTTTAAAATACTATGTTCCCCAACAGTGGCATCATGAGCCAGGTTTATGCGTAGATGATATGCACGAGTAGAACACAATGAGTTGTGGGCGATAATAGTCATACTGCTTACCAGCATGTCATACTTTGATTCGGCGGTATTGTTGGATGAAGCGGCCCGAACCGACATTACGCGCACGCTTACGTGAGACTGGTTCTACCGACGTTCTTCGCACACAGGTGGCTGGCGGGTGTCAGTTTCTCCAACTATAGTTGAATCGAGTGTGGCTACGCCCGGTCCTTGTGAAGGTTAAAACAGCACATATTGACGAAAAATCGTTGTGGTTTTTGTATGCGTAGGTAAGAACGGTTCTTGCTAAGCCCGTAGCAGCCACGTGAAAACATGCAACAACAAAGTAGAGGACGTCTAACTTGTTGTTGTAGGGCATGTTCTGATGTGATATGGTCAAGACGTGATGAGTTATACGTTATTGTATGAGATGATCATGTTTTGTAAAGTTATCGGCAACCGGCAGGAGCCTTATGGTTGTCTCTTTATTGTATGAATTGCGAAGGCCATGTAATTGCTTTACTTTATCACTATGAGTTAGCGATAGTAGTAGTAGCAATAGTTGGCGAGACGACCACGACGCTACGATGACGATGGAGATCATGACGATGCTTTGGAGATGGAGATCAAAAGCACAAGATGATGATGGCCATATCATGTCACATATTTTGATTGCATGTGATGTTTATCATATTATGCTTCTTATTTTGCTTAGAACGGCGGTAGCATTATAAGATGATCCCTTACAAAATTTCAAGGTACAAGTGTTCTCCCTGAGTATGCACCGTTGCAAAAGTTCATCGTGCCGAGACACCACGTGATGATCGGGTGTTATAAGCTCTACGTTCAAATACAACGGGTGTAAGACAGTTTTGCACATGCGGAATAGTTGGGTTAAACTTGACGAGCCTAGCATGTATAGACATGGCCTCGGAACACTGGAGACCGAAAGGTCGAGCGTGAATCATATAGTAGATATGATCAACATAAGATGTTCACCATTGAAAACTACTCCATCTCACGTGATGATCGGACATGGTTTAGTTGATTTGGATCATGTGATCATTTAGATGACTAGAGGGATGTCTATCTGAGTGGGAGTTCTTTAGTAATATGATTAATTGAACTTTAATTTATCATGAACTTAGTCCTGGTAGTATTAGCATATCTATGTTGTAGATCAATAGATCGTGATATAGCTCCCCGTTTATTTTTATATTATCCTCATTGCTGCACAGAAGTATTATGTCCTTGATGCACTGCTAGGTGATAGATCTATTGCAGGAGCAGATGCAAACGTTATGAACGTTTGGCAAAGCTCCATATGATGTCTACTTAATAGTTTAGTGCACCATGCTTTACGGCTTAGAACTGGGACTTCAAAAACGTTTTGAACGCCACGGAGCATATAAGATGTTCCAAGAGTTGAAATTAGTATTTCATACTCATGCCCATGTCGAGTGGTATAAGACCTCTGACTTTGCCTACAAGATGGAGGAGAATAGCTCAACTAGTGAGCATGTGCTCAAATTGTCTGGGTACTACAATTGCTTGAATCTAGTGGGGTTAATCTTCCAGATAAAAGAGTAATTGACAAAGCTCACTATCACCAAGTTAATAGAACTTCGTCATGAACTATAATATGCAAGGGATGACGAAAGTAATTCCCGAGCTCTTTGCGATGATGAAATCAGTGAAGGTAGAAATCAAGAAAGAGCATCAAGTGTTGATGGTTAACAAGACCACTTGTTTCAAGTAAAGGGCAAAGGAATAGAAGGGGAACTTCAAGAAGAATGACAAGCAAGTTGTCACTCCCGTGAAGAAACCCAAAGCTAAACTCAAGCCTAAAACTAAGTGCTTCTACTACAAAGGAAATGGTCACTAGAAGTGGAACTGCCCTAGATACTTGGCGGATAAGAAGGATGGCAAAGTGAACAAAGGTATATTTGATATACAGATTATTGATGTGTACTTTACTAGTGTTCATAGCAATCCCTGGGGATTTGATACCGGTTCAGTTGCTAAAATTAGTAACTCGAAACGAGAGTTGCAGAATGAACATAGACTAGTTAAAGGTGAATTGACGATGTGTGTTGGAAGTGGTTCCAAGATTGATATGATCATCATCGCACACTCCCTATACTTTCGGGATTAGTGTAAAACCCAAATAAATGTTATTTGGCATTTGCGTTGAGCAAGAATATGATTTGATCATGTTTGTTGCAATAGAGTTATTCATTTAAAGTCACATAATAATTTTTATTCTGTTTACATGAATAACACCTTCGATGGTCATACACCCAATGAAAATAGTTAGTTGGATCTCGATCGTAGTAATACACATATTCATAATATTGAAGACAAAAGATGCAAAGTTGATAATGATAGTGCAACTTATTTGTGGCACTGCCGTTTAGGTCTTATTGTTGTAAAGCGCATGAAGAAACTCCATGCTGATGGGCTTTTGGAATCACTTGGTTATGAATCACTTGGTGCTTGCGAACCATGCCTCAGAGGCAAGATGACTAAAACTCCATTCTCTGGAACAATGGAGCGAGCAACTGATTTGTTGGAAATCATACATACAGATGTATGTGGACCGATGAGTGTTGAGGCTCGCGGCGGGTATCGTTATTTTCTGACCTTCACAGATGATTTGAGCAGATATGGGTATATCTACTTGATGAAACATAAGGCTGAAACATTTGAAAAGTTCAAAGAATTTCAGAGTGAAGTAGAGAACCATCATAATAAGAAAACTAAGTTTCTACGATTAGATTGCGGAGGCGCATATTTGAAGTTACGAGTTTGGCCTTCATTTAAAACAATGTGAAATAGTTTCACAACTCACGCCACCTGGAACACCATAGCGTAATGGTGTGTCCGAACATCGTAACCGCACTTTATTAGATATGGTGCGATCTATGATGTCTCTTATCAATTTACCACTATCGTTTTGGGGCTATGCATTAGAGACAGCTGCATTCATATTAAATAGGGCACCATCTAAATCCGTTGAGACGACACCATATGAACCATGGTCTGTCAAGAAACCTAAGCTATCGTTTCTTAAAGTTTGGAGCAGCGATGCTTATGTGAAAAAGTTTCAACCTGATAAGCTCGAACCCAAATCGGAGAAATGTGTCTTCATAGGATACCCAAAGGAAACTGTTGGGTACACCTTCTATCACAGATCCAAAGGCAAGATATTTGTTGCTAAAAATGGATACTTTCTAGAGAAGGAGTTTCTCTCGAAAGAAGTGAGTGGGAGGAACGTGTAACTTAATGAGGCAATTGTACCTTCTTCGAATTGGAAAGTAGTACATCACATAAACTAGTTCCAGTGATTCCTACACCAATCAGCGAGAAAGCTAATGATAATGATCATGAAACTTCAGATCAAGTTACTAATGATAATGATATAGACGCTTGATAAGTTTTTTCAATGAGTACATACCTTGACAAGTTTTTGAAGTAGTTCAAAATGGAACAGTCAAAGAAAGAGTTCTTACCTGTGTTCCAAGGTATGAAGTTGAGTAAAGACTCAAGACCCGACCACGGCAGAAGATAGAGGAAGAATGAAAGGCATTCCCTATGCCTCGGACATAGGTTCTATAAAGTATGCCATGATGTGTACCAAACCTATTGTGTACCTTGCGATGAGGTTGGCAAGGAGGTACAAAAGTGATCCAGGACTATATCACTAGACAGCGGTCACATGGCGATGTGAACTTTGGGTGATTTTCACATAACGATGTGAACTATCGATATTAAATCACATGGCGATGTGAACTAGATTATTGACTCTAGTGCAATTGGGAGACTGAAGGAAATATGCCCTAAAGGCAATAATAAAGTTGTTATTTATATTTCCTTATATTATGATAAATGTTTATTATTCATGTCATAATTGTATTAATCGGCAACTTAGTACATGTGTGAATACATAGACCAAAACAGAGTGTCCCTAGTATGCCTCTACTAGACTAGCTCGTTAATAAAAGATGGTTATGTTCCCTAACCATAGACATGAGTTGTCATTTGTTCAACGGGATCACACCATTAGGAGTATGATGTGATGGACAAGACCCATCCGTTAGCTTAGCAACTTGATCGTTTAGTTTTACTGCTATTGCTTTCTTCATGACCTATACATGTTCCAATGACTATGAGATTATGCAACTCCCGAATACCAGAGAAACACCTTGTGTGCTATCAAACATTACAACATAATTGGGTGATTATAAAGATGCTCTACAAGTGTCTCCGAAGGTGTTTGTGGTGTTGGCATAGATCGAGAATAGGATTTGTCACTCCGAGTGTTGGAGAGGTATCTCTGGGCCCTCTCGGTAATACACATCATAATAAGCCTTGCAAGCAAATGACTAATGAGTTAGTCACGAGATGATATATTACGGAACGAGTAAAGAGACTTGCCGATACCGAGATTAACTAGGTATAGTGATACCGACGATCGAATCTCAGGCAAGTAACATACCGATGACAAAGGGAACAACGTATGTTGTTATGCGCTTTGACCGATAAAGTTCTTCGCAGAATGTGTAGGAACCAATATGAGCATCCAGGTTCCGCTATTGGTTATTGACCGGAGATGAGTCTCGGTCATGCCTACATAGTTCTCGAAGCCGTAGGGTCTGCACGCTTAAAGTTCCATGACGATCGGTATTATGAGTTTATGAGTTTTGATGTACCGAAGGTAGTTCGAAGTCGCGAATGTGATCACGGACATGATGAGGAGTCTCGGAATGTCCGAGGTATAAAGATTGATATATTGGACGACTATATCCGGACACCGGAAGTGTTCCGGGTGTTATCGGTTAAAACCGTAGTGCGAGAGGGGTTACCGGAACCCCCCGGGGGAGTATGGGCCATAGTGGGCCATGAGGGAAAAGAGAGAGGCATCCCACTAGGGCTGGCCGCACCCCCCTAGGGAATCCTAGTTGGACTAGGAGTGGGGGTGAGGTGCCCTTTCCTTCCTTCTCCTCTTCTTCTTCCTTTCCTACTCCTAGTAGGAGTAGGAAACCGACTCCTGGCGCGCCCTATATGGTGGGCCGGCCCTTCCCTCTTGCTCCTTTATATACGGGGGGGCGGGGGGCACCCAAGGACACACAAGCAACATTGTTTTAGCCGTGTGTGGTGCCCCCTCCACAGAAACACACCTCGGTCATATCGTTGCAGTGCTTAGGCAAATCCCTGCGTCGGTAACTTCATCATCTCCGTCACCACGCTGTCGTGCTGACGAAACTCTCATGTGAAGATCAACTGGATCAAGAGCTCGTGGGACGTCATCGAGCAGAACATGTGCTGAACGCAGAGGTGCCGTACGTTCGGTGCTTGGATCGGTTGGATCGTGAAGATGTCCGACTACATCAACCGCGTCACTAGACGCTTCCGCTTTCGGTCTACGGGGGTACATAGACACACTCTCTCCTCTGGTTGTTATGCATCTAGTAGATAGATCTTGCGTGATCGTAGATTTTTTTTTTCAAATAGTACGTTCCCCATGTTCAAATTGGAAAAAAGTGCTCAGGTTGGTAAAATTTTCATACACACTTTGAAATTCAAAAATTGTTGACAAATTTCAGGAAATTGTTAGGAAAAAAATGTTTATGTTGAGTAATAATGACGAGAATTAGAAATACACTGATCTAACTGGTTTAGGCTATGGACAAATGATCCCAACATCTTGTAAAAGCCTAGCATGGACATATAAGGCATCCATGTTAGATTTGAATGACTTCCGATATCGTTTACATGTTGCGACATGTCCGACCATTTATCGGCCTATTTTCACGGAGAAAACTCTAGAAAATGCAAAACTTCTCGAAAATCTAAACAACTTGGCATTGTGCATTGAATTGGTCATAGATGATGGTGGAAAATATTGGGGGTATTTGACGGATGTCGAAAAACAATGAGCTTTCAAATAGACCATTCTGGCTTATCCAAACACCCTCCATTGAACATAGTCCATTATTGGACATCCTTAAAATGAACCCCACTTTTGCAAGAAGGTAGGCATGCCTGGTTTGATTGATTTTCGACACCGTATGCAAGTGGTGACACATCCGGTCATTTATCGGCCTTCTTAACCAAGAAAACTTCAAAAATGAAAAATTGGGTGAAACCCCAAACAATTTGGCATGGTGCCTTGAATTGGTGATACAGGGCCATAAAAATGGGGCAATTTAAGGAATGTTAAGAAATGAGGTACTCCCAAACATACCCTTATGGCCTATCCGAACACCCTCCATTGCACATGGTATTTCTTCGAAGATCTCAGCACATGCCCCAACTTTTCCAAGCAAGCCAGCACGCCCATTTTAGGCATCCATGCCTGGTTTGAATGACTTCTGAAACCGTATGCACGTTTTGACATGTTTTGCCATTAATAGGACTTTTTTCACCGAGAAACTCCAAAAACATGGCAAAAACCCATACAATTTCGCATGGTGCCTTGAATTGGTCTTACCAGGCCATGAAAAAATGGGGTCATTTACGGGATGTCGAGGAATGAGTTGCTCCCAAACATATCCTTCTCGCCTATTCGAACACTCTCCATTGAACATGGTATTTCTTTGGAAATATCATGACAACCCCCAACTTTTGCAAGCAAAATGGGCATGCCCATGTTAGGCATCCATACCTGGTCTGAATGATTTCCGACACCGTATGCACGTTGCGACACGTTCTGCCATTAATTGCCATTTTTTCACCGAGAAAACTCAAGGAAATGCAAAACTTGTTGAAATCACAAACAACTTTTCATGATGGCTTGAATTGGTCATACGGGGCCCTTGAAAAAATTTGGAGTAAGTTCAAGGATGTCGAGAAATAACATGCTCTCAGACGGAGCCTCCTGGCCCAGAACATACGCCGTGCAACATGGTCAATTTTTGTAGATCCTTGAAATGATCCCAACTTTTGCCACCAGGTGGGCATGCCCCTCATAGGCATCCATGCCATGTTTGAACAATTTTTGACACTGTATGCAAGTTGCGACACGTCCAACATTTTTCTGCAATTTCTTACTAAGAAAACTCTAGAAAAATACAAAACTTGTCGAAAACTAAAATAACTTGTCATGGTGCCTTGAATTGGTCATACGAGGCCATTTCAAGGATGTCGAAAAACAACGTGCTCTCTGACAGACCATTCTGGCCAACCCGAACACCCTCCATTTAACATGGTATTTTCACGGACATGCCCATGGTAGGCATCCATGGAAGGTTTGAACTACTTCCGACTCCATATGCAAGATGGTACACGTCTAGCCATTTATCGACCTTATTTGACTGAGAAAACTTTAGAAAATGCAAAACTTCTCGAAAACCCATGCAACATGGATTGGTGCCTTGAATTGGTCATAAAAGGCCATGAAAAAAGTATTGGATGCATGGATGGCTACCATGGACATGCCACCTGCTGGCAAATGTTGGGGTCATTTCAAGAATGTTAAAAAAAAACACCATGTTCAATGTAGCATGTCCGAGTAGTCATGCATGCCAGGTTTGAAGGGAAAATGTATTTAAAATCATAATTTATATATATACGTAAAACTGTCATTTTAAGTTTCTAACATAACTAATGAATACAAAATGATAGAATTGAAAACAACAAATGTTTCTTTACAAGCATTTAATAAATATTTGAACGAAAAAGAATTAAAATCATGATTTAAAATTGTTACTTAAAACTGTTACTTTGGTATTTCATTTTTTTACAGTTTAAAAAAATAAAGTTTAAAACGGAAAAAGATAAATTAACAAAAAAATGAGAAAAATAAAAAATAGAATAGAAAATAAAATCTTAGACCTTGCCCAACTAAGCGACTGGTTACTTCATTTTTTGTAGAGGTTACTTAAATCTTGTCAAGCGACTATTGAAATTTGTTCAAAATTTAAAAAAATATCATTTAAAAAAAATCACAAATCCAAAAAATGTTCCGGCAAATTTAAAACACTTTATTGATATCACATATTTAGTACCATTTCTGAAAAAATGTTTTGGATTTTAATTTTTTGTTTGTGCTCTCAGAAAATGTTTGTTTCAAAATTTTGTTTGTGCTTTTCAAAACCGTTATTCACATTTGGAAATTCTGAAAGAAGGTTAAACACAAAAACATTTTTTGAAATTACCTTACAATTTTCCAAAATGCAAATAATTTTAATTTATGAACAATTTAGAAATAACGATCTTTCTAAATTTTGGGCAACATTTTGAAAGCGTGACCATTTTTTGAAAAAGAAACAAGAAACATAGCAGGAAAAGGAAAATAAATAAAAAAGAATTATGAAAAAATAACCAATTCACAAAGGGTTCGTCAAATCGTTTTAAAATTCCCAGTCTGTCACTTACTTAATGCGCCTAGCTTTAAACTGTCTAACAAAGGCAGGTGTCGCTGTGGTTGTGGACGCACTATATGTTTTAAGTGGTCGTGGGTTCGATTCTTTTGAAATTTTGGGCAACATTTTGAAAGTGTGACCATTTTTTGAAAAAGAAACAAGAAACGTAACAGGAAAAGGAAAATAAATAAATAAATAAATAAAAATAAATTATGGAAAAATAACGAATTCACGAAGTGTTCGTAAAATCTTTTTAAAATTCCCAGTCCGTCACTTACTTAATGCACCTAGCTTTAAACCGTCTAACAAAGGCAGGTGTCGCTGTGGTTGTGGACGCACTATATATTTTACAGTTTTAAGTGGTCGTGGGTTCGATTCCCAGCTTGTGCGGCCATTTTTCTCTATTTTTCATCCCATGCCACCGCAAATGGGCCGGCCCAAGTAAGCTGCCCGGTAGTATACGTTACTACAATAGTAGATACAAATTGCGAAATGTCTATATTACCCTATATACGTATTATGAGGAGGGTTGTACCGAAGCGGGACTCTTTTTTTAAATCATAATGTTTTTGTGGCCAATATTAAGAAATGTTTCGAGTGATTGTCAAGTTTCATCATGGAATCACATTTGTGAAAGTCATGACGAAAAAACAAAATCAATGCTCCAAAGATGCTACTTTCGAAAGCATTTTGGAGCGCTGTTTTTTATTTTTTTTTCACAACTTTCATGAGTGTGATTTTCAACCACTTGAAACATTCATTTATTCTTCAGAGTAGTGGCTAAAAATACAGAAAAATGAAAATGAAAATTTCCGTCGCTTATTAGGGTCCCCTACAGTATTTTTTTAGGGTTTACTGTTTGTTTCCATATGATTTGATGTTTTTTTTCAATGTCTTGCGAAATTATGCTCCAACATACTCTTCAAAGATAACAAAATGCTTCTTTTTTGGTTAAAATCACCGGTCCATATGCGTACGGTCTTGCAAAGCATACAGATGGGAGATGGGAGTGGGTGATTGCCCCCGGTGTCTCTCCACCCAGATGTCACATGCAGTTATAAGTTGCTATTTTTTTCCTGCTTTAGTTTGGTTTTTCAATTTTGAAATCGATATCACTTTCTTGTTGGTGCAGCGCAATATTGTTATTTCATTCATAGCTGAATAGCCGTGGGAAACAAATAGCATTGTAATGTTTGTTCTATTTTCACTATGTACTAACAAATAAAATGTCCATTTATTTTTCATATTTAGTGGCAAAAAATATAGCATTTTATAAAAGAATATTTCCGTCGCCAGGACTTGAACCCGGGTCTCTCGGGTGAGAGGCGAGTATCCTAAGAGCAACTCTAGCAGTCCCCGCATCCGGCGCGAACCCGCATAATTCCAGCGATTATTCGGGCTCGACCCATTTTTCTGGCCAGACCAGAGCCTGCATCGGTGTCCGACCCATAAATATTTTTGCCGCAACTTAAAAATAAGTCTTACAATTTAAATTTTTAAAAATAAGTATTTTGATACACAAAGGATCCATCGGAAACAACTTAAAATAAGTCTTACAATTTCAGCAAGGAAAATATGAAGATGTGGCCGAGGGATTCAGCAACATTCAATGAGATATCCATAAACATGGATTTACACAGTTAGGTGCACAAGGTGATAGCATTGGACACACCAAAGCATATAACGATGTATGTTCGAGGAGAACATCCACAAACTTTGAACCAAAATGTGACTGGAAATATGGATCAAGTAGCACGATCAATGTTAGAATGGTGATTTAATAATCAAAAGACTTGGAATGAAACTAGCGACCATTCACTTCAAAGCAATAGGGTTGCCAGAAGTTTTGGATTTCACACATCACAGTTCAATGGTCGGTAGTTCGGTTAGAAGCAACACGGGGACCAAGAGATGAATGGGGATGGCGAGAAGTATTATTTAATCAAGGATTAACAGGTGGAGCAATTCTCATGACATCCTTGACATAAGAGATGGTAACACTCCAAGGTAGAACATAGCATCAGCTGGATGGCAAGGCACTCAAGGTGCAACACAAAACAAGAACAAGTTTCGTGTTAGGGGGAATGCAAGAACGTTGTCGATGTTAACACAAGCCATCATGGGGGAAAGGGTGGTATTTCTCATCAAGAGTTCAATTGATCTATTGGAAGGAGTCAAAATATTGATTATGATGATCACGACAAATTTTGTCAAGAGGCTTCACGAAGAAGCAATCGAACAACGACAACGTCAAGCAAAAGCAATGGTGAAGTGGAGGGTCATTGGAGCCATGGATACGACACAGACTCGGAATCAAGCTTGATGTTCAAGGCAAAACGATAAGACGAGGAAGATTGATGTAAGCTTGGCTCATTGCAGAAATTGCGCTCGGGAAGAAGGACCAGGTAGCACAGTTAAATAGATGCACGGAAAATAAAGCCGAGCAGGCTAGATATGACTTGAAAAATTAATAAACTCATAAGCAATGGAGATTACTTAGAGTTATTGAATCGAAGTGCGGAATTGATTCACTTATCGGTGTCCTTGAGTGTCTAACAACTCAGAACTCGTGGAAAATTTGGAATCGGTGAGAAGTAATACTTGAAGAAGAACTCATAAGAAGTAATATGGTTTTGTGACATTATCTAGATACCACGGGGTAATACTTGAAGGTAGAACAAAATCGAGGTTGGGCAGACACATTGACCTGTAGAGGACAAGCGCTTTAACTTGACCGAGAAATGGGATAAAAGAAAACAATCGTGGTGGAAACCACAGTTGCAAAGGACCAAGCATAGATACAAGATGAACTTATAACAAGGGGATTATTCGACCACCACGTCGATCGTGAGGTATGGCAGCTATCCATCCGACGCACGTGGCATTTTATTTCATCATCATCACCACCAAGTAAAAGCGCCAACCAAGATTCGAATTCCGTAGGGAGCAGGCTGCCGTCAGTATCGCCGGTCGTCATCGAGGCACCAACATTTGTAGTCGGCCTTGGACATCGCGAGGAGCTCCTCCGGCGACATGCGCACCAGCTCTCGGTGCCTCCACGCCGGGAAGGCCTTGGCCGTGGACTCATCACCGTCGTCCTTGGACCAACCGTGCAGGTGCAGGTGGCTCATGGCGCGCATCCTCTTGTAGAGCCGCATGACGGCCACGCAATCGTCGTAGGGGTGATGGTGGCCGCCGGTCTGTATGTCATACCCCAGGCAGCTCCGCGTGAGATACCGGAGCGAGTTGCTCATGAGCCTGGCGCTGGTCTTCATCAGCGGCGGGTATGCGGCCGTGTCCCGCTTGAGGTGCGCCGGGTAGTCCATGCCGAGCGCGTCGAGGTCGTGCTCCAGCCCGTGGCCGACGAGGAGCTGGGCGGCGCCGCGGGAGGAGTAGGAGTAGGAGTAGGACTGCTCGCCGTTGAGGAGGATGTCCTGCACCCGCCTCATCGCCTGCTTCACCGTGGGCGCGTCGCGGAGGTGCTCGGGGCGGATCCCCGTGGTCTCGTACCGGTAATGCGTGACCGGGATGAGGGGCTTCACGAAGCTCTCGTAGAGGATGGCCTCATGCTCGTCGAGGACGCAGACGCGCGCGCACACGTCGAGCGTGCCGTCGCTCCCGCCGCCCACCATCTTGCACCCGAGGGCCACGGCGCCCCGGCCGCCTCGAACGCCCATCCTCGACATAGTCCTCGTGAGGCTCTGCACGGAAGAGGGGATCGGAGCGCGGGAGAGCTTGCATGCGGCGCCGTGGGCGTGGAGGGCGGCGGAGGTGGGGAAGACAGCGAGGCAGAGCGGGCAGCCGCGGGCTTGGAAGGCGGTGGCGCATGCTGGCTTGGAAGGAAGGGAGGCGCCGAAGCCGAGGTGGTCGCGGAGCGCATCGAGGGAGCGGCAGTGCTTGCCGCAGACGCCGCAGCGGGGCTCGTGGTAGGAGTGGTGCGACGACCGCATGTGCTCCACCAGGTGCTCCATCCGGTTGAACTGACGGTAGCATGCCGCGCACCTGTGACGGCTATACACCCAAGAACTCCTCGTCAGCAAGAAGAAAAGGTATACATATTTTATAGTACGTGTGATCGTGCAATGTGGCACACGTAGTCATACGTACGTACAAGAGAAAAGGAAGCAGTGCAATCTGAAGATGGAGAAGGAGTGGGTACCGTACGTACCTGTGAGCATCTGAAGAGTTGTCCATGGTCGGCAGTGAGTGAGTAAGCAAGTTCAGAGACGCGGCAACCCGTAGTCGTTGTGCTTGGGCTGTAAAGAAACGGACGGCTATTTATGTAGCTGCAAAAAGGATGGCATTCGATTCCTGACAGCGTCGCCAACGGCTACGGGCCTGGCTAAGAACATGCAACAGTATACATGAGCGACAAAGAACATGCTGTATCATGCTATCAACTTTCTTTTTTGCAGCATCATATACACCATATCATGATGCAAAGGTGGCGCAACTAGCATATTCATGGTTCAGGATACTAATGCTCACGGAGAGAAGAAAGAACATAGACACCAGAATGCCCTCAACATAACCCACCGGTTGCTTTTTGCAGAAAGAAAAAGAGATGATGAGAATAGATACTCTGGTCAAAATATCCGGTTTGAAAAGGCAACAACAGCCCACCCAATCCTGGCAGATGGATGCCGCGGACGGAAAGATTGGATTGGGATTCCGGACGGAGGTCGACGGACGTGCACACGCCCGGCAGTTTGGTAGCCACTGCGGCGTCGGGCGGCCGACGATCAACGTCGTCTTATATTGGCTCCGTCTTTTGGCGGCGGCGGAGAGCCGCGCAGAGCACCAGGTGATGGGATCTGCATGGATATCCTGAGAACATACCCTCTACAGTTGAGCTTTGCGTTAGGAGATGTCCTCATCACATTCTCCTGGTCCTGGTTGTGGGCATCTGCTTTGCTGCCTCTGTGACTGAAAATCCATGTTGAATGGATTCCGGAAGGTTTCTGCTGAGCACAACAAACGGCATATTGGATGGATCTCACCAAAGCTAAGTTTGGCATATCATGACACCAGCGTTTTGATTTTGGGTCGAAATTCGGCCGAAACCCATTATTTTCGGCCGAAAATCAAAACACAGGATCACACACACACACACAAAGCATTGCCCTATGCATACCGGTGCACGATGGAGAAAATAGCACACCTTCGTCACCTGATCCCTGAAATTATTATTGATTCCATAATCGAACCACAGTTTTATAGTCCAGCACAACACAACTAGTAAATGAGGTTTAGGTTATGCTTGGCCGTACAATGAACGCTCTGATTGGTATGTGGATTGCTGTTTGTCAAACATCATAAATCCGACGTAGTCTAGGTGGTTAGGATACTCGGCTCTCACCCGAGAGACCCCTCAGGTTGAAGTCCCGGCGACGGAATTTTTCTTTTTTAACCTAAAGATGAAAAATAAATGGACATTTTTTTAGCTTTTTTTTGCGGCGAAAAGGGAGTTTTATTCAAGATTTATAGAGTTACAATCATGAAGCACCACATCCTCAATACAAGGTGGGATATGGTTAAGCCACACCGCTGTAGTACTTTCTGTGCGACTATATTTTGCCAAATGATGTGCTACTCTATTTCGATCTCTCCTAATCTTTTGTGGAATAAACTCCCCAAGAGCCATCAACCTATTATTATTACTAAACAGTATAACACAGCTACCTACGAGCCTCCACAGTGATTCAGTCTCTTAGCCATCGGATCGCTCTAATGTACGGTCTAGAGCACTTCTCGGTCGTCTCCAAATCGCACGCGCTCCAGAAGTCGTTTCTTGGGCTGCTGCTCCACAGAACAAGCCACCACAGCATTTTGACTTCCTCAACCATCCGATCTGAAACAGGATCGGACAAGATCGTTTGGTCATCTCCTCGTCGCCTGCTTCACCATGGGCGCATCGCGGAGGTGCTCGAGGCGGATGCTCGTGGTCTCGTACCAGTAGTACGTCACCGGGATGAGCGGCTTCACGAATCTCTCGTAGAGGATGACCTCGTGCTCGTCGATGACGCAGACGCGCACGCACACATCCAGCGTGCCGTCGCTGCCGCCGCCGACCATCTTGCACCCCAGCGCCACCGCGCCCCCGCCGCCTCGAACGCCCATCCTCGACATAGTCGTCGTGAGGCTCTGCACAGAAGAGGGGATTGGAGCGCGAGAGAGCTTGCATGCGGCGCAATAGGCGCGGATGGCGGCGGAGGTGGGGAAGATGACGAGGCAGAGCGAGGAGCCGCGGACTTGGAAGGTGGTGGCGCAGGCGGGCTTGGAGGGCAGGGAGGTGCCGAAGCCGAGGTGGTCCCGAAGCGCGTCGAGGGAGCGGCAGTGCTTGCTGCAGGCGCCGAAGCGGGGCACGTGGTGGGAGTGGTGCGATGTCCGCATGTGCTCCACTAGGTGCTCCAGTCGGTTGCACGGCGTCCGCAAATGCTCATGAGAAGCATGATGGGAGGAGGAATGGGAGGTCCCATGGGAGGAATGGAGGTGCCATGGGAGGAGGAATGGGAGGTGGAATGGGTGGGTACATGAACATGATGGGTGTTGCCATGAATGGTGCATTTGGTGGAAACATGGGAGATGGCTTTGGTGGCAACATGGCAGATGGCTTCGGCTGCAACATGAGCTCTCTGGGAGGAGGCTTCGGCGGCAACATGATGATTCGCATGGGAGGTGGCTTTGACGGCAACATGATGAGTAGCATGGGACGTGGCTTCGATGACAAAATGAGCGGCATGGGAGGTGGCAATGAAGGTGCTTCCAGTGAAGTTCGCGGTAACGAGACTTCAACACAAGAAAATGTCGACAAAGAAGCCATTAATGATGATCATACCAACATCCACAATGGCACTAGTGACAACAGAAAGGACACAAATTGAGTGATTTCCATGTGCATTTTTCATTTGTTGGACCAATAACTTGGTTTGAGACAATTGACATTTGCTTGTAGGAGTTAAAACTATATGGTTGATGATGCACTTTTGTTGCTAGAATTATGAAGATTCAATGTTCAAATGCGGCTATGTAGTGGCTGAGCAGCTGCCGCGCGGCCGGCGACCGGTTTTTACATCTCTAGTTTGCATCTTGTGTTGAAGTAGCTATTTTATATCTCCGTTTTGCATTGTTCGTTGAAGTTGGCACTTTTTCGGAGATGCAAAAGGCACTTCTTAAAAATATAATCTGTTTTATATCTCCAAATTTGCATCTTCTATTGGTGATGCTCTAACCCTAAGATAGATACTGGGTAGCCCTCCGGCGAGCCACTTCCTTCTTCCACCGACGACATGCGCTCCAGCTCTCACTAACCCCAAGATAGGTACTGGGGTACGGCATCCATCCTTTTATTTTCTCTTATCGTTCCATCATTATTTCTGGCAAATCGCTCCTAGGTTGCAGAAGCCTTAATTGTTACGTTAGCACTCCATCTGTCCAATATATGTAACACTCTGTACCTTCAGATTTTTGTTACTCCCTCTTATCCATATTACTTGTCTTAGATTTCTCTAGAGAGATATGTATCTAATGACAAAATAATATGAATTGGAGGGAGTACTTTTTTTTTTGCAGAAGGTACTTTCAGATTCGCTGAACAAGGGGCGGAGCCAGGATTGGACGCGAAGACAACGCCGGGAGTGGTTTATTTTGGAAAAAGATTAAAAACATTGGCCGCTCCGGGGGAGCTGCAATGGAGATCGTCGAGGCCGTCCATCGATGCTGCGGCCAAGCTACGGCGTGCCGCTGGTGCTGCACTACAGCTGCAATGAAGCATCGCAGCGGCCGATGGGAGCTGCGACGGGACGTCGGTGTTGCGATGGAGCACCACCGCGCCGGCATCGGAGTTGCAATGAAGCATCGTGTGCTCCCGTCGGTGCTGCAATGAAGATGCGACGAGCTGCCGGTGCTGCGATGGAGCACCACCGCGTCGGCATCAGAGTTGCAATGAAGCATGTGGCGGAGTTGTGACGGGCTGCAGTGGAGCACCACCGCGCCGGTGTTGGTGTTGTAATGGAGGATCGTTGCACTGCCGTTTGGTGCAAGCCGGATGGGGCTCGTCGGCTGCCGGTGCTGCAATCAAACTTGTTAGAGTCGCGGGCGGACCGATGCAAGAGGAGACGGGGGTTGTGGCGGGCGCTGTGATTGACCAGCTCCATCGACGGGAAGGGGGCGTGCGTCTGGTACTGCGAGTCGGGCGGCGCTGTTTTCTCATGGCGACGTATGTTGTCGCTTCGCTGTGCCTAGAGGAAGATGAGATGAGATGAGTGCGTTGACGAATCCAGTGACTGCGGGGTCGGATCCGACGGCTCCAGACCCGACTGATTTCCTCAGGAAATCAGCCGTATGATTCGTAGCATCGGTCATTTTTTTTTCTTTCTGCCGCACCCGTTTTGGCTAATTTTTTTCTGACAAATTTAACCCGCTTGTTACGGTAAGAAGAGATAGTAGCAAATCTGTGCACTAATGGAAAGACAATGTGACAAGAGATGTATAGCTTATTGTGAAATTTAATTTTGACCAACAGTTTACAGATCAATTAAATTAAGGTCCGGGTATTATGTCCGGCAGGATACCCTGTCTTCTAATTCCTTTTCTAGTGGTATACATTATCATTCTTGAAAAAATACAAAATTTAAGATCGATTATAACAGGATTCCTCTGGTATTTGCTAGTACTAGCTTGTACCAATAACCAATCCAACAAACAATGTGATTACCTTACGTACCAACCAGTAATATCAATACGTGATTACCTTGTCTCTCAATAAATAAATAAACTACTGTATGTGATTACCTTACGTACGTACTTGGTTTGACGTGCGTCAGCCATCATGCGGCGCATTGGAGATTGCGTCCGGAGATCGGAGGTGTCCACCATCTCCATCTCCATCACGGCTGCAGTCGTTCGCTTCCCTGTACGAGGTTTATACCGCCGGCGGCTGGCTCGCACGTCGCCCTAGAGGCGGCGCGGGTGGTCATGGCCATCGCCGGTCGAGATCGGATGTGTTCCGTGATCGTGGGAGAGCCTTGTGTTTTTTTTCCAGGGGAGGGAGAGCCTTGTGTGGCTACTGTGCGTGCATGTAGATAATTTCAATAATCCATTATGTACTCTAGTTATTCGGGACTAGCCACAAGGAAAGCATGAACCACTGAAAAAGCATTGTAAACATAGCACTATGTCGCTACAAGCTGGTCTCTAGATCATAAGTACATGCATATGTACAAAAGTAGAAACAGAAAGAGTTCATACCGGTCTTCCTTGTTGCTTTCTTTCAGTCGATCTTCGTCATTACTGCTTGTCACTTGCACGATCGAACGTAGGAAATATAATCAAATGACATCACGGACTCGAGCTGATCTCTGAAAACAAAGCAAACTAAAGAGAGAAAGGAAATCTTTTTGAGTTTTTCAAAAGTTGAATAAAAAAACAAAAGAAAGAGAAAATCTTTTTGTTGTTTTTGCAAATAGAGGAATAAAGAAGAACGGGTAAAAACTTCGAAAAGATCAAAGTGAATAAAATGGATAATACAATGGAAAAGTGAGAAGGGCACGTACTCCCCCAAGCTTAAGCTTTTGGCCTAAGTTGGTAGCAGCTACTGCCCCAGGAGCCTCCTGCTCCAGGGGTATGGTGGTGAGACCAAGGGTCGTAGAAGGATGCTGGCGCATACACCGAACTTCTCGGAGTCTCCCACGAGGAAGGTTCCGAGCGCCAAACAGAGGAAGACCCTTCACCAAACTCGGTGGCGGTCTCATTCTGAAAATGTGGTATCTCACCGTGCCTCTCCTCGTCGGGCACAACCCCCTCCATGGGGTTATGAAACTGATGCTGGACCATGAACTCATCGAACTGGACAACATCAAAGAACCATCCGTTCCTGCGAGAAAAATCAAACAAAAGAGGTGCAGGTAGACGGATCTCGCGTTCCGCGGTAGTTCCGAAACGCAAGATATAAACAAGGTTATCAAGCTCAGAACCCATGGTAACAAACTTATGCCTTTTCATAGCAGCAAGATCAAAGCTTAAATAAGTAAAAGGAGTATCATCAGGGTGTGGGGTGCCTCCAAGATGCTCTAAGATAAGTGTGGCATAAATGCCACCATATAAGTCCCCCTTGTTACCGTTCATAGCAAGGCGTCGAGCAATTAAGGTACCCAGATTATAATCAGACCTCACTGAGAGGGCTGCTGCCAGGATAGCAATATCCGGAGCAGAAATGCTGCTCGTGTTGTCACGAGCTAACACCCCTCTAGCAATATAATATGCAAAATACCTGAGGTGAGGAAACAAGATGCTGAAGATCTTTGACCGATGAATATCCCTCGTACCCATGCTGCAGAGAGAGTTGATGACGGTTTTCAGCTCGGAGGGATGCGTGGTCATCCTTGCCGTCCTCCCAACGTTCGGCACACCTATTACTTCACAAAAATTTCCCAGAGTCATGGTGATAAGATCATTATAAATTTTAAACTCAATGGCACCTGAATCAGGATTATATCTAAAACTGTTAATGAAACCGGAGGTGAGTTTCTGATACTGAGTAACACGGCTCGTGACGAGTCAGTGTCAAACCTGCATTAGCACAAATATTATAAAACTCATCCTTGATTCCCGCAGCTTCCATGAATTCATCACATGGAAATGTCATCGCACGTGCTGGACTTGTGTCTTCCAACAACTCCAGGGGCACATGATCCTCATTATAGCTCACCCTGGCAGTCGATGGTGAAGCTGCGGCTCTAGTGACTCGATCGGAGTGTGCGGGCCTCCTCTTCTCAAGCCACCCTTTTGCCCTTCCTAACAAACTCATTTCTGAAAAAAAATTACAATTTACAAAAACGAGGATTAAAATAAAGTGAGCTAAGGCAAACTACTCAACTCACTTGCCCAAGGCATAAACTTGCATCAAAACTTGGAAAACAACTTTCTACACATGCATGCAAGCTCATCTCTACAGCACCAAGAACTACTAAATACTCACAAATGAGGTCACCAATCAAAAATCTAATTGGAGGGGTGGAGGAGTCACATACCAGGGAGTATTTGCTCAAAATTTCAGCTCAAATGATGGGCTGTAGAGGGTGATCGAAGAATCGCCTCCAAGAACAGCAAGAACAAGACCAGAACTCGGGTTTCTGGAAAAAGAGAGAGAGAGGGGAAGAAGAAGTACCTGGAGGGGGGTCCCGTGGGCGCGGCCAGGGGCTGGGCCGCGCCAGCTGGCCGCCTGGGCCACTGGTGGCCCCCCCTGGCTGGCCCCAGGACTTTCCGGGTCTCTCCCGTTGTGGAAATTTTTAATATAATTTTTCTGGAATTTTTCTGAAAACTTCACTGTTGAAATTTTTTCGAAGTTCAAAAAGCTACGAAACTCTCTGAAAACTTGAAGCGGTTAGTAGTATTGTGAAGCTTCAAAAACATAGACACTTGGTACAGCAAGTAGGACAAAACTAAAAACAAATGAAAACATAGAAAGCTCAACTTTTTATCCATATAAAACACGTTCACTAGTAAGGTTGATCAAGTCTTACCAACAAACAAGCGATATATAGAGCAAAAAGTCTCACCTCTACGAAGTAATCACTGAACTTTTACCTTGATGGACATTGTCCCTACCATGATAGTTTTGTATTTGTGAGGCACATGTAGTGGACAGTCCCATTCTCCAATTTTCACGGTCTCGATATTCTCTATAGAGTTAAGGGCATGCCTCCTGTCGGTCTTCTTCGGAAAATATACCGTGTGTTCTTTATCATTCACATGAAAGGTAACCTTTCCTTTGTTACAATCAATAATAGCACCTGCGATGTTAAGGAAAGGTCTACCAAGAATAATGGACATGCTCCCATCCTCGGGCATGTCGAGCACAACAAAATCAGTAAGAATTAAACAATTAGCAACTTCAACTGGAACATCCTCACAAATACCTATCGGAACAGCGGTTGACTTGTCAGCCATCTGAAGGGAGATATCTGTAGGAATTAGTTTCTCTAAACAAAGCCTCTCGTAAAGAGAGAGAGGCATAACACTCACTCCCGCTCCAAGATCACATAAAGCAGTTTTGACATAATTATTCTTTATGGAGCAAGGAATGGTGGGTATACCTGGATCACCGAGCTTCTCAGGAATCTTTCCACTGAAAGAATAGTTAGCAAGCATAGTAGATATTGCATCATTAGGAACTTTTCTTTTGTTAGTGACAATATACTTCATATATTTTGAGTAAGGGAGTAACTTAATAGCATCAGTCAAAGGAATTTGAAGAAAAAGAGGTTTAATCCATTCACAAAACTTATTGTAATGCTTTTCTTCTTTAGATTTTATGGACTTACCTGGAAAGGGCATGGGTTTCTGTACCCATGGTTCTTTCTCCTTCCCATGTTTTCTTGCGATGAAGTCTTCTTTAGTGTACCTCTTACGTTTGTCAGGTGCTTCTTCTTCTCGAACTTCAGGCGGATCATTCTTCTCATTATCATTACCTTCAGGTTCAGCACCGTCTTCAGTCTCAGCATCGGAGATAGATACACTGTTGGGATCAATGGCTGGCTCTTCATCTGCAATAGGGTCGTTAGAATTGTCATCCTCTTTATGTTTCTTCTTCTTATTTGGAGAGACAACAATTTCTTCTTCCTGCATTTGAGAATCTTTCTCGATTCTCTTCGGATGTCCCTCTGGATAAAGAGGATCTTGAGTACTAGTTCCTCCTCGGGTCTTAATCCCAAAAGCCTGCAATTTATCTTGTTTGGCATTGTTAGCAAGTAAATCTCTTTGCACATTAGAAATTTGATCGAGCTGAGTTTGAACCATATGAAAATGCTTCACAAGACATTAAACATCATTAACTGTTCTATCTAAAACACCAAGCAACTTTTTGATAGCAAGGGAATTATCATGCAACTGACTTTCTATCCTCTCATTAAAATGATTCGGTTTCATAATAAAATTATCAAACTCATCTAAACATTGATCAGGAGGCTTACCATGAGGGATGTCACTTGCGTTGAAATCTAAAAGAGAATGTACCTCTACCATAGGAGGGTGAGTGGTAGGCTCACACAGCTTCTCAATAGGGGGTAGATTCTTCACGTCTTCGGCTTTAATACCTTTCTCTTTAATAGACTTCTTTGCTTCTCGCATATCCTCGGGGCTTAGAACAAACATGCCCCTCTTCTTTGTTGGTGGAGGTGGTTCAGGGACGGACCAATCTTCATGGTTTTTGGCAATCCTGCCCATTAAATCTTCCGCGTCGTCCGGTGTTCTTTTCCTGAAAACACAACCAGCACAACTGTCCAGATAGGACCTAGATTCATCAGTTAGACCAGCATAGAATATATCAATTAATTCATTCTTAGGAATTTCATGTCCTGGTCTAGCCCGAATCAGACCGCAGTACCTCCCCCAAGCTTTAGGGAGGGACTCATCCTGCAACTGTTTAAAGTTGTAAATTCTTTGTAAAGCAGCATGTTGCATGTGAGCAGGAAAGTACTTATCAACAAAAGAGTGAGCTAAGTCCTGAGGACTCTTAATAGAACCGCATGGGAGTGAATCATACCATGATTTAGCACCTTCTTTCAAGGAGAAAGGAAGAAGCTTGGTCACATAAAAGTAGCGTATCTTCTCATCTGTGGTAAACAGGCTACCTAGCTCACCAAGTTTAGTTAGGTGTGCAATAGCATCATCATTTTCTCTGCCATAAAAGGGGTCTGCTTCAACCATAGGTATAAGTGAAAGATCAACAGAGAAATCAAAATCAGGATCATCAATGCATATAGGAGATGTAGCAAACTCAGGATTAGGAACGGTTTTGTTTTTCAAAGAGTGTTTTTCAAATATTTTCTTAATAACTTCAGGGTCAGAGCCGGCAAACTCTGTCAGTTCCCTACATAAATCTTCATCAAGTATATAGTAATCATCATCAAGGAGCCTCTCCTGGAGTTTACTCAAATCAGGATAATCATAAGTTTCACCAATAGGGTAGCGAGCAACAGGAAGTTCAATTCCATATTTTTCAGCAGCAGCAGTAATTTGTTTCTCAAGAGCATAACCAAGCGAACTAATATCATCATCAAAAGTAGTAGAAGCATCATCAAGAGTATCAGACATAATAACAGATTCAGTAGGAGCATCATGTGGTGGTGGTGAGGCAAACTTACTCATAACAGAAGGTGAATCAAGCGTAGCACTAGTGCTCAGAGCAGTACCTCTTCTTGTAGTGGATAGTAAGATCGGAACCTTGGGGTCACCTTTCTTACCCATAGTGAATAAAGTGCAGCAGGTAGAATACCTCAAGTAGACTTGTAAATATTGCTATGCTCCCCGGCAACGGCGCCAGAAAACGGTACTTGATAACCCTCAACCGTAAGGGATCGAGATAGTCTTCGCGGGTAAGAATAACCCAATTTATTGATTCGACACACGGGGAGCCAAAGAGTATTTATAAGCTTTAACAGTTGAGTTGTCAATTCAACCGCACCTGAAATATACTAACTTGCAACAAAAGATAAGTGGTAACAGTGATATGATAGTGATGATAGTAATAGTAAAAGTAAACAGCAAAAGTAAATAGCAGTGGTAAATGGCAGAAGTAGCAACTAGTGACAGGCAAGGTTTAAAATACTGTAGGCTAGGGAGATGGATGGTTGGGCGCTGCATGGATGAGATAGATTCTAACTTGGGGCACGGCACACGGAAAAGTAATGATCATCTAGGCAAATATCAAACATTAGGCATGTATCCCGTAGGTAGTTGTACGTGCTTGCAATAAGAACTTGCACAACATCTTTTGTCCTACCATCCCGCTACGAACGGGGCCAAAAGGAACTAATGGATATTAAGGTGCTCCTGTCAAAGAGCACCGAAACAAAGCAATGAACTCAATGGATACATGTAATCCTCAAACTACGGGCCATCCCCTTTGGTGTCCCAAGCTGTCACTTTTGGGATCGCCGGTTCCGAACCGTAACAGGTGCATACAACTCATAGATAGGATCAAGAACACAAATATATTCATGCAAACACATATGGTTCAGATCTGAAATCATGGCACTCGGGCCCTAAGTGTCAAGCATTAAGAATAACAAGTTGTAGCAAAGATGATAAACACCATACTAGATGATAGGCAACATGCCCCCATCGATCTGATAAACTATTACATGATCTAACTCATCCAATCCCTACCATCCCCTTCGCCTACAGCAAGGGAATTACTCACACATGAAGGGGGAAGTCATGGAGGGATGATGGAGTGGTGATGATGATGACGATGGCGACGATCTCCCCTCTCCGGAGGCCAAATCAGCCTCCAGATTAGCCCTCCCGAAGAAGAACAGAGGGTGGCGGCGGCTCCACGACGAAAAACAGCGAAAGAACTTCCGATCTGGGGTTTCTGCGTCGGGAGGAAAAATACGGGCTAAAGTAGGGCACCAGGGAGTGTGGGCCCCACCCAGGCGCCCCCCCGGCGCGGCCCAGGGGGGGGCGCGCCCACAGGGCGCCTGGGCACCCCCTGGCCCCCCTCTGGCCCCACTTCTGGCATTTGGTTTCCTCGGGTGTGTGGATTTTTCGTGATTTTTCGTGGATTTTTCTGAGATGCTTAAAAATCCGTTTTCCTGCACACAAATAAACCATACAGGCAGCTCTGCTGAAAACAGCGTCAGTCCGGGTTAGTTTAGTCCAAATCATGCAAGAATGAGGTCAAAACAATATCAAAAGTGTTTGGAAAAGTAGATACGTTATCAGTGCCTTACCGCAAAACGGAGGAAACGGACTTGTGTTGGAGCGCTACGATCGAAACGGGGGTCCTGTTCACCGGGAGGGGTGTGGCATACTGCAAAACGGGACTCCACGGGATATTGTTCATCACAATCGTCAACCCCATCCAGCCTTCACGGGCTACTGTTCATCCATCGCCGACCTCCTCCAGCCTCCAAGTGCGACTGTTCAGCCTCCACCGCGCGCTACTCCACCGGCTATTGTTCAACCAGCCCTCTCCACGGGCTCCTGTTCAACCATCCCCCCACGGGCTACTGTTCATCCAGCCCTCCACCGTCTACTGTTCATGCAGCCCTCCACGGGGTGGTCCTATTCATGCAGCCCTCCACGGGGTCCTGTTCATGCAACCCCAACCGGCTCGATCGAACGGGGTCCTATTCATGCAGAGGCAACACCACGGGGTCCTGTTCAGCCACCCCCACCGGGAACTGTTCATCGAAACCCCCCAGCAACGCTCACTGTTCATGCAGAGGCAGCATCGATCAGCTTCAGTTAGCAGCAGTAGCGAAGGAATCGCTCGATCGGGTTCAGTTAATAGCCATCGATCGATCACTCGGGTTCAGTAACATGTAGCCTGCAGTGCAATCGCTCGGGTTCAGTTAGAGCCCAACGCCTCGCTCGGGTTCAGTTAGAGCCCAACGCCTCGCACCCACGCGCGTGCATGTACGAGAGAAATGCGCATCGCGCGGCCCCAAGCACCCACCGTAACCAGGAACACCCCGATATTTTCCTCGCCCTCGCTTCTACCACGATTTTTTTCCGTCATGGACGGCCCAAAGAATGTCATGCAGCTGCGTCTCCGGCCCGCCCAGGACGAAAAGCCCATTTTCAGTCATGTTTTTTTGTCATAGAAGTAGGACCCCACCACATCTATGATGATACAGTGTTCTGTCACAATTATTGTCATAGAAGTGTCATAAGTATGACAGAAAAAAGTTTCGTTCGGCCCAAAATGTCACGGATGTGTCTTTTTTTTGTAGTGAGATAGGCTAGCAATGGTGGAAGGGTGAGAGTGCGTATAATCCATGGAATCAACATTAGTCATAAAGAACTCATATACTTATTGCAAAAATCTACGAGTCATCAAAACAAAGTATTCAACACATGCTCCTAGGGGAAGGGTTGTTAGGAGTTAACCATCGCGCGATCCCGACCTCCACACAAAGGATGACACTCAATAAATAAATCATGCTCCAACTTCGTCACATAGCGGTTCACCATACGTGCATGCTACGGGAATCACAAGCTTTAACACAAGTATTTCTTGAATTCATAATTACTCCACTAGAATGACTCTAATATCACCATCCTCATATCTCAAAACAATCATCAAATATCAAACTTCTCATCATATTCAATGCACTTTATATGAAAGTTTTTACTATACTCATCTTGGATGCCTATCATATTAGGACTAGTTTTATAACCAAAGCACATTACCATGCTGATCTAAAAGGCTCTCAAAAGGATATAAGTGAAGCATGAGAGATCAACAATTTCTACAAAATAAAACCACCACCGTGCTCTAAAAGATATAAGTGAAGCACTAGAGCAAAACTATCTATCTCAAAAGATATAAGTGAAGCACATAGAGTATTCTAATAAGTTCTAAATCATACTTATCTCTCTCAAAAGGGTGTGTCCAGCAAGGAAGATTGTGGCAAACTAAAAAGGGAAGACTCAAATCATACATGACGCTCCAAGCAAAACACATATCATGTGGTGAATAAAAGTATAGTCCGGAGTATAGTTACTGATAGATGAAGACGAAAGAGGGGGTGCCTTCCCGGGGCATCCCCAAGCTTAGGCTTTTGGTTGTCTTTGAATTTTACCTTGGGGTGCCTTGGGCATTCCCAAGCTTAGGATCTTGCCACTCTTTGTTCCATAGTCCATCAAAGCCATACTCAAAACTTGAAAACATCACAACACAAAACTTAGCCAAAAATCTCATGAGCTCCATTAGTATAAGAAAACAAACCACCACTCAATGGTATTGTAATGAACTCATTCTTTGTTTATATTGGTGTTAACCCTACTGTATTCCAACTTCTCTATTTTTCATACCCCCCCCCCCGATACTACTCATAGATTCATCAAAATAAGCAAACAACACAAGAAAAACAGAACAGTCTGTAGTAATCTGTAACTTTCGAATACTTCTGTAACTCTAAAAAATTGAAATAAATTGGTAAACGTTAGGAATTTGTCTATTAATCATATGCAAAAAGAATCAACTAAAAATCACTCTCGAGTAAAACATTACAGCCAATCTCGTGAGCGCTAAAGTTTCTGTTTTTTACAGCATGATCACATAAACTTCACACAAGTCTTCCCAAAGGTTCTACTTGGAAAAACACTAATTAAAACACAAAACAACATCTAAACAGAAGCTAGATGCAATATTTATTCCTAAACAGGAGCAAAAACAAAGAGAATAAAATTGGGTTGCCTCCCAACAAGTGCTATCGTTTAACGCCCCTAGCTAGGCACGATACAAGAATAGATCTAGGTATTGCCATCTTTGGTAGGCAATCCATAAGTGGCTCTCATAATAGATTCATAAGGTAATTTGATTTTATTTCTAGGAAAGTGTTCAATGCCTTTCCTTAACGGAAATTGGAATCTAATATTTCCTTCCTTCATATCAATAATTGCACCAATCGTTCTAAGGAAAGGTCTACCAAGAATAATAGGACATGAAGGATTGCAATCTATATCAAGAACAATGAAATCTAAGGGCACATAATTCCTATTGGCAACAATAAGAACATCATTAATCCATCCCATAGGTTTCTTAATGGTAGAATCCGCAAGATGCAAATTTAAAGAACAATCATCAAGCTCATGGAAACCTAGCATATCACACAAAGTTTTTGGAATTGTAGAAACACTTGCACCTAAATCACACAAAGCAAAGCATTCATGATCTTTAATTTTAATTTTAATAGTAGGCTCCCACTCATCATAAAGCTTTCTAGGGATATAAACTTCTAATTCAAGTTTTTCTTCATAAGACTACATTAAAGCATCAACTATGTGTTTGGTAAAAGCCTTATTTTGACTATAAGCATGAGGAGAATTTAGTACGGATTGGGACAAGGAAATACAATCTATTAAAGAAAAATTATCATAATTGAATCCCTTGAAATCCAAAATAGTGGGTTCATCACTATGCAAAGTTTTAATCTCTTAAATCCCACTTTTAACAATTCTAGCATCAAGATCTAAAAACTCCGAATCATTAGGACACCTTTTAATTAAAGTAGACTCATCTCCAGTCCCAACCCTATCAAGATTCATACTAGAAAACAAGGATCTAATAGGAGACACATCAATAACTTTCAGATCTTCATCTTTATTTTCATGATAATTAGAAGAACACGCTTTCATAAAGCAATCTTTTTTAGCACGCATCCTAGCGGCTCTTTCTTTGCATTCCTCAATGGAAATTCTCATGGCTTTGAGAGACTCATTGATATCATGCTTAGGTTAAATAGATCTAAGTTTCAAAGAATCAACATCAAAACTAATTATATCCACATTTCTAGCCAATTCATCAATCTTAAGCAATTTTTCTTCAAGCAAAGCATTAATTTTTTTTTGCGAATTCATAAACTTTTTAACACTAGTTTCAAATTCAGAGGGCATCTTACAAAAATTTCCATAAGATTTATTGTAGGAATTACCATAATTATTAGAGTAATTACTAGGAAAAGGCCTAGGATTAAAGTTTCCTCTATAAGCATTATTACCAAATTATTCCTACCATTAAATTCACATCCGAAGATTCAATCAACGTGGATAAAGGCATATCATTAGGATCAGAAGAAACACTCTTAGTAGCAAATAATTTCATAAGTTCATCCTTCTTTCCACTCAAAACACTAATCTCTTTAATAGCATGCACTTTTTTACTAGTAGATCTTTCGGTGTGCCATTGAGAGTAGTTAACCATAATATTATCTAGGAGTTTGGTAGCTTCTCCTAAAGTTGTTTCCATGAAAGTGCCCCCGCGGCCGAATCTAAAAGATTTCTAGAAGCAAAATTCAAGCCAGCATAAAAGTTTTGTATAATCATCCATAAGTTCAAACCATGTGTAGGGCAATTACGTATCATTAATTTCATTCTCTCCCAAGCTTGTGCAACTTGCTCATGATCTAGTTGCTTAAAATTCATAATATCGTTTCTAAGAGAGATAATCTTAGTGGGAGGAAAATACTTAGAGATAAAGGCATCTTTGCACTTATTCCATGAATCAATACTATTTCTAGGCAAAGAGGAAAACCAAGTTTTAGCGCGATCTCTAAATGAAAACGAAAATAGCTTTAATTTAACAATATCATTATCCGTATCCCTCCTCTTTTGCATATCACATAAATCAACAAAGTTGTTTAAATGGGTAGCGGCATCTTCACTAGGAAGGCCAGAAAATTGATCTTTCATGACAAGATTCAACAGGGCAGCATTGATCTCACAAGTTTCAGCATCGGTAATAGGAGCAATAGGCGTGCTAATAAAATCATTATTGTTGGTATTGGAGAATTCACACAATTTGGTATTGTTTTGAGCCGTAGTACCAAGCAAGCAATCCAACACACAAGCAAACAAGAGGCAAGCGAACGGTAAACACACAGAAAAAGAAGGGCGAATAAAACAGCAAGGGTGAAGTAGGGGAGAGGAAAACGAGAGGCAAATAATGTAGTGCGAAGGGTAAGGGTTTGTGATAGGTACTTGGTAAATGACTTTTGCGTAGATCTCCCTGGCAACGGCGCCATAAATTGGCTAGTTGTCGGGGGATCAAATATTGACTTGACTTAGTGTGAGTCTCCCTAGCAACGACGCCAGAAATTCTTCTTACTACTTCTCGACCTTGCGTTGTATTCCCTTGAAGTGGAAAGGGTGATGCAGCACAGTAGCGTAAGTATTTCCCTCAGTTTTTGAGAACCAAGGTATCAATCCAGTAGGAGACCACGCACGAGTCCCTCGCACCTGCACAAACAAATAAGAACATCGCAGCCAACACGATAAGGGGTTGTCAATCCCTTTATGGTCACTTATGAAAGTGAGATCTGATAGATAGGATAGGATAGTATTTTTGGTATTTTGGTATAAGAAAAGAAAGTAAAGAAAGTAAATAGGCAACAGCAGCAGAAATTGAAGGTAAAGTAATATGATAAAGATAGACCCGGGGGCCATAGGTTTCACTAGTGGCTTCTATCATGAAAGCAGAATTCTACGGTGGGTGAACAAATTACTGTCGAACAATTGATAGAAAAGCGCATAGTTATGAGAATATCTAGGCATGATCATTATATATAGGCATCACGTCCGTAACAAGTTGACTGAAACGATTTTGCATATACTACTATTACTCCACACATCGACCGCTATCCATCATGCATCTAGAGTATTAAGTTCATAAGAACAGAGTAATGCTTTAAGCAAGATGACATGATGTAGAGGGATAAACTCAAGCAATATGATATAAAACCCATCTTTTTATCCTTGATGGCAAAAATACAATACGTGCCTTGCTGCCCCTGCTGTCAGTGGGAAATGACACCACAAGATTGAACCCAAAGCCAAGCACTTCTCCCATTGCAAGAACTATAGATCTAGTTGGCCAAACCAAACCAATAATTCGAAGAGACTTGCAAGGATATTATAATCATACATAAAGGATTTTAGAAAAGAATCAAATATTGTTCATAGATAATCTTGATCATAAACCCACAATTCATCGGATCTCGACAAACACACCGCAAAAAGAATACATCGAATAGATCTCCTCTAAGATAGAGGAGAACTTTGTATTGAGATCCAAAAAGAGAGAAGAAGCCATCTAGATAATAACTATGGACCCAAAGGCCTGTGGTAAACTACTCACAACTCATTGGTGAGGCTATTGTGTTGATGTAGGAGCACTCCGTGATCGATCCCCCTCCGGCGGAGCTTCGGAACAGGCCCCAAGATGGGATCTCACGGGAACAGAAGGTTGCGGTGGTGGAATTAGGGTTTTCTCTGTTGCCTCGATGTTTTAGGGTACATGGATATATATAGGAGGAAGGAGGGCATCGGGGGAGCCAGAGGGGGCCCACGAGGGTGGGGGCGCGCCTGCCCCCCTGGGCGCACCCTGTACCCTCGTAGCCGCCTCTCTCGTTCCCTCGCATGTACTCCAATTCTTCTGGGTAGATACGGTTCCAAAAATAACTCTCCCGAAGGTTTCATTCCGTTTGATATCCCTTTTCTGTGAAACACTGAAATAGGCAAAAAAAAAACAATTTACACTGGGCCTTGCGTTAGTAGGTTAGTCCCAAAAATAATATAAAAGTGTATAATAAAGCCCATTAAACATCCAAAACAGAATATATAATAGCATGGACCAATTAAAAATTATAGATACATTGGAGACGTATCACATGTGCACACACAGTGGTCTCGTCTCACATGTTGTGCCATGCTAACTCAAATATGAAGGAAATATGCCCTAGAGGCAATAATAAAGTTGTTATTTATATTTCCTTATATCATGATAAATGTTTATTATTCTTGCTAGAATTGTATTCATCGGAAACTTAGTACATGTGTGAATACATAGACCAAAACAGAGTGTCCCTAGTATGCCTCTACTAGACTAGCTCGTTAATCAAAGATGGTTATGTTTCCTAACCATAGACATGAGTTGTCATTTGATCAACGGGATCACATCATTAGGAGAATAATGTGATGGACAATACCCATCCGTTAGCTAAGCAACTTGATCATTTAGTTTTACTGCTATTGCTTTCTTCATGACTTATACATGTTCCTATGACTATGAGATTATGCAACTCCCAAATACCGGAGGAACACCTTGTGTACTATAAAACGTCATAACGTAACTGGGTGATTATAAAGACGCTCTATAGGTGTCTTCGAAGGTGTTTGTGGTGTTGGCATAGATCGAGAATAGGATTTGTCACTCCGAGTGTCGGAGAGGTATCTCTGGGCCCTCTCGGTAATACACATCATAATAAGCCTTGCAAGCAAGTTACTAATGAGTTAGTCACGAGATGATGTATTACGCAACGAGTATAGATACTTGCCGATAACGAGATTAACTAGGTATAGTGACACCGACGATCGAATTCTGGGCAAGTAACATACCAATGACAAAGGGAACAACGTATGTTGTAATGTGGTTTGACCGATAAAGATCTTCGCAGAATATGTAGGAACCAATATGAGCATCCAGGTTCCGCTATTGGTTATTGACCGGAGATGTGTCTCGGTCATGTCTACATAGTTCTCGAACCCGTAGGGTCCGCACGCTTAACGTTCGATGACGATCGGTATTATGAGTTTATGAGTTTTGATGTACCGAAGGTAGTTCGGAGTAACGGATGTGATCACAGACATGACGAGGAGTCTCGGAATGTCCAAGACATAAAGAATGATATATTTGACGACTATATTCGGACACCAGAAGTGTTCCGGGTTTTATCGGAAAAAATAGGAGTGCCGGAGGGGTTACCGGAACCCCCCGGGGGAGTATGGGCCATAGTGGGCCATGAGGGAAAAGAGAGAGGCAGCCCACTAGGGTTGCCCCACCCCTCTAGGGAATCCTACTTGGACTAGGAGTGGGGGGGAGGCGCCCCTCTCCTTCCTTCTCCTCTTCTTCTTCCTTTCCTACTCCTAGTAGGAATAGGAAAGGGGGATTCCTACTCCTACTAGGAGTAGGAAACCTACTCCTTGCGCGCCCTATAGGGTCGGCCGGCCCTACCCTCTTGCTCCTTTATATACGGGGGCAGGGGCACCCAAGGACACACAAGCAACATTGTTTTAGCCGTGTGCGGTGCCCCCTACACAGAAACACACCTCGGTCATATCGTTGCAGTTCTTAGGCAAAGCCCTGCGTCGGTAACTTCACCATCTCCGTCACCACGCCGTCGTGCTGACGAAACTCTCGTATGAAGCTCAACTGGATCAAGAGCTCGTGGGACATCATCGAGCTGAACGTGTGCTGAACGCGGAGGTGCCGTACGTTCGGTGCTTGGATCGGTTGGATCGCGAAGACGTTCGACTACTTCACCCGCGTCACTAGACGCTTTCGCTTTTGGTCTACGAGGGTACCTAGACACACTCTCCCCTCTCATTGCTATGCATCTAGTAGATAGATCTTGCGTGATCGTAGGAATTTTTTTAAATACTATGTTCCCCAACAGTGGCATCATGAGCCAGGTTTATGCGTATATGATATGCACGAGTAGAACACAATGAGTTGTGGGCGATAATAGTCATACTGCTTACCAGCATGTCATACTTTGATTCGGCGGTATTGTTGGATGAAGCGGCCCGAACCGACATTACGCGCACGCTTACGTGAGACTGGTTCTACCGACGTTCTTCGCACACAGGTGGCTGGCGGGTGTCAGTTTCTCCAACTATAGTTGAATCGAGTGTGGCTACGCCCGGTCCCTGTGAAGGTTAAAACAGCACATACTTGACGAAAAATCGTTGTGGTTTTTGTAGCGTAGGTAAGAACGGTTCTTGCTGAGCCCGTAGCAGCCACGTGAAAACCTGCAACAACAAAGTAGAGGACGTCTAACTTGTTGTTGCAGGGCATGTTCTGATGTGATATGGTCAAGACGTGATGAGTTATACGTTATTGTATGAGATGATCATGTTTTGTAAAGTTATCGGCAACCGGCAGGAGCCTTATGGTTGTCTCTTTATTGTATGAATTGCGAAGGCCATGTAATTGTTTTACTTTATCACTATGAGTTAGCGATAGCAGTAGTAGCAATAGTTGGCGAGACGACCACGATGCTACGATGACGATGGAGATCATGACGATGCTTTGGAGATGGAGATCAAAAGCACAAGATGATGATGGCCATATCATGTCACATATTTTGATTGCATGTGATGTTTATCATATTATGCTTCTTATTTTGCTTAGAACGGCGGTAGCATTATAAGATGATCCCTTACAAAATTTCAAGGTACAAGTGTTCTCCCTGAGTATGCACCGTTGCAAAAGTTCATCGTGTCGAGACACCACGTGATGATCGGGTGTGATAAGCTCTACGTTCAAATACAATGGGTGTAAGACAGTTTTGCACATGCGGAATAGTTGGGTTAAACTTGACGAGCCTAGCATGTATAGACATGGCCTCGGAACACTGGAGACCGAAAGGTCGAGCGTGAATCATATAGTAGATATGATCAACATAAGATGTTCACCATTGAAAACTACTCCATCTCACGTGATGATCGGACATGGTTTAGTTGATTTGGATCACGTGATCATTTAGATGACTAGAGGGATGTCTATCTGAGTGGGAGTTCTTTAGTAATATGATTAATTGAACTTTAATTTATCATGAACTTAGTCCTGGTAGTATTAGCATATCTATGTTGTAGATCAATAGATCGCGATGTAGCTCCCCATTTATTTTTATATTATCCTCATTGCTGCACAGAAGTATTACGTCCTTGATGCACTGCTAGGTGATAGATCTATTGCAGGAGCAGATGCAAACGTTATGAACGTTTGGCAAAGCTCAATATGATGTCTACTTAATAGTTTAGTGCACCATGCTTTACGGCTTAGAACCGGGACTTCAAAAACGTTTTGAACGCCACGGAGCATATAAGATGTTCCAAGAGTTGAAATTAGTATTTCATACTCATGCCCATGTCGAGAGGTATGAGACCTGTGACTTTGCCTACAAGATGGAGGAGAATAGCTCAACTAGTGAGCATGTGCTCAAATTGTCTGGGTACTACAATTGCTTGAATCTAGTGGGGTTAATCTTCCAGATAAAATAGTAATTGACAAAGCTCTCTAGTCACTATCACCAAGTTAATAGAACTTCGTCATGAACTATAATATGCAAGGGATGACGAAAGTAATTCCCGAGCTCTTCGCGATGATGAAATCGGTGAAGGTAGAAATCAAGAAAGAGCATCAAGTGTTGATGGTTAACAAGACCACTTGTTTCAAGTAAAGGGCAAAGGGATAGAAGGGGAACTTCAAGAAGAATGACAAGCAAGTTTTCACTCCCGTGAAGAAACCCAAAGCTAAACTCAAGCCTAAAACTAAGTGCTTCTACTACAAAGGAAATGGTCACTAGAAGTGGAACTGCCCTAGATACTTGGCGGAAAAGAAGGATGGCAAAGTGAACAAAGGTATATTTGATATACAGATTATTGATGTGTACTTTACTAGTGTTCATAGCAACCCCTGGGGATTTGATACCGGTTCAGTTGCTAAAATTAGTAACTCGAAACGAGAGTTGCAGAATGAACATAGACTAGTTAAAGGTGAATTGACGATGTGTGTTGGAAGTGGTTCCAAGATTGATATGATCATCATCGCACACTCCCTATACTTTCGGGATTAGTGTAAAACCCATATAAATGTTATTTGGCATTTGCATTGAGCAAGAATATGATTTGATCATGTTTGTTGCAATACAGTTATTCATTTAAAGTCACAGAATAATTTTTATTCTGTTTACATGAATAAAACCTTCGATGGTCATACACCCAATGAAAATAGTTAGTTGGATCTCGATCGTAGTAATACACATATTCATAATATTGAAGCCAAAAGATGCAAAGTTGATAATGATAGTGCAACTTATTTGTGGCACTGCCGTTTAGGTCTTATTGTTGTAAAGCGCATGAAGAAACTCCATGCTGATGGGCTTTTGGAATCACTTGATTATGAATCACTTGGTGCTTGCGAACCATGCCTCAGAGGCAAGATGACTAAAACTCCATTCTCCGGAACAATGGAGCGAGCAACTGATTTGTTGGAAATCATACATACAGATGTATGTGGACCGATGAGTGTTGAGGCTCGCGGCGGGTATCGTTATTTTCTGACCTTCACAGATGATTTGAGCAGATATGGGTATATCTACTTGATGAAACATAAGGCTGAAACATTTGAAAAGTTCAAAGAATTTCAGAGTGAAGTAGAGAATCATCATAACAAGAAAACTAAGTTTCTACGATTAGATCGCGGAGGCGCATATTTGAAGTTACGAGTTTGGCCTTCATTTAAAACAATGTGAAATAGTTTCACAACTCACGCCACCTGGAACACCACAGCGTAATGGTGTGTCCGAACGTCGTAACCGCACTTTATTAGATATGGTGCGATCTATGATGTCTCTTATCGATTTACCACTATCGTTTTGGGGCTATGCATTAGAGACAGCTGCCTTCATATTAAATAGGGCACCATGTAAATCCGTTTAGATGACACCATATGAACCGTGGTCGGTCAAGAAACCTAAGCTATCATTTCTTAAAGTTTGGAGCAGCGATGCTTATGTGAAAATTTTTCAACCTGATAAGCTCGAACCCAAATCGGAGAAATGTGTCTTCATAGGATACCCAAAGGAAACTGTTGGGTACACCTTCTATCACAGATCCAAAGGCAAGATATTCGTTGCTAAAAATGGATACTTTCTAGAGAAGGAGTTTCTCTCGAAAGAAGTGAGTGGGAGGAACGTGTAACTTAATGAGGCAATTGTACCTTCTCCCGAATTGGAAAGTAGTACATCACATAACTAGTTCCAGTGATTCCTACACCAATCAGCGAGAAAGCTAATGATAATGATCATGAAACTTCAGATCAAGTTATTAATGATAATGATATAGACGCTTGATAAGTTTTTTCAATGAGTACATACCTTGACAAGTTTTTGAAGTAGTTCAAAATGGAACAGTCAAAGAAAGAGTTCTTGCCTGTGTTGCAAGGTATGAAGTTGAGTAAAGACTCAAGACCCGACCACGGCAGAAGATAGAGAAAGAATGAAAGGCATTCCCTATGCCTCGGACATAGGTTCTATAAAGTATGCCATGATGTGTACCGAACCTATTGTGTACCTTGCGATCAGGTTGGCAAGGAGGTACAAAAGTGATCCAGGACTATATCACTGGACAACGGTCAAAATTATCCTTAGTTACTGGATGACTAAGGAAATGTTTCTCGATTATGGAGGTGATAAAGAGTTCATCGTAAAGAGTTACACCGATGCAAGCTTTGACACTAATCCAGATGACTCTAAGTATCAATCTGGATACGTATTGAAAGTGGGAGCAATTAGCTAGAGTAGCTCCATGCAGAGCATTGTAGACATAGAAATTTGCGAAATACATACGGATCTGAATGTAATAGACCCGCTGACTAAACTTCTCTCACGAAGCAAAACATGATCACACCTTAGTAATCTTTGGGTGTTAATCACATGACGGTGTGAACTAGATTATTAACTCTAGTAAACCCTTTGGGTGTTGGTCACATGGCAATGTGAACTTTGGGTGATTTTCACATAACGATGTGAACTATCGATATTAAATCACATGGCGATGTGAACTAGATTATTTACTCTAGTGCAATTGGGAGACTGAAGGAAATATGCCCTAGAGGCAATAATAAAGTTGTTATTTATATTTCCTTATATTATGATAAATGTTTATTATTCATGTCATAATTGTATTAATTGGAAACTTAGTACATGTGTGAATACATAGACCAAAACAGAGTGTCCCTAGTATGCCTCTACTAGACTAGCTCGTTAATCAAAGATGGTTATGTTCCCTAACCATAGACATGAGTTGTCATTTGATCAACGGGATCACACCATTAGGAGAATGATGTGATGGACAAGACCCATCCGTTAGCTTAGCAACTTGATCGTTTAGTTTTACTGCTATTGCTTTCTTCATGACCTATACATGTTCCAATGACTATGAGATTATGCAACTCCCGAATACCGGAGGAACACCTTGTGTGCTATCAAACGTTACAACATAATTGGGTGATTATAAAGATGCTCTACAAGTGTCTCCGAAGGTGTTTGTGGTGTTGGCATAGATCGAGAATAGGATTTGTCACTCCGAGTGTCGGAGAGGTATCTCTGGGACCTCTCGGTAATACACATCATAATAAGCCTTGCAAGCAAATGACTAATGAGTTAGTCACGAGATGATATATTACGGAACGAGTAAAGAGACTTGCCGATAACGAGATTAACTAGGTATAGTGATACCGACGATCGAATCTCGGGCAAGTAACATACCGATGACAAAGGGAACAACGTGTGTTGTTATGTGCTTTGACCGATAAAGTTCTTCGCAGAATATGTAGGAACCAATATGAGCATCCAGGTTCCGCTATTGGTTATTGGCCGGAGATGAGTCTCGGTCATGCCTACATAGTTCTCGAAGCCGTAGGGTCCGCACGCTTAACGTTCCATGACGATCGGTATTATGAGTTTATGAGTTTTGATGTACCGAAGGTAGTCCGGAGTCGCGAATGTGATCACGGACATGACGAGGAGTCTCGGAATGTCCGAGATATAAAGATTGATATATTGGACGACTATATCCGGATGCCAGAAGTGTTCCGGGTGTTATCGGATAAAACCGGAGTGCGAGAAGGGTTTCCGGAACCCCCCGGGGGAGTATGGGCCATAGTGGGCCATGAGGGAAAAGAGAGAGGCATCCCACTAGGGCTGACCGCACCGCCCTAGGGAATCCTAGTTGGACTAGGAGTGGGGGTGAGGCGCCCTTTCCTTCCTTCTCCTCTTCTTCTTCCTTTCCTACTCCTAGTAGGAGTAGGAAACCGACTCCTGGCGCGCCCTATATGGTGGGTCGGCCCTTCCCTCTTGCTCCTTTATATACGGGGGGCCGGGGGGCACCCAAGGACACACAATCAACATTGTTTTAGCCGTGTGTGGTGCCCCCTCCACAGAAACACACATCGGTCATATCGTTGCAGTGCTTAGGCGAAGCCCTGCGTCGGTAACTTCATCATCTCCATCACCACGCTGTCGTGCTGACGAAACTCTCCTGTGAAGATCAACTGGATCAAGAGCTCGTGGGATGTCATCGAGCTGAACATGTGCTGAACGCGGAGGTGCCGTACGTTCGGTGCTTGGATCGGTTGGATCGTGAAGACGTTCGACTACATCAACCGCGTCACTAGACGCTTCCGCTTTCGGTCTACGGGGGTACGTAGACACACTCTCTCCTCTCGTTGTTATGCATCTAGTAGATAGATCTTGCGTGATCGTAGATTTTTTTTCAAATAGTACGTTCCCCATGTTCAAATTAGAAAAAACTGCTCAGGTTGGTAAAATTTTCATACACACTTTGAAATTCAAAAATTGTTGACAAATTTCAGGAAATTGTTAGGAAAAAAATGTTTATGTTGAGTAATAATGACGAGAATTACAAATACACTGATCTAACTGGTTTAGGCTATGGACAAATGATCCCAACGTCTTGTAAAAGCCTAGCATGGACATATAAGGCATCCATGTTAGATTTGAATGACTTCCGATATCGTTTACATGTTGCGACATGTCCGACCATTTATCGGCCTATTTTCACGGAGAAAACTCTAGAAAATGCAAAACTTCTCGATAATCTAAACAACTTGGCATTGTGCATTGAATTGGTCATAGAAGATGGTGGAAAATATTGGGGGTATTTGACGGATGTCGAAAAACAACGAGCTTTCAAATAGACCATTCTGGCTTATCCAAACACCCTGCGTTGAACATAGTCCATTATTGAACATCCTTAAAATGAACCCCACTTTTGCAAGAAGGTAGGCATGCCTGGTTTGATTGATTTTCGACACCGTATGCAAGTGGTGACACATCCGGTCATTTATCGGCCTTCTTAACCAAGAAAACTTCAAAAATGAAAAATTGGGCGAAACCCCAAACAATTTGGCATGGTGCCTTGAATTGGTGATACAGGGCCATAAAAACGGGGCAATTTAAGGAATGTTAAGAAATGAGGTACTCCCAAACATACCCTTATGGCCTATCCGAACACCCTCCATTGCACATGGTATTTCTTTGGAGATCTCAGCACATGCCCCAACTTTTCCAAGCAAGTCGGCACGCCCATTTTAGGCATCCATGCCTGATTTGAATGACTTCTGAAACCGTATGCATGTTTTGACATGTTTTGCCATTAATAGGACTTTTTTCTCCGAGAAACTCCAAAAACTTGGCAAAAACCCATACAATTTCGCATGGTGCCTTGAATTGGTCTTACAAGGCCATGAAAAAATGGGGTCATTTACGGGATGTCGAGGAATGAGTTGCTCCCAAACATATCCTTCTGGCCTATTCGAACACTCTCCATTGAACATGGTATTTCTTTGGAAATATCATGACAACCCCCAACTTTTGCAAGCAAAATGGGCATGCCCATGTTAGGCATCCATACCTGGTCTGAATGATTTCCGACACCGTATGCACGTTGCGACACGTTCTGCCATTAATTGCCATTTTTTCATCGAGAAAACTCAAGGAAATGCAAAACTTGTTGAAATCACAAACAACTTTTCATGATGGCTTGAATTGGTCATACGGGGCCCTTGAAAAAAATTGGAGTAAGTTCAAGGATGTCGAGAAATAACATGCTCTCAGACGGAGCCTCCTGGCCCAGAACATACGCCGTGCAACATGGTCAATTTTTGTAGATCCTTGAAATGATCCCAACTTTTGCCACCAGGTGGGCATGCCCCTCATAGGCATCCATGCCATGTTTGAACAATTTTTGGCACTGTATGCAAGTTGCGACACGTCCAACATTTTTCTGCAATTTCGTACTAAGAAAACTCTAGAAAAATACAAAACTTGTCGAAAACTAAAATAACTTGTCATGGTGCCTTGAATTGGTCATACGAGGCCATTTCAAGGATGTCGAAAAACAACGTGCTCTCTGACAGACCATTCTGGCCAACCCGAACACCCTCCATTTAACATGGTATTTTCACGGACATGCCCATGGTAGGCATCCATGGAAGCTTTGAACTACTTCCGACTCCATATGCAAGATGGTACACGTCTAGCCATTTATCGACCTTATTTGACTGAGAAAACTTTAGAAAGTGCAAAACTTCTCGAAAACCCATGCAACATGGATTGGTGCCTTGAATTGGTCATACAAGGCCATGAAAAAAGTATTGGATGCATGGATGGCTACCATGGACATGCCACCTGCTGGCAAATGTTGGCGTCATTTCAAGAATGTTAAAAAAAAACACCATGTTCAATGTAGCATGTCCGAGTAGCCATGCATGCCAGGTTTGAAGGGAAAATGTATTTAAAATCATAATTTATATATATATACGTAAAACTGTCATTTTAAGTTTCTAACATAACTAATGAATACAAAATGATAGAATTGAAAACAACAAATGTTTCTTTACAAGCATTTAATAAATATTTAAACGAAAAAGAATTAAAATCATGATTTAAAATTGTTACTTAAAACTGTTACTTTGGTATTTCATTTTTTTACAGTTAAAAAAAATAAAGTTTAAAACAGAAAAAGATAAATTAACAAAAAATGAGAAAATGAAAAATATAATAGAAAATAAAATCTTAGACCTTGCCCAACTAAGCGACTGGTTACTTCATTTTTTGTAGAGGTTACTTAAATCTTGTCAAGCGACTATTGAAATTTGTTCAAAATTTTAAAAAATATCATTTCAAAAAATCACAAATCCAAAAAATGTTCCGGCAAATTTAAAACATTTTATTGATATCACATATTTAGTACCATTTCTGAAAAAATGTTTTGGATTTTAATTTTTTGTTTGTGCTCTCAGAAAATGTTTGTTTCAAAATTTTGTTTGTGCTTTTCAAAACCGTTATTCACATTTGGACATTCTGAAAAAAGGTTAAAGACAAAAACATTTTTTGAAATTACCTTACAATTTTCCAAAATGCAAATAATTTTAATTTATGAACAATTTAGAAATAACGATCTTTTGAAATTTTGGGCAACATTTTGAAAGCGTGACCATTTTTTGAAAAAGAAACAAGAAACATAGCAGGAAAAGGAAAATAAATAAAAAAGAATTATGAAAAAAATAACCAATTCACAAAGTGTTCGTCAAATCGTTTTAAAATTCCCAGTCTGTCACTTACTTAATGCGCCTAGCTTTAAACTGTCTAACAAAGGCGGGTGTCGCTGTGGTTGTGGACGCACTATGTTTTAAGTGGTCGTGGGTTCGATTCTTTTGAAATTTTGGGCAACATTTTGAAAGTATGACCATTTTTAAAAAAAGAAACAAGAAACGTAACAGGAAAAGGAAAATAAATAAATAAATAAAAATAAATAAATTATGGAAAATAAATAAATAAATAAAAATAAATAAATAAATAACCAATTCACAAAGTGTTCGTAAAATCTTTTTAAAATTCCCAGTCCGTCACTTACTTAATGCGTCTAACAAAGGCAGGGGTCGCTGTGGTTGTGGAACGCACTATATATTTTACAGTTTTAAGTGGTCGTGGGTTCGATTCCCAGCTTGTGCGGCCATTTTTCTCTATTTTTCATCCCATGCCACCGCAAATGGGCCGGCCCAAGTAAGCTGCCCGGTAGTATACGTTACTACAATAGTAGATACAAATTGTGAAATGTCTATATTACCCTTTATACGTATTATGAGGAGGGTTGTACCGAAGCGGGACTCTTTTTTTAAATCATAATATTTTTGTGGCCAATATTAAGAAATGTTTCGAGTGATTGTCAAGTTTCATCATGGAATTACATTTGTGAAAGTCATGACGAAAAAACAAAATCGATGCTCCAAAGATGCTACTTTCGAAAGCATTTTGGAGCGCTGTTTTTTTTTTCACAACTTTCATGAGTGTGATTTTCAACCACTTGAAACATTCATTTATTCTTCAGTGTAGTGGCTAAAAATACAGAAAAACAAAAATGAAAATTTCCGTCGCTTATTAGGGTCCCCTACAGTATTTTTTTAGGGTTTACTGTTTGTTTCCATATGATTTGATGTTTTTTTCAATGTCTTGCGAAATTGTGCTCCAACATACTCTTCAAAGATAACAAAATGCTTCTTTTTTGGTTAAAATCACCTGTCCATATGCGTACGGTCTTGCAAAGCATACAGACGGGAGATGGGAGTGGGTGATTGCCCCCGGTGTCTCTCCACCCAGATGTCACATGCAGTTATAAGTTGCTATTACTTTAGTTTGGTTTTTCAATTTTGAAATCGATATCACTTTCTTGTTGGTGCAGCGCAATATTGTTATTTCATTCATAGCTGAATAGCCGTGGGAAACAAATAGCATTGTAATGTTTGTTCTATTTTCACTATGTACTAACAAATAAAATGTCCATTTATTTTTCATATTTAGTGGCAAAAATATAGCATTTTATAAAAGAATATTTCCGTCGCCAGGACTTGAACCCGGGTCTCTCGGGTGAGAGGCGAGTATCCTAAGAGCAACTCTAGCAGACCCCGCATCCGGCGCGAACCCACATAATTCCAACGATTATTCGGGCTCGACCCATTTTTCTGGCCAGACCAGAGCCTGCATCGGTGTCCGGCCCGTAAATATTTTTGCCGCAGCTTAAAAATACGTCTTACAATTTAAAATTTTAAAAATAAGTCTTTGGATACACAAAGGATCCATCGGAAACAACTTAAAATAAGTCTTACAATTTCAGCAAGGAAAATATGAAGATGTGGCCGACGGATTCAGCAACATTCAACGAGATATCCATAAACATGGATTTACAAAGTTAGGTGCACAAGGTGATAGCATTGGACACACCAAAGCATATAACGATGTATGCTCGAGGAGAACATCCACAAACTTTGAACCAAAATGTGACTGGAAATATGGATCAAGTAGCACGATCAATGTTAGAATGGTGATTTAATAATCAAAAGACTTGGAATGAAACTAGCGACCATTCACTTCAAAGCAATAGGGTTGCCAGAAGTTTTGGATTTCACACATCACAGTTCAATGGTCGGTAGTTCGGTTAGAAGCAACACGGGGACCAAGAGATGAATGGGGATGGCGAGAAGTATTATTTAATCAAGGATTAACAGGTGGAGCAATTCTCATGACATCCTTGACATAAGAGATGGTAACACTCCAAGGTAGAACATAGCATCAGCTGGATGGCAAGGCACTCAAGGTGCAACACAAAACAAGAACAAGTTTCGTGTTAGGGGGAATGCAAGAACGTTGTCGATGTTAACACAAGCCATCATGGGGAAAGGGTGGTATTTCTCATCAAGAGTTCAATTGATCTATTGGAAGGAGTCAAAATATTGATTATGATGATCACGACAAATTTTGTCAAGAGGCTTCACGAAGAAGTAATCGAACAACGACGACGTCAAGCAAAAGCAATGGTGAAGTGGAGGGTCATTGGAGCCATGGATACGACACAGACTCGGAATCAAGCTTGATGTTCAAGGCAAAACGGTAAGACGAGGAAGATTGATGTAAGCTTGGCTCATTGCAGAAATTGCGCTCGGGAAGAAGGACCAGGTAGCACAGTTAAATAGATGCACGAAAAATAAAGCCGAGCAGGTTAGATATGACTTGAAAAATTAATAAACTCATAAGCAATGGAGATTACTTAGAGTTATTGAATCGAAGTGCGGAATTGATTCACTTATCGGTGTCCTTGAGTGTCTAACAACTCAGAACTCGTGGAAAATTTGGAATCGGTGAGAAGTAATACTTGAAGAAGAACTCATAAGAAGTTATATGGTTTTGTGACATTATCTAGATACCACGGGGTAATACTTGAAGGTAGAGCAAAATCGAGGTTGGGCAGACACATTGACCTGCAGAGGACAAGCGCTTTAACTTGACCTAGAAATGGGATAAAAGAAAACAATCGTGGTCGAAACCACAGTTGCAAAGGACCAAGCATAGATACAAGATGAACTTATAACAAGGGGATTATTCGACCACCACGTCGATCGTGAGGTATGGCAGCTATCCATCCGACGCACATGGCATTTTATTTCATCATCATCATCACCAAGTAAAAGCGCCAACCAAGATTCGAATTCCGTAGGGAGCAGGCTGCCGTCAGCATCGCCGGTCGTCATCGAGGCACCAACATTTGTAGTCGGCCTTGGACATCGCGAGGAGCTCCTCCGGCGACATGTGCACCAGCTCTCGGTGCCTCCACGCCGGGAAGGCCTTGGCCGTGGACTCATCACCGTCGTCCTTGGACCAACCATGCAGGTGCAGGTGGCTCATGGCGCGCATTCTCTTGTAGAGCCGCATGACGGCCGCGCAATCGTCGTAGGGGTGATGGTGGCCGCCGGTCCGTATGTCATACCCCAGGCAGCTCCGCGTGAGATACCGGAGCGACTTGCTCATGAGCGTGGCGCTGGTCTTCATCAGCGGCGGGTATGCGGCCGTGTCCCGCTTGAGGTGCGCCGGGTAGTCCATGCCGAGCGCGTCGAGGTCGTGCTCCAGCCCGTGGCCGACGAGGAGCTGGGCGGCGCCGCGGGAGGAGTAGGAGTAGGAGTAGGACTGCTCGCCATTGAGGAGGATTAACTGCACCCGCCTCATCGCCTGCTTCACCGTGGGCGCGTCCCGGAGGTGCTCCGGGCGGATCCCCGTGGTCTCGTACCGGTAATGCGTGACCGGGATGAGGGGCTTCACGAAGCTCTCGTAGAGGATGGCCTCGTACGTGCTCGTCGACGACGCAGACGCGCGCGCACACGTCGAGCGTGCCGTCGCTCCCGCCGCCCACCATCTTGCACCCGAGCGCCACGGCGCCCCGGCCGCCTCGAACGCCCATCCTCGACATAGTCCTCGTGAGGCTCTGCACGGAAGAGGGGATCGGAGCGCGGGAGAGCTTGCATGCGGCGCCGTGGGCGTGGAGGGCGGCGGAGGTGGGGAAGACAGCGAGGCAGAGCGGGCAGCCGCGGGCTTGGAAGGCGGTGGCGCATGCTGGCTTGGAAGGAAGGGAGGCGCCGAAGCCGAGGTGGTCGCGGAGCGCATCGAGGGAGCGGCAGTGCTTGCCGCAGACGCCGCAGCGGGGCTCGTGGTAGGAGTGGTGCGACGACCGCATGTGCTCCACCAGGTGCTCCATCCGGTTGAACTGACGGTAGCATGCCGCGCACCTGTGACGGCTATACACCCAAGAACTCCTCGTCAGCAAGAAGAAAAGGTATACATATTTTATAGTACGTGTGATCGTGCAATGTGGCACACGTAGTCATACGTACGTACAAGAGAAAAGGAAGCAGTGCAATCTGAAGATGGAGAAGGAGTGGGTACCGTACGTACCTGTGAGCATCTGAAGAGTTGTCCATGGTCGGCAGTGAGTGAGTAAGCAAGTTCAGAGACGCGGCAACCCGTAGTCGTTGTGCTTGGGCTGTAAAGAAACGGACGGCTATTTATGTAGCTGCAAAAAGGATGGCATTCGATTCCTGACAGCGTCGCCAACGGCTACGGGCCTGGCTAAGAACATGCAACAGTATACATGAGCGACAAAGAACATGCTGTATCATGCTATCAACTTTCTTTTTTGCAGCATCATATACACCATATCATGATGCAAAGGTGGCGCAACTAGCATATTCATGGTTCAGGATACTAATGCTCACGGAGAGAAGAAAGAACATAGACACCAGAATGCCCTCAACATAACCCACCGGTTGCTTTTTGCAGAAAGAAAAAGAGATGATGAGAATAGATACTCTGGTCAAAATATCCGGTTTGAAAAGGCAACAACAGCCCACCCAATCCTGGCAGATGGATGCCGCGGACGGAAAGATTGGATTGGGATTCCGGACGGAGTTCGACGGACGTGCACACGCCCGGCAGTTTGGTAGCCACTGCGGCGTCGGGCGGCCGACGATCAACGTCGTCTTATATAGTTATATTGGCTCCGTCTTTTGGCGGCGGCGGAGAGCCGCGCAGAGCACCGGGTGATGGGATCTGCATGGATATCCTGGGAACATATCCTCTACAGTTGAGCTTTGCGTTAGGAGATGTCCTCATCACATTCTCCTGGTCCTGGTTCTGGGCATCTGCTTTGCTGCCTCTGTGACTGAAAATCCATGTTGAATGGATTCCGGAAGGTTTCTGCTGAGCACAACAAACGGCATATTGGATGGATCTCACCAAAGCTAAGTTTGGCATATCATGACACCAGCTTTTTGATTTTGGGTCGAAATTCGGCCGAAATCCATATTTTTCGGCCGAAAATCAAAACACAGGATCACACACACACAAAGCATTGCCCTATGCATGCCGGTGCACGATGGAGAAAATAGCACACCTTCGGCACCTGATCCCTGAAATTATTATTGATTCCATAATCGAACCACAGTTCTACAGTCCAGCACAACACAACTAGTAAATGAGGTTTAGGTTATGCTTGGCCGTACAATGAACGCTATGATTGGTATGTGGATTGCTGTTTGTCAAACATCATAAATCCGACGTAGTCTAGGTGGTTTGGATACTCGGCTCTCACCCGAGAGACCCCTCGGGTTGAAGTCCCGGTGACGGAATTTTTCTTTTTTAACCTAAAGATGAAAAACAAGTGGACATTTTATTTGTCAATACATAGTCCAAAATAAGACAATCTTTACTATGCTTAATTTTTCCCACGGCCATTTAGCCTTTTCTTTTTACGGGGAAAAGGGAGTTTTATTCAAGATTTATAGAGTTTCAATCACGAGGCATCAAATCCTCAATACAAGGTGGCATATGGTTAAGCCGCACCGCTGTAGTACTTTCTCTCCGGCTATATTTTGCCAAATGATGTGCTACTCTATTTCGATCTCTCCTAATCTTTTGTGGAATAAACTCCCGAAGAGCCATCAACCTATTACTAAACAGTATAACTCAGCTACCTATGAGCCTCCATAGTGTTTCAGTCTCTTAGCCATCGGATCGCTCTAATGTACGGTTTAGACCACTTCTCGGTCGTCTCCAAATCGCAGGCGCTCCAGAAGTCGTTTCTCAGCCTGCTGCTCCACAGAACGAGCCACCACAACGTTTTGACGTCCTCAACCATCCGATCTGAAACAGGAACGGACAAGATCATTTGGTCATCTCCTCATCGCCTGCTTCACCATGGGTGCGCGGAGGTGCTCGGGGCGGATGCTCGTGGTCTCGTACCGGTAGTGCGTCACTGGGATGAGCGGCTTCACGAAGCTCTCGTAGAGGATGGCCTCGTGCTCGTCGATGATGCAGACACGCACGCATACATCTAGCATGACGTCGCTGCCGCCGCCGCCCATCTTGCACCCCAGCGCCACAGCGCCCCCGCCGCCTCGAACGCCCATCTTCGACATAGTCCTCGTGAGGCTCTGCACGGAAGAGGGGATCAGAGCGCGGGAGAGCTTGCATGCGGCGCAGTGGGCGCGGAGGGCGGCGGAGGTGGGGAAGACGATGAGGCAGAGCGGGGAGCCGCGGGCTTGGAAGGCGGTGGCGCAGGCGGGCTTGGAGGGCAGGAAGGCGTTGAAGCCGAGGTGGTCGCAGTCGGTGTTAAAACCGGCGGATCTCGGGTAGGGGGGCCCGAACTATGCGTTTGAGGATCGATGGTAACAGGAGGCAGGGGATACGATGTTTACCCAGGTTCAGGCCCTCTCGATCGAGGTAAAACCCTACTTCCTGCTATATTAGTATGAGTGAATATGTGTACAAGAGTTGATCTACCTCGAGATCGTAATGGCTAAACCATAAGTCTAGCCTATGAGGATTTTATGATTCTTCTCTAGCCTTTATGGACTAAACCCTCCGTTTTATATACACACCGGAGAGGCCTAGGGTTTGTACATATCATCTTGCAGAGGAAGGAAAATCTACACCCGAGCCTAAAACTTGCCATTACAAGAATCCAGGAGTCCTATCCAAATATGAGAGATGATCTTCTATAATAATCTTCACGGCCCACCAGTCTGGTCCACCAGGAGTTTGTCCGGCCAGATGAGGACCCCCCGATCCAGGACTCCCTCAGTAGCCCCTGAACATGTCTTCGATGGCGATGAGTTCGGCTTCCGTATTGTCTTCGGCATTGCAAGGCGGGTTGCTCCTCCCGAATATATCTTCTGCAAATAGATGGATTGTGTTCAGCTCTGCAAGATTAGTACAACCCTTAGCCTCGAAGGCAAGGCTCTTAAAGAAAATGAATAATGTGTCTCTACTGACAACTTTTGGGTGAAGCGTCGCGTCCAACCCACTAACATATCGAACCATTTTATTTGGTCCTAGTTTCGCGTTTCGAGGTATATTCTCATTGGCATGTCCCATCAGAATAGAGATCGTGCCCGCTTATTATGGGATTCTTTATCCGTGTGACGTGCGCATCCACGCCGCGCATTACGCACGGCCGCTTTGGGAACCGGCGAGTTTCATGGCTAAAGTCGGGGGACGCTCTGTATTCGCAGCGTTATAAAAGGACACCAATCCCTTTCATCAGCCCACGCCTTCCTCAAGCTCGAGCTCTCCAATCTCCCTTGCCCCTGTATTCTCATCTCCTGCGCCCACAACTCCTTGTCCCTCAACCACTACTCCTCTTCCCAGCCATGGCTGGATCCGGTCCCAGAGGCAAGTGGGAGGCTTCCACGGTCATCGAAAAGACCGTGGAGGATCTACGGAGCGCGGGGTATCTCGCTGGCGACATCGCACACCGAGTCCCTCCTAAGGGCCAGGTGATTCCCGCTCCTAAGGCGGGCGAGAGGGTAGTTTTTACCTCTCATTTTGTCAGGTGCTAGGGTTTCCACTCCACCTGTTTGTTCGGGGTCTTTTGTTATTCTACGTGCTAGATTTCCATGATCTAGCCCCGAACTCAATTCTTCACATATCTGCTTTCATAGTGATGTGTGAAGCCTTTCTCTACATCCCCCCACACTTCGGCCTGTGGCTTAAGACCTTCAACGTGAAGCCGAAGGTGGTTGATGGGGAACACGCAGAGTGCGGGGGCGCCATGATCAGCAAGCTCCTGAACGTAACTTGGCCCAAGGGCTTGTTCGTGGAGACGAACAAGGTCTGGCAGCAGGAATGGTTCTACATCACCGAACCCCGCGACACCAAGTGGGCGGCGGAACCTGCTTTCAGGTCCGGACCCCCAATGAGGTTGACCTCCTGGACCAAAAAGGGTCTGGACTGGGGGTCACATATTGAGGTAACGACTCTCGTGGGTCATGTGTCCGGCATGATCTCCAAGGGGCACCTTCTCTCCTCCGTGATCCAGGTGATGCTGACCCTGCTTGTTCTCCCTTGCCAAAGCCGGGATTCCTACCTATGGGAGTTCGATCCGGCAGGAGACAAGCCGCTGAAGCATCTCTTCGGTTCTACGCACAAAGAGATCTGGAAGCACCTCTTCAAAAGCCAGAAGGAATGGCCCAAAGAGGGCGAGGATGCGGGCTTCGACACTGAAGTGTCCGCCATTGAGGTAATAATAATCCTTGCCGAACACTTACCCTTTTCCTTATTTAATGATAATAGGAGTTGGAATTTTTACGTGATATACAGGGTTGGACGAAGAAGGCGTCCTGGATTAAGTGTCCGGCGCCTTTGCCCGAAGAGCCAACATTGCCTCTACTGACGGCGATGCTGGTTCCGGCGCCGTACAAGGCGCCGACCAAGAAGCCCAAGAAGACAAAGGGCAAGGGGGCCGGAGACAGCCCCCATCCTGCGGGCAAGAAGCCGGAGGACCTCCACATCCTATCCTCTGACAAGGCAGAGGAAGATGATGAGGAGGAAGAGGAAGACATGCCCCCTACGCAAGGTAGGGGGAGGAAGAGGGGGGTCGTCGCTGACGCGGGTACGGCCGCACCCCGAAAGAAACTAAACCTTGGAGCTAGTTCGAGTTCATCCGAACATAGCTATGTGATGAAGCCCAGGGAAAACCCCCTGCCCGAGACGTAAGTCAGTCCGAACTCAAGTGCCGCACCTCTGTTTATTAAGTTTTTCTAGTATTTTACTTAATATCTTTCTCCTGCTGACCTACAGCCCTCCCGGTGTAAACCCCGATGTTACATCATCGGAGGGGAACTCTCTGGCGCCAGGGGAGACGAAGAGTGACCCGCCAGTCCGAGCTCCATCGTCCGTAATCGGCGGGGACACCAAAGTGTCATCCCAGCGGGTTCTCTCCGACTGTCAGGGATATTACTACCAGGTATAAACCGGCCAGGAGGGTCCGGTTTACGTTATCAAGACTATACTATCAAAGGCCCAGCGGAGTATGAATCTGAAGATTGTAGCCCAAGAGGTTTAGAGCCCATATGTTAGGGCCCATGATTTGTAAACCGTCATACTATGTAACTTGGGATGTAAGATAGAAGGAACAGAGACGGGGCGGACACGTTTATGAGCCGGCCCCGGGACTCTGTAAACCGGACCGGGCGTCGCCTCTTTATAAAGGGACGATCCGGCGACGGTTCAGGACAGACAACCACAGCTCGAGACACAGGTAAAGCGGATTCGCTCCCTGGTGATCGAAGCCCAAGCAATACCACACCAAACTAGACGTAGGCTTTTACCTTCATCGAAGGGGCCGAACTAGTATAAAATCCTTGTGTCTTTCGTCCGCTTTAACCCCTTTAAGCTAACCCATAGCGATGGCCTCACGACTAAGTCCTTTTGCTAGGACATCTGCGGTGCTAAATCCACGACAGTTGGCGCCCACCGTGGGGCTATCGCACGATGGTTTCGAGTTCTTGAAGGGCAGCTTTGAAGGACTCAAGGGCTACACAGTGGGCCGGATGACTAAGAGTCATCGCGGCCGGATCTACATCGATGATGCAAGCTGGGGCCCCGAGGCCGATTCAATCGAATACGGGTACCGGGTCCCCTTCGGCGGCATCCACGTCTTCATCGGCAAGATCGGTGAACCGGGCCCTGAGCCGGACATCTTCCCCAACATCGTCGAGTCGGCTCAGCGTGCGAGACCTGCCCGGATTCAGCCCGCCGTGAAGCATGTCTTCGTTGGAGCAGTGCATGGAGTACAAGCCGAGGACGGATCGGACTCTGGCGGTGAGACTGTTGTTTATTCCGGCGATGAATCTTCTTCCGGAGAGACCGAATCTTTGTATCTGCTGCAGGATGGCCGGTCTGAGGGCTGTTCCGATGGTGACAGTATTCCGGACCCCCTCGATCCGCCAAACAGGGTTGCTGTCTTCATGGCCGGATCACAACCCGTGCAACAGTCCTCAACGACAGGGGCGTTGATATCAGAGGCAATGGGAGCTAGGGCTGGAGATCCTCCCCCGTCGCCATCTGATACTTTATCTATCTTGGTCGACACTTTGACAGCGCTAGTAACGGCAGAGGTAGCCCAGTCCAACAAGGAGAAGCATGACGCGGAGGTCGCTCAGGTGAAGAGCCGGATTGAACAAGCCAAGTTGGACTTGGCTGCTGAGAAAGCTAGGATGGCTACAAAGCAGGCGGAGCTAGATGCTCAAGCCTATCGACTCAGGTTAGATCAGACCGCTTCACAAGAGGTAATGATGACAAGGCAACGATCTCGCCTGCCGCCGGTTTATGAGGCAAGGAATCTCTTTAGCACGCTAGGCACGGGAACCAGTAGCCAGCCAGAGGTAAACCGGAGAGGAGCACTAGGAACAGGCGCATCGGTTCAGCCACCGGCCGTAGAGCCAAACCGCCAAGTTGTGCCGGCCCAACATGTGCCCACCCCTCCTGGTCATTATTCTAATCCGTTGGACAACGTAGTTGCTGCCGCTTCACGATTGGCCACCCTTCCTATTGAAGGAACGTCCCCCATAGCAGTGGAGGCACGACGGGCCAAGGAGTTGTTGGACACGGCGCTAACTCAACAGCAAGCCTATTCCTATAGCCGGGAGAGGATTCATTCGACCACCCATCCAAGCCGGAGTTATACGAGGCGTCTGGATGAACCGGCCGTATCAAGCAGCGCACGGAGGCGTCATCAGCATAGGCGGGATAATCCGGCAGGAGAAGAGGCGCACATTCAGGAGGTGGTGGATCAGGCCAGACAGTGCCGGGAGGCCGAGGTAACTGCACAGTACGAAGCCCGTCAGGCGACGCCGGTTCATCCCACCGCCACAATTGAACCGGGGATCATGTCCAGTTCTCTGGGCGTGCCGTGTCTCATTCCCGCTTTACGGAACGTGAAACTACCCAAGGATTTTAAAGGTCCACGCAAGGTGCCCAACTACACAGCTGATCTTGCTCCAGAGGCATGGGTTGAGAGTTATGAGATGGCAATGGAGATGCTTGATGTGGATGAGGCAGCATGCGCCAAATATTTCACAATGATGCTCGAGGGCACGGCCGGGACGTGGCTGAAGGGTTTGCCACCTAATTCCATCGGATCATGGGCTGAGCTACGGAGCCGGTTTATCAAAAAATTCAAAGACACGTGCAAGCGGCCGATGTCTGTCGTCGACTTAGCTGCCTGCGTTCAGGGAGAGCAGGAGCCTACAAGCAGTTGGGTGCGCCAAGTGTCAGAAATCTTACACTCCTCCAATAGCATCAACCCAAGTACAACAGTGGTAACCCTGGAAGGTAATTGCCGGTTTGAGCCTTTGAGGCAGAAGTTGGGACGGCTTAAGCGTGATTGTAATGACATGGGGACCCTCATGGGTGCTTTAGTGAAGTATGGAGACTCTGATAACATCAAACATCCAGACGCCGAGGGAGACAAATCATGGAAGGCAAGCAAGAACGGTAAACCGCCACAAGCCAATCTGACGAACCAAGGATACAAAGGTAAGCGTAAAGTAGATGGCAGCTCAGATTTTGTGGCCAACACCAACGCTCAGGAGGATTGGCAACGCCGCAAGGGTAGACCGCCCCCAGGTAATGGGAGGCCGCCTATCAATCTGGAGCGCCAGTTGAACGTACCTTGCCCAAAGCACGGTACGCCGGAAAAACTAGCTACACATCTCTGGAAGGATTGTTTCATCATGCAGGAGTTCATGAACTGGAATAGGTATGATCACGGGCCCCCCGACGGATCAGGCCTGGTTTCCAAGGTCCGGGTTATCAAGGTGGTGGGTCCGGTTCAGGACATCAGGGCAATAACGGTAACCACAATGGGCACAATCAGCATAACCAACAGCATGGTCAGGGCGGATACAATAACCAAGGGAATCAGCAACGTCAACAGCAGCAGCAATCCAGATATCAGAATAATCCGAAGGAGCTGAGCAGTGGGTAGTATCACGTCTTCACCACGAGTTTGTGAAAACGGGATCAGAAGGTTCTAAAGAGGGCGGTGCATTCTGTTGAACCGGCGATACCACGTTTTCTGCGTTGGTCTGAGCAGCCCATTGTGTGGAGGAGAGAGGATCATCCACCCCGGGTTGACAATCCGGGTCAGTTGGCTCTGGTGGTGGCACCACAGGTGGGTGGTTACAAGTTCACCAAGGTGCTTATGGATGGAGGCAGCAGCATCAACATCATGTATTATGAGACTTTTTGGCGTATGGGGCTGACAGATAAGAAGCTTCGACAGTCCAACACAGTGTTCCATGGGGTGGTACCCGGTAAATCGGCCTATCCAGTTGGCAAGATTGATTTGGAGGTCACCTTTGGAGATGAGCAAGACTCCATGTCAGAGACTGTGACCTTTGAAGTGGTAAAGATCAAAAGCCCGTACCACGCCTTGTTTGGGCGGCCGGTTTACGCCAAGTTCATGGCTAGGCCATGTTATGTTTATTTACAGCTCAAGATGCCAGGACACAATGGAACTATTACGGTTCACGGGAGCCGCAAAATTGCATTGGAGTGCGAGGAAGGTGATGCAGCTTATGCTGAGGCGGTTTGTGTAACTGAGGAGCTGAAGATCTATAAGGACAATGTTGATCCGGCAGACATGTCTCCACTGAAGAAACCAACCACAGATCATGATCCGGCCCTGAAGTTCAAATCAGCTGAAGATACTAAGCAGGTGGACTTTGTTCCTGGCGATTCATCCAAGCAGTTCACTATCAGCGCTAACCTAAATCCGAAATATGAAAGCGCGCTCATCGAGTTCATCCGTGAGAACTGGGATATCTTTGCGTGGAAGCCTTCTGACATGCCAGGTATACCGAGGGAACTCGCTGAGCACAATCTTAATATTGATCCTAAGTTTAAACCGATCAAGCAATATCTGCGCCGCTTCAACGAGGAGAGGTGCAAGGCTATTGGAGAAGAAGTGGCTAGGCTCTTGGCTGCAGGCTTTATAGTTGAAGTGTTTCATCCAGAATGGTTGGCTAATCCGGTGCTAGTACTTAAGAAAAATGGAACTTGGAGAATGTGTGTTGATTACACAGATCTGAACAAGGCTTGCCCAACTGATCCTTTTGCTCTCCCCCGTATTGATCAAATTATTGATGCTACGGCGGGATGTGAGCGGCTAAGTTTTTTGGATGCATACTCAGGTTATCATCAGATCAAGATAGCAGTTAAGGACCAGGAGAAGACAGCCTTTATAACTCCTTTTGGAGCCTTTTGCTATGTATCTATGCCATTTGGGCTTAAGAGTGCCCAGGCGACCTACCAACATTGTGTGCAGAACTGCCTGCAAGGGCATATTGGGCGGAATGTTCATGCATATGTCGATGACATTGTGGTAAAATCTAGGAAGGAAGAGACACTGATAGATGATCCGAAGGAAACTTTTGATAATCTCCGAGTCTATAAAATGATGCTTAATCCGGAGAAGTGCGTTTTTCGTGTTCCGACAGGCAAGCTCCTGGGGTTCTTGGTGTCAAACAGAGGAATTGAAGCTAATCCAGAGAAGATCAAGGCGATAACGTCCCTGGCTAAACCGGCGTGCATCAACGATGTCCAACGCGTGGCGGGCCGTATTGCAACACTCAGCCGGTTTATCAGCCGTTTGGGGGAGAAGGCAATCCCAGTTTATCAGATGATGAAATAGACAGACCGTTTCGTCTGGAGTGATGCGGCTGATGCTGCGTTTGAGGATTTGAAGAGGCAATTGGCAGAGCCACCGGTTCATGCTGCCCCAGTTGACAATGAGCCACTGTTGTTATACGTGGCTGCTAATGCCTGTGCAGTAAGTGTTGCCATTGTGGTAGAACGCAAGGAGGCAGGCAAGGAATATCCAGTTCAGCGGTCGGTTTACTACATCAGTGAGGTGCTCATTGAGTCAAAACAGAGATATCCATATTGGCAGAAACTGGTGTATGGAGTGTTCATGGCAAATGATACGTCCAAAACGTATCTATAATTTCTGCTTGCTCCATGCCACTTTTGGGTGATATTGCTATGATATTCATACACTTCCATACACTTTTGATCATATTTGGACTAACCTACTAATCCAGTGCACCCCGGTGCCAGTTTCTGTTTTCGGCTGTTTTTGTATTTCAGGTTTTCACGTTACGAGAACTGTCAGGAAAAATCCGGAAAAATCATATAAAAAATCAGCATTCCGAAACCTACCTTGCGCCCAAAGGACAACCGGGGGGGGCACCAGGGCTCCAGGCGCCCTGGCGGCGCGCCCCCCAGGGCCGCGCCGGGGGGGCGCCTGGGCCCCCCGAGCCCTGTCTGGTGCCCCCCTTCGGCATATATTTAGAGCGTCCTTCGAAATCCTCGGGACGGGAACTCTTTTTCGCGATCTCATCTCTGTTCCGCCGCCGCCGCCGCTTCCAAGATCGGGAGCACCAGGAGAACTCTTCCCGGCACCCTGCCGGAGGGGAGGATCACCATCGGGAGCTTCTCCACCACCATGGACGCCTCCCGGATGAGTTGTGAGTAGTCTCCCTTGGACCATGAGTCCATGACCAGTAGCTATGTGATGTTCTCCTCCCGTTCTTGTGCTTCACTAATTAGTCCTCGTGAGCTGCCCTACATGATCGAGGCACATATGTAATCCTTATGCTGTTGCTATGATGAGTTTGCTGGGATCCGATGGATTATGAGATTATGTTCAGATTGATCTTGAGTAATATATTTGATCTACCTCTTTTATATTTATGTTCATAAGTAATTCTTGCATGTTCTCCGTTGTTATTTATTGCTTTGGCCAAGTAATACGTAGTGACTCCAAGAGGGAACGTTATGCTCGATTGTGGGTTCATGCCCCTCGATGACTAGCTTGAGTGACAGAAACATGAGTCTAGGGGATGTGCTGTTGCCACAAGGGGGAAAACAACGGTGCTTGTGCCCGCGGGTGCAAGGATTCTTTACTTTACGCAAAGTTCTTTTAATGCAGTTGTCTGTTGCATTGAGTTTACACTATGGGTGGGGCTCGCAACTTAATACCAGCGAGATGTTCTGGATAGATATCTCAAGGTGGATGATTAGTAGTAGATATTGATGGATTTCGGTCTACTTACTTTGGCGTACCGCCCATGCTTTGAACCTCAACCTTTCTTGCAATGTAGTCAGCATTGGTTTGCGTTCGTGGTCCTGTCAATTGCCCAGCTGTAATTCGTTTACCTCACATAGCTGTTTTATCGTCTTTTGGGAGAGAGACATCACTAGTGAACATCATGAGACTCCGGTCCATATTACCATCATTGATCACATCCGCTATTTACTTTCGCTTTTACTTACTATTGCAAACATTATCTATCACTACTATCATTTGCGTTTAATCCTTTGTGAACTACAAGGCCGGAGGGATTGACAACCTCTCTGTACTCGTTGGGAGCAAAGTTATTTGTATCTGTGTGCAGGTCCACGTTGATTGCTAATCCACGCTGTTAGCAGTTGACACCTACTTGTTGAACCTAGGATTCTCTGGGGATTCGATCCTTGGCATCTTTGCTAAGGGAAAAAACTTCCACAACACTGCATCTTACATCTTCCACTTGGGGTAACCAACGAGGGGTTAGAGGCCCATCAAGGAGTATTTTCTGGCGCCGTTGCCGGGGACTCCACTCTTCAGGATAGGGGAGTTGCATGCTATCTTTTACCTTTGCTTTTTAGTCTTGTTAGTTTACCTTTCAGGTTTCTTTATGTATTTCACTAAGTTATGCTTATGGACAACCTTGCTATTGGATCGTTGCTTGTGGGAAGACGCCCCGCACCTGTGGTGGTTGCTCCTCCCCCTACTGAAATTGTGCCCTATAAAATACCAGCTGGTATTATCGATTATGTTTTGGCTAATCGCTATGCAGGAGACAGACATCCCGGTGAACACTTGCTATATCTGTCACAACTATGTTCATTATTTAAGCTTGCAGGTGTATCAAGGGAGTTTGTCATGAGGAAATTGTTCGCCGTATCACTTATAGATAAGGCTTCAGATTGGTATAAGCTTCTTGATAACTCGCACTTGCTTGATTGGCAAGAGCTTATGTCTCTCTTTTATACTAAGTTTTATCCTCTTCATGATGCTTATGTGGAGAGTAAGAGTACCTTTTTGCATGTGGATCATGGTAACAATGCTTTATGTGATGCTTATATTGTTGAGTTTATTCGTGATCCCACAGAAAATTATTATGAGAAGGGAACATATGCTTATAGATATTCTAATAATATTAAGTTTCCTCTCTTTATGTTGAAGGTTTTGAAGCTGCACTTGTTTTGTCTTCCTATGCTTATTGCTTTGTGCTTCAATGAATTATTCTATTGAAATATTCCTATGCATAGGAAGCATGTTAGGCTTAAATGTGTTTGTTATTTGCTTCTTGATGCTCTCTTTTGTTCTTCAATTCTTATTCCTACAAGAGCATCATTAAAGTCTTATGCCTAGCTTAAAGGCATAAAAGAAAGCGCTTTTGGGAGGCAGCCCACATGAATAAATTTTTATATTTTGCTTTTGTTGTGTCTTGATGTTGTTTACTACAGTAGCATCATCATTGTATCTTTGCTTTTCATATTTGTGCCAAGTATAGCCTCTGATTGCTAGAAAGTTCAAAAGTTGTGAGGTGCTGTCCAGGAAACAGATTCTGTCCTTGGATAGAAAAATTCGTATAAAATCACCAGATCATCTTTTTGGTCTGAATTTTTTCGACAGCGTTCTCTATATAATTGTCTTTCGTGCGTCTGTTCTGAGTTTTTTGATTTGAGTTGCAGAAGTGCCACGAACAAATCAATTACTACCTACTGTTCTGTTTTTCACAGATTCTGTCCTGTTTTGCCTTTCCTTCATTTTGCAAACCAAGAGCTTGCTTTTTCTTTGCAAAAACCTTTTGGCAATCTTGAGAAACAGTAGAACTTCAAGAATATCTTTATTTCCAGCAAGGTATAATTATTTTATTAAGGGTACTAACCTCGCTAATCAGATTATGATGAGTTATGTATGAAGGGAGTTTTCAAGTGTGCGAGGGAAGATGATAAAAAGATTCAGGAGTGTCAAGCGCTCAAGCTTGGGGATGCCCCCGTGCACCCCCAAGAAATATTCAAGGAGACTCAAGCGTCTAAGCTTGGGGATGCCCCCGTGCATCCCCTTCTCCATCAACATTATCAGTTCGTCTTTCGTTCCGCTATATTTTTATCACTTCATGTGTTATGTGCTATGCTTGGAGCGTCTTGCTTTTAGTTTTCTTTTTAGTTTTTCATAACGAGTTGGAACTCAGCGTTCTTTATGTGGGAGAGAAGCACGCTCCACTTCTACCTAGAACATAACATAGAATTTTCATGTCTACCTTTGCTGTGTGTGTTCTTTGTCTTTTAATAGCTACTATCATGCTCTGCTCTTAGTATTCATGCTTATCTTTTCAAAGAGCTTTTGTTTAGTTGGTTTCTTGAACTCTCTTTAATTATCATGCCCACCTTGTTAATAGAGTTTGCTTCCGTTGCATTGGTTAATATGTCTATGATAAAGATGCTACGTGCATAATGGCACTTAGTAGTTCAGGTTTTCTTATGGTTAGTCTCAAATAGCTGGGGGATTCCCAATGTGTTATTGGAATACCAACATGATTTGTTTGCCGATGATGTGTTATGGTTTAGTAATATCTTCCTTCGAGAATTTATTTTGATTGACTTGGCGTATGCTCACGCATATTTAAGACTGTAAAGAAAGTCTGTCAAGCCTTGATGATCTTTTATTTCTGAGTAGCGATATAACTACCATGCCTGATTCAATATTGCTTTGTCGCTCTGCATGATTATGACCGTCATTGCTCTCTTAGTTGGTCGCTTCCAGTCTTTTGCTAACCTCCACCTGTACTAAGACTAACCTTGCAATACATAGCTCATGGGAAAGTAGCTTTAAAACTATTGTGGTAAAGAATATGTTGCTTATGTATCTAATTTCTTATAAGTTGCTTGCTGAGTGGTAATCATGTTTCTGGGGACGCCATCAACTGTCACACTTTTGTTGAATATCATGTGAGTTGCTATGCATGTTCGTCTTGTCTGAAGTAAGGGTGATTTGCCATGGGTTGAATGAGTATGCATATTGTTAGAGAAGAACATTGGGCCGCCAACCAAAGCCATGCATCATGGTGGAAGTTTTAGCTTGGACATTAATCCTCAATCTCTTATGAGAATATGCTTATGCATTTAAGAGGAGTCCATCATCTATTTTCTATGTTGTCCCGGTATGGATGTCCTCAAGTTGAGATCTATCAAAAACGAGAAATCAAATGCGATTTATCTCCTTGGACCTTTGTACAGGTGGCATAGAGGTACCCCTTTGTGACACTTGGTTGAAACATATGTAATGCAATGATAACCCATGGAAATCCGAGCTAATTAGGACAAGGTGCGAGCACTATTGGTATTCGATGCATGAGGCTTGCAACTTATAGGATGTCTTATGCATGACACATATGAAGTACTACTACCGTTGACAAAATTGCTTCTATGTTTTCAAAATAAAAAAACTCTAGCACATAACCATTCTTTTACTCTTATGTTGAGTCTCCACCTTCTTTTAAAAGTACCAACTACTGAGAGCATGATTGTCATTCAGAGTGTAATGTGCATTGTCCCAAAGTAGCATTGTCTTTTGCATGATTGTGATATCGTTTATTTCTGAAATTATTGTATCTAGTCATCACTTAAACCTTGAAGGTGCCCCTGCATTTATGTTTTGCTTCACTAAAGGGGGCAAGCTAGATATCACTTTATCATATTTGCACATCATGTTCATTGCAAATCTTTTTGATGCTTCAATGTCATGTTGTAAAACTTTCAGTCATTTGTGATTTTCTCATGAGGCAACTTAATTACTATAGAATCATTGTCTCGGTAAGCTTTTGTCATATGACTATAAAAAGTCCTATATGGTTAATAGCATGTCACCACAGAAATTATTCTTGTTATCATTTACCTACTCGAGGACGAGCAGGAATTAAGCTTGGGGATGTTGATACGTCCAAAACGTATCTATAATTTCTGCTTGCTCCATGCCACTTTTGGGTGATATTGCTATGATATTCATACACTTCCATACACTTTTGATCATATTTGGACTAACCTACTAATCCAGTGCACCCCGGTGCCAGTTTCTGTTTTCGGCTGTTTTTGTATTTCAGGTTTTCACGTTACGAGAACTGTCAGGAAAAATCCGGAAAAATCATATAAAAAATCGGCATTCCGAAACCTACCTTGCGCCCGAAGGACAGCCGGGGGGGGGGGGGGGGCACC
>LR738711.1:58296331-58314234 GCA_902687465.1 Secale cereale
GGGGGGGCACCAGGGCTCCAGGCGCCCTGGCGGCGCGCCCCCCCTGGGCCGCGCCGGGGGGGCGCCTGGGCCCCCCGAGCCCCGTCAGGTGCCCCCCTTCGGCATATATTTAGAGCGTCCTTCGAAACCCTCGGGACGGGAACTCTTTTTCACGATCTCATCTCTGTTCCACCGCCGCCGCCGCTTCCAAGATCGGGAGCACCAGGAGAACTCTTCCCGGCACCCTGCCGGAGGGGAGGATCACCATCGGGAGCTTCTCCACCACCATGGACGCCTCCCGGATGAGTTGTGAGTAGTCTCCCTTGGACCATGAGTCCATGACCAGTAGCTATGTGATGTTCTCCTCCCGTTCTTGTGCTTCACTAATTAGTCCTCGTGAGCTGCCCTACATGATCGAGGCACATATGTAATCCTTATGCTGTTGCTATGATGAGTTTGCTGGGATCCGATGGATTATGAGATTATGTTCAGATTGATCTTGAGTAATATATTTGATCTACCTCTTTTATATTTATGTTCATAAGTAATTCTTGCATGTTCTCCGTTGTTATTTATTGCTTTGGCCAAGTAATACGTAGTGACTCCAAGAGGGAACGTTATGCTCGATTGTGGGTTCATGCCCCTCGATGACTAGCTTGAGTGACAGAAACATGAGTCTAGGGGATGTGCTGTTGCCACAAGGGGGAAAACAACGGTGCTTGTGCCCGCGGGTGCAAGGATTGTTTACTTTACGCAAAGTTCTTTTAATGCAGTTGTCTGTTGCATTGAGTTTACACTATGGGTGGGGCTCGCAACTTAATACCAGCGAGATGTTCTGGATAGATATCTCAAGGTGGATGATTAGTAGTATATATTGATGGATTTCGGTCTACTTACTTTGGTGTACCGCCCATGCTTTGAACCTCAACCTTTCTTGCAATGTAGTCAGCATTGGTTTGCGTTCGTGGTCCTGTCAATTGCCCAGCTGTAATTCGTTTACCTCACATAGCTGTTTTATCGTCTTTTGGGAGAGAGACATCACTAGTGAACATCATGAGACTCCGGTCCATATTACCATCATTGATCACATCCGCTATTTACTTTCGCTTTTACTTACTATTGCAAACATTATCTATCACTACTATCATTTGCGTTTAATCCTTTGTGAACTTCAAGGCCGGAGGGATTGACAACCTCTCTGTACTCGTTGGGAGCAAAGTTATTTGTATCTGTGTGCAGGTCCACGTTGATTGCTAATCCGCGCCGTTAGCAGTTGACACCTACTTGTTGAACCTAGGAGTCTCTGGGGATTCGATCCTTGGCATCTTTGCTAAGGGAAAAAACTTCCACAACACTGCATCTTACACCTTCCACTTGGGGTAACCAACGAGGGGTTAGAGGCCCATCAGCAAACCGGAAGCTAAAGCACTATTTTCAGGGCCACCCAATCACCGTTGTCAGTTCAGCTCTGTTAGGGGATATAATCCAGAACAGAGAAGCTACTGGTCGGGTTGCAAAGTGGTCCATTGAGCTTAGCCCGCACGGATTAAAGTATGTGCCCCGTACTGCGATAAAGTCCCAAGCACTGGTGGATTTCATCAACGATTGGACAGAGTTGCAAGCACCTAAGGAGAAGCCGGATCATACATACTGGACTATTCATTTTGACGGTTCAAGGCAATTAGAGGGCTCGGGGGCTGGAGTCGTGTTAACTTCCCCACGAGGTGATAAGTTCTGTTATGTCCTCCGTTTAATTATCCCTTGTACTAATAATGCTGCTGAGTATGAAGCTCTCCTCCATGGTCTGCGGATGGCCAAGGAGATGAACTTGAGCCCGGTCAAGTGTTTTGGCGATTCATATCTGGCGGCACAACAAGTATCTGGCAAGTGGGACTCCAAGGATCCGCTCATGGAAGCATATCGACGACAGGTAGACGACATCGCCGGATACTTCAAAGGATATCAGGTGGATCATATAGACCGGCGGAAAAATGAAGCAGCTGATGCGTTAAGCCGGCTGGGTTCCCAGCGTAAACCGGTTCCACCTAATACCTTCTTGGATGAGTTGCATAATCCGTCGGTGCAGGTACCTTCAGAGGAAGACTTGGCTGTTCCTGATCCGGAAGCACAATTGGTCGCGGCAATTCATGTCATTCCGGATTGGACGCTCCCTTACTTGGCATACATGAACCATGGTGAGTTACCAGAGGACGAAGTCGAGGCCCGGAAGATAATCCGGCGGTCTAAATCTATGACTATTATCAATGGAGAACTTCATCATCGCAGCGTTTCTGGAGCTTTTCAGCGGTGTGTATCACCAGAAGAAGGTTGTGATATCGTTAGAGAGATTCATGAAGGGGATTGCGGTCATCACGCCGGTTCAAAATCTTTGGTGGCTAAAGCTTTTCGTCATGGGTTCTATTGGTTGACGGCTCACGCCGACGCAGAGGACTTGGTCAAAGAATGTGATGCTTGGCAGAAATTCTCATGGCGTGCTCATATACCGGCGCAGGAGCTGAGGATGATCCCAATTACCTGGCCGTTTGCGACATGGGGGCTTGATATGGTTGGACCCTTCAAGAGATCCCAAGATAAGAAAACCCATCTTTTGGTGGAAGTGGATAAGTTCACCAAATGGGTTGAAGCGGAGCCTGTCAGTAAGTGTGATGCAGCAACAACGGTTCAGTTCATCAAAAAGGTGATTTTCCGGTTTGGCTTTCCACACAGCATTATAACTGATAATGGCACCAATCTATCCAAAGGGGCTATGGAGGAGTTCTGTCAATGAGAGGATATTCGTCTTGATGTATCATCAGTAGCTCACCCTCAGTCTGATGGCCAAGCTGAAAGAGCCAATCAAGAGATTTTGAGAGGCATCAAACCCCGGCTTATGGTTCCTTTGCAGAGAACACCGGGTTGTTGGGCGGAGGAGTTGCCTTCTGTACTATGGAGCATCAACACTACACCTAACAGATCCACAGGGTACACACCTTTCTTCATGGTATATGGAGCTGAAGCGGTCCTTCCTAGTGATATCCGTCATGACTCGCCGCGGGTGGCGGCTTATGTTGAAGCGGATAATGAACAAGCAAGACAAGACGCTTTGGACCGGCTGGACGAGGAACGGGACACGGCAACAGCTCGATCGGCGATCTATCAGCAAGACCTGCGTCGGTACCACAGTCACCGGGTTAAAACCAGGACGTTCCAAGAAGGAGATCTGGTGCTCCAGCTAATCCAAGACCAGACAAACATGCACAAGCTATCCCCACCTTGGGAAGGACCCTTTGTGGTCAGTAAGAACCTGCACAACGGATCATATTACCTCGTTGACGTTCGAGAACATAAGGACTCACGCACGGCGGAGGAGGAGACCAAGCGGCCGTGGAACATCGCCCTTCTTCGACCTTACTATACTTGAGCCATAGGCTCCGCTTTATATACAATGTATATATTATGATTAATAGAATAAACTGGCGCCCCCAGTAAACCGGGGTATCAGCCATCTTTTTTCATAAGAGTATCAAATGGGGGCATCTGTGGGCAAGGGAGTTTTCTATGGCCTCTTAAACCGGCGCCCTTGATAAATCAAGGTATCAGCCGTCTTTTCTGTACAAAAAAGAATCACATGGGGGCTTCCGCGGGCAAGGAAGTTTCCTATGGCCTCTTAAACCGGCGACCATATCAAGACCATCGTAAGAGCACAGCTCTGGTTGCTTCGGCAATTTCCACATGATGGTGAGGGGCAAAAGAGAGTTTGATGCCTAGCACAACTCAAACATAGGGCCCGACGAGCAATGCTCAAACGCTACCTGGGGACTCCTGATGCAAGTTCATCAGCGAGTTGAAGACTCTTGTAGTGAACACGGCTTGGAAGCTTGGTGTATACACCTAAAACCCCGGATTAACCTGCCTGCATCAAGTAAATCGCGCCGTCCAGGTAAACCTGGTATGACCCGTCAAACATACACACAAGTCAATCCTTCGGGACCCTGAACTTGGTAACGTTAAATTGACGATCATCAATTGATTACACAAGTCAAATCTTTATAAGATTTTGAACATTGGTAGCATTTGACATTGATGATTTGGTTAAAGATTGCCGATCATCTTAACAGGCTTTGCTAAAATGGTTAATGACAGTAGCCTGGCAGCTCATAAAAAGCCTCGAATTTGGAGCCTGGCAGTTCGTAAATAGCCTCGACTACATTGTCTTATTTTCCCAAAAACTTTATTTTTCATTTTTATGTTTTCTCAAATCTGTATCTTCAAGGTCATTGGTTTTTCAACCAAGTCTACTGATTCAAGACTGGATAACTACAAAGTTGTCACTACATCTGCATTTACAGAGTTATAGTCTGGGTTTTAAACACCAGCACTAGTTAACAGTTAAACCGGCGTTCATTGTAACCCGAATCGGCCTTCATGATGAGCCGACAAAGAGCCAAGGAAGTCATCAACACTTACACCTTGGGTTGTTCCTACCGGGTTAAAGTTTACAGATACACTTAATCACAGGTATGATACATGTTTATATTTTATACACAGTTCAAGTTATTAACTTAGATCATGTGTTTGGCCAATATGACCCGTCCGGCGATAAAACGCCAGGACATTTTGAGCATTGTTTATGCAGACGCAGGTAATATAAACTATCAAAGCATTGCAAGCAGGAGATAATTTGGAAGTTGCCAAACAAAGTAATGCCATGCAAGACAGTGTGGGACAAAGACAATATTTCGACTATTCTATTACAAGGCACTAGCAGGCCCAAAAGAATGTCAGTTTCTCACAAAGTGTTCAACACATAAAGGTAAACCGGAGCCGGTTTAGGATTCTGCTTCAGCTCGCTGTGAAGACTGAGGGTCAGCTTGTTCCGGATCTTCGTCGACTTCTGGCAGTTGTTGGAAATCAGGGGTGCTCTAGTCAATCTTGGCAAGGGCACGGAAATACACTTCATCATTTATAAGTTCCGACGGTTCAATGTCAGGAGCGAAGGTATGCTTACGAACGGGTGGAATAAGATTTTCAATATCATAAGACGGCCGCTCCACCCGCACATTCTCCAGATCATAACCCGGGTGATACCTTGATAAATCTGCTTCATCCGAGAGCTTACTAGCAAGAGGTCATATATCTTTGGTTAAGGCGCGAAGATCCTCAGCGAAGAAAGCTGATCCGTCCTCTTTCATACTTGGATAACCATTAATGGCCTCCGCCGGATCAAAGTCAGGAACCCATGCCTTGGCCCGGGTTAAAGCCATTAGAGAGCCAGCTCTTGCAGAGGATTTCTTCACTTCGACAATTCGGGCAGGCAAGATGGATAGTTTTTCCAGAGTACCTTGGATAGTGGTTGGCGCCGGTTTATTATGCGAAATAGCACTGATGGCCCTCTGAGCGCCAGCATAGAGTTGTTCCACCAAGGTATAAGCAGCCTTCAGCTTCTTACGTACATCATCCCCAACATGAGTCACGCGCCTCCCTATGTACAAGTGATGAGTTAAACCGGAGCAGCGCAAGATAGCAAGGATAAGCTTATGTTAACAAATACTTACCAAAGATAGCAGATGTCATATCATTTATATGTTGCCTTAACCCGGATAGCTCCTCCGTCACCGGGTTAAGAGCTGCTTCAGCATGGTTGGCTCTTTTTTCCAAAGCAGCCTTTTCCACCTCCCATGTGGACCGCTCCGCTTCAAAATCTTTCTTGAGCTTCTCCAGACTAGCTAAAGCAAGGGTAAGTTCCTCCTTGGCTTTAGTCGAAGCAGTCTCTTGGAAGTATAGGCTATTGCGGAGCTCAGTGATTTCAGAGGTCCTCCATGGTCTGCGGATGGCCAAGGAGATGAACTTGAGCCCGGTCAAGTGTTTTGGCGATTCATATCTGGTGGCACAGCAAGTATCTGGCAAGTGGGACTCCAAGGATCCGCTCATGGCAACATATCGACGAGAGGTAGACGCCGTCGCTGGATACTTCAAAGGATATCAGGTGGATCATATAGACCAGCGGAAAAATGAAGCAGCTGATGCGTTAAGCCGGCTGGGTTCCCAGCATAAACCGGTTCCACCTAATACCTTCTTGGATGAGTTGCATAATCCGTCGGTGCAGGTACCTTCAGAGGAAGACTTGGCTGTTCCTGATCCGGAAGCACAATTGGTCGCGGCACGTCATGTCATTCCGGATTGGACGCTCCCTTACATGGCATACATGAACCAAGGTGAGTTACCAGAGGACGAAGTCGAGGCCCGGCAGATAATCCGGCGGTCGAAATCTATGACTATTGTCAATGGAGAACTTCATCATGGCAGCGTTTCTGGAGCTTTTCAGCGGTGTGTATCACCAGAAGAAGGTTGTGATATCCTTAGAGAGATTCATGAAGGGGATTGCGGTCATCACGCTGGTTCAAAATCTTTGATGGCTAAAGCTTTTCGTCATGGGTTCTATTGGTTGACGGCTCACGCCGACGCAGAGGACTTGGTCAAAAAATGTGATGCTTGCCAGAAATTCTCACGGCGTGCTCATATACCGGCGCAGGAGCTGAGGATGATCCCAATTACCTGGCCGTTTGCGACATGGGGGCTTGATATGGTTGGACCCTTCAAGAGATCCCAAGATAAGAAAACCCATCTTTTGGTGGCAGTGAATAAGTTCACCAAATGGGTTGAAGCGTAGCCTGTCAGTAAGTGTGATGCAGCAACAGCTGTTCAGTTCATCAAAAAGGTGATTTTCCGATTTGGCTTTCCACACAACATTATAACTGATAATGGCACCAATCTATCCAAAGGGGCTATGGAGGAGTTCTGTCAACGAGAGCATATTCGTCTTGATGTATCATCAGTAGCTCACCCTCAGTCTAATGGCCAAGCTGAAAGAGCCAATCAAGAGATTTTGAGAGGCATCAAACCCCGGCTTATGGTTCCTTTCCAGAGAACACCGGGTTGTTAGGCGGAGGAGTTGCCTTCTGTACTATGGAGCATCAACACTACACCTAACAGATCCACATGGTACACACCTTTCTTCATGGTATATGGAGCTGAAGCGGTCCTTCCTAGTGATATCCGTAATGACTCGCCGCGGGTGGCGGCTTATGTTGAAGCGGATAATGAACAAGCAAGACAAGACGCTTTGGACCGGCTGGACGAGGAACGGGACACGGCAGCAGCTCGATCGGCGAGCTATCAGCAAGACCTGCGTCGGTACCACAGTCACCGGGTTAAAACCAGGACGTTCCAAGAAGGAGATCTGGTGCTCCAGCTCATCCAAGACCAGACAGACATGCACAAGCTATCCCCACCTTGGGAAGGACCCTTTGTGGTCAGTAAGAACCTGCACAACAGATCATATTACCTCGTTGACGTTCGAGAACATAAGGACTCACGCACGGCGGAGGAGGAAACCAAGCGGCCATGGAACATCGCTCTTCTTCGACCTTACTATACTTGAGCCATAGGCTCTGCTTTATATACAATGTATATATTATGATTAATAGAATAAACCGGCGCCCTCGGTAAACCGGGGTATCAGCCATCTTTTTTCATAAGAGTATCACATGGGGGCTTCCTTGGGCAAGGGAGTTTTCTATGGCCTCTTAAACCGGCGCCCTTGATAAATCAAGGTATCAGCCGTCTTTTCTGTACAAAATAGAATCACATGGGGGCTTCCGCGGGCAAGGAAGTTTCCTATGGCCTCTTAAACCGGCGGCCATATCAAGACCATCATAAGAGCACAGCTCTGGTTGCTTCGGCAATTTCCACATGATGATGAGGGGCAAAAGAGAGTTTGATGCCTAGCACAACTCAAACATAGGCCCCGACGAGCAATGCTCAAATGCTACCTGGGGGCTCCTGATGCAAGTTCATCAGCGAGTTGAAGACTCTTGTAGTGAACACGGCTTGGAAGCTTGGTGTATACACCTAAAACCCCGGATTAACCTGCCTGCATCAAGTAAATCGAGCCGTCTAGGTAAACCTGGTATGACCCGTTGAACGTACACACAAGTCAATCCTTTGGGACCCCGAACTTGGTAACGTTAAATTGACGATCATCAATTGATTACACAAGTCAAATCTTTATAAGATTTTGAACATTGGTAGCATTTGACATTGATGATTTGGTTAAAGATTATGGATCATCTTAACAGGCTTTGCTAAAATGGTTAATGACAGTAGCCTGACAGCTCATAAAAAGCCTCGAATTTGGAGCCTGGCAGCTCGTAAAAAGCCTCGACTACATGGTCTTATTTGCCCAAAAACTTTATTTTTCATTTTTATGTTTTCTCAAATCTGTATCTTCAAGGTCATTGGTTTTTCAACCAAGTCTATTGATTCAAGACTGGATAACTACAAAGTTGTCACTACATCTGCATTTACAGAGTTATAGTCTGGGTTATAAACACCAGCACTAGTTTACAGTTAAACCGGCGTTCATTGTAACCCGGATCGGCCTTCATGACGAGCCGACAAAGAGCCAAGGAAGTCATCAACACTTACACCTTGGGTTGTTCCTACCGGGTTAAAGTTTACAGATACACTTAATCACAGGTATGATACATGTTTATATTTTATACACAGTTCAAGTTATTAACTTAGATCATGTGTTTGGCCAATATGACCCGTCCGGCGATAAACCGCCAGGACACTTTGAGCATTGTTTATGCAGACGCAGGTAATATAAACTGTCAAAGCATTGCAAGCATGAGATAATTTGGAAGTTGCTAAACAAAGTAATGCCATGCAAGATAGTGTGGGACAAAGACAGTATTTCAACTATTCTATTACAAGGCACTGGCAGGCCCAAAAGAATGTCAGTTTTCTCACAAAGTGTTCAACACATAAAGGTAAACCGGAGCCGGTTTAGGATTCTGTTTCAGCTCGCTGTGAAGACTGAGGGTCAGCTTGTTCCGGATCTTCGACGAATTCTGGCAGTTGTTGGAAATCAGGGGTGCTCCAATCAATCTTGGCAAGGGCACGGAAATACAGTTCATCATTTATAAGTTCTGACGGTTCAATGTCAGGAGCGAAGGTATGCTTACGAACGGGTGGAATAAGATTTTCAATATCATAAGATGGCCGCTCCACCCGCACATTCTCCAGATCATAACCCGAGTGATACCTTGATAAATCTGCTTCATCCGCAAGCTTACTAGCAAGTGGTCGCATATCTTTGGTTAAGGCGCAAAGATCCTCAGGAAGAAAGCTGATCCGTCCTCTTTCATACTTGGATAACCATTAATGGCCTCCCCGGATCAAAGTTAGGAACCCATGCCTTGGCCCGGGTTAAAGCCATTAGAGAGCCAGCTCTTGCGAAGGATTTCTTCACTTCGACAATTCGGGCAGGCAAGATGGATAGTTTTTCCAGAGTACCTTGGATAGTGGTTGGCGCCGGTTTATTATGCGAAATAGCACTGATGGCCCTCTGAGCGCCGACATAGAGTTGTTCCACCAAGGTATAAGCAGCCTTCAGCTTCTTCCGTACATCATCCCCAACATGAGTCACGCGCCTCCCTATGTACAAGTGATGAGTTAAACCGGAGCAGCGCAAGATAGCAAGGATAAACTTATGTCAACAAATACTTACCAAAGATAGCAGATGTCATATCATTTATATGCTGCCTTAACCCAGATAGCTGCTCCTTCACCGGGTTAAGAGCTGCTTCAGCATCGCTGGCTCTTTTTTCCAAAGCAGCCTTTTCCACCTCCCATGTCGACCGCTCCGCTTCAAAATCTTTCTTGAGCTTCTCCATACTAGCTAAAGCAAGGGTAAGTTCCTCCTTGGCTTTAGTCGAAGCAGTCTCTTGGAAGTATAGGCTATTGCGGAGCTCAGTGATTTCAGAGGTCCTCCGGTTCAAGTCAGTCTACCAAGGATAAAATATGTCAGATATCTAAAGAAATTCTTTCAGACAAGTCCCAAGCACATAACAAGTTATGCACTTGACACGTGGGGGCTAATGTACATTTGCAGTAATAAGCAGGCAATTTTTCCAGGCAAGTCCCAAGCATATAGCAAGTTATATACTTGGCACTTGGGGGCTAATGCGACATCATTCTAAAGTATAAGGAAAAGTTCCGGTCCACCCCCAATGGAGTAAACCGGCCCTTGGGGGCTACATGTGCAAATCAAAATATTCCGGTTGATCTATTAAAGTCCCGGTTCACCCTAAAGGCTAAACCGGCACTTGGGGGCTACAATGGACTAAAGGTACAGCTACAAGACACAAGAAGAAATGAAAGACAAAGGAAATGAGGTTACCTCATATCTGTCTTTCATTAAATTCACCAAACCTGCCTCATGGTCACGGCTGGTGAAGAGACGGTTCAGATACCGAGAATGAAGTTCCTGGGCACTAAGTTGGGCATAACTGGACAGGTCAGTGCTCCACTTGCCTTTGTCCTTATGGAGAATTTCTTCCTTGGCCGTATGCTTGGCCAAGATAACAGGCTCTCCTGGCTTGGTAAAGCCAGTCCCAGTAATCTCAACGTCGTCTGTCGAAGTAGCGGTTGGCTTGGAAGGATCAGCAACAGTAGGATTGGTGTGTACCGGGCTAGCAGGGGCCAGACTAACCCGAGCAGGACTAGTCCGGACAGGGCTGACCGGATCAGCAATATTTTCCATGGGGTTATCCTCCGCGCCAGCAAGATCTTCTTGATCCATAGGAGAAGGATCATCATGCGGGACTTCAACATTCTCCTCCAAGGGGTTGGCAATTTCAGGATCTTCTGCCGGTTCAGAAGCGGTGTTTTCGACCGCCGGTTTACTCAATTTCGCCTTTTTGTTAGGCTTGGGCATACTGAGGAAAGATTAAAGGGACAATGAAAATCACAAGTCAAAATGGAAAGATAAACCGGATATACTGAAAGACGGCTTACCATTGAACAGTTTTGAGCATCGAGACTTGGGTGGCGGTTGACTCGCCAGAGGATGATAGAGGAGTTCCTTGATAATTTGGATCAGACGGTTTAAGTGGTTTATGAAAAAGACCCGCTTTGGGATGAAGAATAGTTGGAGTAACACTATAGGAATCAGGCATTTTGCCGTCAGGACGCTACAGACGGCAAAGAACGGATTACAGACGGCAAAAACTTTGCTGTCAGCCCATGACGGCAAAAGATGTCGGCAAACACAAAATCGGCAAAGAGTCATTTTGCCGTCAGCCCAAGGGAGAGATGACGGCAAAAATTTTGCCGTCAGTGAGCACCTTTTGCCGTCAGCGGAAATGTGTACACGGCAAAAAAAGCAAACAGACGGAACGCCTATCTAACGGACCATGTGAGTTCTTTTTGCCATGTGAGTTCTTTTTGCCGTCTTTCGGGCTACAACACAGAGGGCAAAGATTCTAATTTTTTTATATAAAAAAACATGAGCCAACAGTGGATGTGCAGAGGACAGAGATGGTCGAAGAGGTAGGCAGACCCATCACTTGCGTTTATGCGTTTAATACTTTGACAACCATTTAATACACTGACAACCATTCTATACAGTAACAACCATTCATCTATAGAGAAAAAATTACAGATTGCAGTGCTGCCAAATATAGATTACACATGGCCACGAGTAGAGTACGGCACGGCTAGAAGTGGCCGGTGTAGCAAGGCGTCAACGCTGAAGAGGCTTCTGGCATGCGGTTGCTTCTGTTGGCCTTTCGAGCACGACCCGGGACGGGCCGGCCACGCCGGGATCGACGGAGGAAGGGGCCGGCCGCGCAGGGGTCACCGAAGGACAGGCCAGCCGCGCCGGGGTTGACGGGAGATGGGGCCGGCCGCGTCGGGGTCGACGGAGGAAGGGGCCGGCCGCGCCGGGGTCGACGGAGGAAGGGGCCGGCCGCACCGGGGTCAACGGAGGAAGGGGCCGGCCACGCCGGGGTCGACGAAGGAAGGGGCCGGCCGCGCCTGGGTCGACGGAGGGCCTTCCGACGCGCAGACGCTGGCGCGGTGGGAGACCCGACCAGTTGCAGCAACGGTTGACGGAGCCAGGGCCGGCGGCGACGGGGAAGTTACTAGGGCCGGCCGATGGAGGTGGTGGCCAGCGGGCGAGATGGCCGGCGGGTGGGGTTGTGGCCAGCGGGCCAGGTGGTGGCGGGCGACGGGGGACGGGGTTGCGGCTGGTGGTGAAGGGGGAGGAGACTGGGGCCGGTAGGTGAGGTAGTGGCGGGCGAGGCCGACGCTGACGGGCGAGGTGGTGGAGGCGCCGGTGGGCAAGATCTAGATCGAGAGGAAAAATAATGAGAGGTGGGGTGGGTACGTACGGGCGTGCTGGTGGATAAGGGAGTGGGTCGTGTGGGGGCATGGGCGTGTGTTTTTTCTTTCACTTGGCAATGTGTTTTGCCCGTTGTGAGATGTGTGGACGTGATCCTGCCATGTCATCGATCCAGGTGATCGATCCTCGTCGTGTGCTTTCTCTTTGCCGTCTGTTATTAAAACACAGACGGCAAAGACACTCTTTGCCGTCTGCATTTTAATAACAGACGGCAAAATGAGTACTTTGCCGTCTGTAATGAAAATGCAGACGGCAAATTATGTCTTTGCTGTCTGCATTTTATTAACAGACGGCAAAATGAGCACTTTGCCGTTAGTATTTCTTTGCCGTCAACAGTTGACGGTAAAAATGGTCTTTGCCGTCAGTCCCGACGAAAAGCTGACGGCAAAAAGCTCCACAGACGGCAAATTTCCAGATTCCTGTAGTGTAAGTAGAACCTCTGAGCGGCGTCTTCGAGCCGGAGTGTGGGTTAACCCGGTCGATTCGACCACATGACCACTGTGGCGTGTGGTGCAGCGAGCCTCATGTTGCTGCTTCTTCAAAAGAAAATGGGGATCCAGTTGAGCATAAGGATGAGAAAACGGATATTTCTGGGCTACCCGACGAACTTTGGGCGGCAATGGTTCCGAATCAGAGGAAAGAGAGATTACCTCAACTTCATCCGCTTTACTACCTTCAGCCGGATCCTGCGAAAAATCATTGTTAATAGAAATACAGACAAAGGAAAGGTTACAAGTCATAAGAAACAAGCGATACCTCCGAGGCCGGATCATCTTCTTCCGCGTTTGAACCGGACGCAGCGGCAGGCTTCTTCTTATGTTTCTTTGCAGCCAGGCTCTTCTTGCGAGTTGGCTTCGCCGGTTTGTCCTGGGCTTTCCTCTTCCAGAAAGGGTCGTTAGCCTATTTAAAAGAATAAAAGCATATTAGTGCCAAGTAATATGGACGGATTAAAACAAATAGAGGAGACAGAAGGATCTCTTACCGATGGCGGTTTATTGTTCACGCAGAAGGGTGCTAAACCGGTCCGACTGCACTCTTCCAAAGGTATGTTTAGCATCTTTTTGGCAGATTCGGTGACTTCATTATCTGGAAGCACACTCTCCGTGTGACGCAGAGGGTCCTTCGGGTTACCAGTATATTCGCACATTAAACCGGAGCGCCGGCTTAACGGGAGAATGCTCCAAGAGAGCCAGCAGCGGACAAAGTCAACTTCGGTTAACCCGTTGGCTACAAAAGCCCCGAGCTTGGAAAGCTGGGCGGCATATCGAGCCCGGTCTTGGGCACACAAGCGCTGCGGGAAAGGATGATCCGCTGTCAGACGGTAAGAGCGATAACCTGGTAGTGGATTCTCTCCTTCTGGTGAAGTGTCGACGCAGTAGAACCAAGTCTGATTCCACTCCTTGGGATGGCTATGAAGAGTGGCGTGAGGAAAGCTGACATCTTTTCTCTTCTGGATGTTCATTCCGCCAAGTTCAGTATTGGGCCCGTCATGAAATTCAGTCCGGCGATTCAGATGGAAGAAGTCCCGGAATAACTCCACGGATGGCTCCTCTTGCAGATAGGCTTCTGAGAAGACTTGGAAATTGCAGATGTTTGATATGGAGTTGGGACCTATGTCTTGGGGGTGGAGCTGAAAGTCTATTAATACGTCGCGGAAAAACTTTGACCCTGGAGGGTTAAAGCCCCGGGCCAGGTGATCAAAAAAGACTATAACTTCTCCTTCTTTAGGCTGGGGAGGACACTCTTTCCCAGGATCCCTCCAGTGCAGAACCTCCTTGGGACCTAAAGCGCCAATTGAGGCCATCTTTTCTAAATCATCCTCGGTAATCCGGGATGGGACCCAGTTGCAGGCGATAAACTGCTTAGCCACGGAAGTCATCTTTTTTCAAAGGGGGAACGCTGGAAAATACAATTGTGACACCCCGAGACCGGTGCGCCAGGTGTCAGCCAGTTATTCGTCTTCGTTGCCATGTCATCTGCTTGCTTGTTGCATCTTGCCATGTCATCATGTGTGTTGCATCAGCATGTTTTCAAAACTTGCATCCGCCCGAGTTCCCTCGTCCTCTCCGTTGTCCGTTCTGAGCCCAGACACACTCACACGCTCCCGCGGTGCCTCCGAATATTTATTTTATGAGTGGCCGGACAACATTCTCGGAATGGGTTGAAACTTGGCGTGTGGTCTTATTATAGCATAGGTAGACCGCCTGTCAAGTTTCGTCGCGTTCGGAGCTCGTTTGATAGCCCAACGGTAGACCGCGTTAACCGCGAGAAGCCTTCTGTCTTTTGGCCCAGCACCCCTTTCTCACAGCCCACCAAGCCCATTCTAACCCCTCCATGCTCTTGGCCGTTCGATCACGATCGCGTGGCCATGAACGGCTCCTCATTTGGACACTCCTAGCTCCCTCTAGCTATAAATAGGTGCCTCCCTCTCCATTTTCGCACAGATAAAACCCTAATCCTCTTCCCACCGCGAGCCGGACATGTCCATCTCCGCCGCCGGACATGTTCGCCGCCCCCGCAGCCAATCCAGCACTGCCACGTGGCCTCTCCAGCCTCCCCCGCCGTCGCGGCCCGCGGAGCCCATCCGGGGCCCGCGCTGGCCCGAGCCGCCGCCGCCGCGAGGCCGAGTGCCTCTCCACTCCTCCGCTGCCTGGCTCCCCCGCCGCCTCGCCGGAGCTCTGGCCGGCCTCGCTGGAGCACCACCAGAGCTCGCTGCCGCCCCGCCGTGCAAGCTCAGCCGCCGCCCCGGCGTCTGCAGCGCCGCTGAGCCCCGTCCTTCCTCCATCCGTCGCCTCCGGCCGACGATGCTCGCCGCCGGCCCGGATCTGCTCGCCACCACCGGGGATGGTCGTCCCGGGGCCAGATCCGCCACCCCTGGCCCTCGCCGAAATCCCGAGCGCTGCCGCCGCGCAGATCGGGAGGAGCCCGATCCGGCCAGCCTCTGCTCGAAGCCGATGACTGCAGACGCTTGGGCCCAGCCGGCCAACGGCCCCGGCCTCCTCCAGCTAGGCCCGAGGCCTCCCAGGGCCCAGTCCCCCTGTCGTGGAATTAACACGTCAGATGTCCGGTTTAGCGGACTTAGTGGCGAGGACGCGCATCTATGTAGTAGCTTGAAGTGGTTGAGCGGAATCGAGAGATGCGATGCAAGACACGGATTTTAGACAGCTTCGGGCCCCGGGAAACATCATCCGGTAATAACCCTACGTGCTGTTTGAGGCTAGGTCTCATTATGATCCTCGTGGTGTCGCCGGTAAACCGGCTCTTTGTGTCTAGCCCTAGAAACTTATGAGAACTTGTCCTCTAACTTGTAACTTCTCTCCCCTCTTTGGGGAGCCCTGCCCCTCCTTATATATGTTGAAGGGGCGGTTTACATGACTAGTCCTAGTAGGACTAGGATTGCTTTATTACAAGGAGTCCTACTCTTGCTTCCTTTGTAAGAGAATATTCCTTATGCTTTCTTCATAAACCGGCCCACCATATATGAACCGGCCTTCTGGGCCTTGGGCCTTGTCATCCATGATCCGCCTGCCGGGTTACCAGTAACTTGCCAAATGTAAACCATCTTAAGTAAAATACCAAGTCCGGCCGGGTTATAATTCCGGCCGGTTCATACCGCGGGGTATATCCCAGACATTAGCCCCCAAGTTTAGCTTGGATGTGTCCATGGTAAACTTATGCTCCAAAATAACACAAGAACAACTTGACAGGTTGTACTCCGGGTCAAGAATTCTTGCACACCGGCATCTGACTATCCTTAAGTCCTTGTCTTTTTTCTAGAAAATCCGGGTCAACAGACCAACTTCATAATCAATCTGCTTGCATAAGAAATATTGTATAAAGAATCCGTTTGAATCGGCCTTTAATGCTCTGACTTGACAAAAATATTGGTCTTTGAAATGTTCAACTGATATCCAGTCGGCTTGAAGATGTAGAACTTGCCGGTTTATGATTGCCAAAATTGCCGGGTCACACAATTAATCTGATTTGCCAGAACTGAAAATTTGAAAATGTTCCTCCTTTATATGCATATTACCTATAGCCCCCAAGTGCCGGGTCATTATGTAATAATGAGCAGGCACTTTGTATATACTTCATTGCACATAGCCTTGTATAATCTTGAAGAAATCCGGATCATTCATCCCAATCACTATGAAACTGAATATTCCATATTATGTAGCCCCCAAGTGCCGGGTCATTATGCAATAATGAGCAGGGACTTTGTAGATATAATTATTGAAATGAACATTATATAACGTAACTTCCATCGTGGGGTTTGAATCCACGTCCACAAGGTTAAGAGCTTTGTGCTTTACCAACTGAGCAGTGGACCTTTCAATATAATGGATTAATACTTGTGTACCTTGAATTGTTGACAGGAGCGATTGGTAGCCCCCAAGGGCCGGCTCATTATGATATGATGAGTCGGGTCTTCAATAAGGTGATCAAAAAATGACTTTGCATTAGCCCCCAAGTGTCATGGTGCATGCTTGCAGCGACATGAGACTTGTGTATTTGATGTAAACTTAATTTGAATAATGTAGCCCCCAAGTGCCGGGTTGTAAGCCTGCAGCAACTCGGGATTATTCCTTTGTAGAATAAATCACTTCCATCGTTGAAATAATATCCATTGCGCTTTAAAGCGACTTTGAAGACCTCAATCATAATATTGATAACCATAATAGGAATCCAGCCATGTTTGGCTATTGAAGAATATAATCCGGTTTGAAGACCGGTTCCAGTGGTGTTTGATCACAATCAGGCCGGGTTAATAAACACCGGTCATTATTTTATCTCATACTGGCGACTTATAGTCAAAAGCCAGGCCGGTTTTAATAAACACCGGTCATTAAAACTGATCATGTACTGCCAATATGTATTTAAAAATAAAATACTTCATACCTGTGATTAAGTATGCTTGATATCCTTAATCCGGCGAACTTTGCAGTTTTCTGAGGGAGCCTTTGATAGACCCAATAATAATTTCGGGTTTTGATAAAAGAACACTGGTTTATGGCATGCTGAAACTTTGCCTAGAAGTTTGTAGCTTGTTGCCTGATGGATGATCCGGGTTATAATGATCACCGGTTTATTCATGCTGGTATTCATGACCCAGACTTTTAACTTTATAGATATGTGGTCAACTTCTGTAGCTGTTCCACTCCGGTTTAAAGAGTCATAAAACATAAACACCAAAGATGCGAATTTGCAAATAAAAACATGTAGTCGAGGCTTTTTAAGAGCTGCCAGGCTCAAAGCAAGGTTCAGCCAATCACTGGATGTGGATTATCCATCTTTCCAGAGGGCCGGTGGATGTGGATTATCCATCTTTCCATATGAACCATAAGAAAAAAAATTAGCCAATCACTGGATGTGGATTATCCATCTTTCCAGAGGGCCTAGCCAATCACTGAATGCGGGTAAACCCGACTGTCCAGAGGGCCGGTCGATGGATGCGGGTAAACCCGTCTGTCCATAAGATTTTTAGCCAATCACTGAATGCGGGTAAACCCGACTATCCAGAGGGCCTAGCCAATCACTGGATGTGGATTATCCATCTTTCCAGAGGGCCAGTCGATGGATGCGGGTAAACCCGACTGTCCATAAGAATTTTAGCCAATCATTGAATGCGGGTAAACCCGACTGTCCAGAGGGCCTAGCCAATCACTGGATGTGG
>LR738711.1:58314299-58383974 GCA_902687465.1 Secale cereale
ATTTTTAGCCAATCACTGAATGCGGGTAAACCCGACTGTCCAGAGGGCCTAGCCAATCACTGGATGTGGATTATCCATCTTTCCAGAGGGCCGGTCGATGGATGCGGGTAAACCCGACTGTCCATAAGAATTTTAGCCAATCACTGAATGCGGGTAAACCCGACTGTCCAGAGGGCCTAGCCAATCACTGAATGCGGGTAAACCCGACTGTCCAGAGGGCCGGTCGATGGATGCGGGTAAACCCGACTGTCCATATAGTTTTCCCTGGCTCCATGGAATCATGGGTAGATCTTGAAGCGTCCTCTCTTGAACCGGATGTGACCTCATGCTCTTCAGAGAGTTTATTGCTTCTGAGTGCATATTTTCTGCACAACCAGATAGACTGATCAAAGCATCTTATTTTCTTAATGAAAAAAATGATATATAACAAGAGAAATAATACTGTAAATGGATATCACCTGAGTGAATTTGAACCGGTTATGTTGAATAGACCGGATCACAGGGTGGATAGTAAAACGACCGCAGTATCAGAGACGGCTCAGACAGTTAAACCGGTTGTGGGGTTGTAAACCGGTGGAGACGAGTAAGTTGTCCTCCGTGTTGTAAACCAGTGCGGATGCGAGAACCGGCCGTCCGTTCAACGGGTAGTGTGACACAGAAGAAAAAACGCCGTTGTAGAACGTTGCCAGTGCGTGTTTTATATCCGTAATATAACAAGGTTTTTACCTGTATATAGAAAACACCGATAGGAAGTGTAATGATGCTTAGAGGAAATAAAATGTCTTGATAAAATATATAGGAGGGATAACACCTGATTTGCTCGAATAGCAGATGGGTCGGCCGGCGCCGACGGGCTAGTTGCTTTCCTCATTGTGAGCCGGCGTAGTCATGAGAGACGGCCAGGGCGTTGCAAACCGGTGTGGTCGCGAGAGACGGCCACGGCATTGTAAACCGGTGCGGTCGCGAGAGACGGCCACATTGTTGTAAACCGGCGCTTGAATCCGTGGAATAATGACGATCACTTGTGTCGAACAATGTTTGGTGTGCCTCCCTCTCCATGGCTTATCACCGTTTTGCGATGAATAATTTTCCTGCGTATAAAATATGGCAGGGCGAGGAATTTTTGCTCGGATGAATTAAGTATTTAAAAATAAATAGGAAAGATAGCACCTGGATTTGTTCGAACGACAGATGATCCGGCCGCAGTATTGTTAGCCGGCGCGTGCGAGCGATTTAATCATAGGCGCGGTCCCGGCAAGTTGATGCAAACCGGGTCGTAAGGGCGACGATTTGCGCGCGTCCATTGCAAGGGAGTCCCCGCAGTGTTGGAGACCAGCGCGCGTGGGCGCGGACAGACGAGTCGGCCGGCGTGTTGATGTAAACCGGACTGCGACACGTATGTTCGTAGAGCACCACAACACAACTGAGCGTGCCTCCGTGTCATACCACCACCCCTTTTTCTTTTAATAGTCATCCTGCGTAAAAAATATCACGTGCGAGAGTAATTATTGTCGGATAAATTAACATGTGCTGATAAAATACATATGTAGGAAAAATAACACCTGGTATTTTTGCCGGATAATCGTAGATGTTTTGACCAATCCATCTCCGGGTCATGATTTTTTCCGGATGTGTGGACCAGATCGTAGACGCGATGGCAGCGGAAAACTGGTGCCCCTGTGATGATCCGACTGCTGCTTTTGGAATCTTCTGACTTGGAAGGAGGCAGTAATCTGATCTACTAGCACTCAAGTAGGAGTCGTACTAGTCTCGGTCACGTACTAGTATAAGTACTATCTGATTTTTCAGATTTGACTATTCTTCACCTAGGAAAACAAGGGTAGCAACAGAGTCAGACTCGGAGGCCGTCGGATCGGGCAGCATGAGGTAGGGATGGCCGGCGGCTCGAGGCAAGGCAGCTTGCTGTGGCCATGGCAGATAAACAAAACAAGGAGGTGTGACGCCGCGACCGCGGAGGCATGTTATTGGGCGTAAGAGCAGCTCGCAGTGCCAGCTGGTCGGAGGCGAAACACAGGGCGACCGGGCGGCTGGAGCGGCGAAATTGAGCAAGATGGCGGAGACGGACATCATCAGGCGAGGCGGAAACCAGCGGGCCACGGCGGCGGTTTGAAGTGGAAACTCGAAGGTAGAGGAGACCCGACACGGGGACAGCTCGGTGGCATGGCTAGCCCGAAGGCCGTGGCTGTGGCGAGCGAGGGCGAAGCCGGGGCCTTGGAGATGGCCATACGCAGCAGAGGCAGAGTGCGGGGCCGGTCACGAAGGCAGTGGCTTGAGAAGCGGCGGCGCAGGTGGAGGAGGTCCACAGCAGCACGGACGCGGAGGACCCATGGCGGCGCGTGGAACGCGGCGAGGCGGGGGCGAGCCAGGCGCGGATGCATGCCTGCGTGGACGGAGAAGAGCGGAGGTGGCCGACGGTTTTGAAGCAGAGCCGGAGGAGGAAGATGTCGCGGCCGCGGCCATTGTTTGCGATTCAGTGGCACTGGGCAAGTCAAGACGGAGCGGGTGGGATCCGGGTTGATGGATCTGGGATCCAGTAGCACTCAGAAGGAGTCAAAGTAGATAACCGCCAGAGGAGACGCGGGCGTTGGACCCGGTGTTGGAAGAGCAAGGCATGGCGGGTTTGAAAATGTCACGGAGGCACATTCCAGGCCCGAAGCCAAAGGTGACCGAGGCCAGAGCGGTCTTGACGGCGTATTGAACCCCGAGGAAAATCCAGATCCATTAATTTCCTCCGAGTCATCGCTCGATGTGTGGTGCTGGAGATTGGACCTCGCCCGGCGTATTGCAGTCGGTTTCGACAGATCTTGAATTCGAAACCCGTACTGCCAGCTCCAAAGCTAATAATAATTCCGATCATCAAGTATTGAATTTGCTGGCTTTGTCGAAGACTATCTCATGCTGATCTTTTCTCATCCAAAAAATCATGAACTTCTTGATCCTCATGAGAGATCCCTTCAAGAACTCATCACCACCGTGCGCCGGCCCCACGGTGGGCGCCAACTGTCATGGAATTAACACGTCAGATGTCCGGTTTAGCGGACTTAGTGGTGAGGCCGCGCATCTATGTAGTAGCTTGAAGGGGTTGAGCGGAATCGAGAGACGCGATGCAAGACACGGATTTTAGACAGCTTCGGGCCCCGGGAAACATCATCCGGTAATAACCCTACGTGCTGTTTGAGGCTAGGTCTCATTATGATCCTTGTGGTGTCGCCGGTAAACCGGCTCTTTGTGTCTAGCCCTAGAAACTTGTGAGAACTTGTCCTCTAACTTGTAACTTGTCTCCCCTCTTTGGGGAGCCCTGCCCCTCCTTATATATGTTGAAGGGGCGGTTTACATGACTAGTCCTAGTAGGACTAGGATTGCTTTATTACAAGGAGTCCTACTCTTGCTTCCTTTGTAAGAGAATATTCCTTATGCTTTCTTCATAAACCGGCCCACCATATATGAACCGGCCTTCTGGGCCTTGGGCCTTGTCATCCATGATCCGCCTGCCGGGTTACCAGTAACTTGCCAAATGTAAACCATCTTAAGTAAAATACCAAGTCCGGCCGGGTTATAATTCCGGCCGGTTCATACCGCGGGGTATATCCCCGACACCCCCCGAGGCCCACCGCCTCGCGCCGGCCTTCCGCTTCCTCTCCGCTGGGCCGAGCCCACCTGGTGAGCGCCCCACCAGCCCCAATCCTTCGCGCGTGCGCAGTTTAACTAAATCCCGCCCGCTCGTTTTTTTTCTCTCCAGATTTTGGCTAAGTCCGTGAAAATTGCATATTATGTTGCTATGTTTGCATGGTGATATCTTTTTGTCTGGCGATCCAAATTGAGTGAATGATATGTCAAAATGATCGTGGTTATGTGCTCTACACTTTGTTTCATTGTGCCATGCTTGTTTGACTTCATCTAGATGCTCTAATCTCTGTTGCAAGAGTGCTACTTGTTATAAACTGCTGCTACTTTTTATTTTGATGCCATGTTTGAGATATGATAACTTGGTGCATGTTTATCCAAATGAAGCAAATGATATGTCAATATGTTCATTATGAAGTGTACTACATGTTGGTTGCTATAGCATGCATGTTAGAGTTCATATTGCCATGTTTATCCCTGTTGCAAAAGTGCATGTGGCTGTTAGGTTTTGTAACTTGTTACGAGATGCCTAGTTGAGGAGCTCGTTGCTATTGATGTGTTTGCCCCCATGTCGCATGCTCATGTGTTTTAGATTCCCCATCATGTGATCTTTGCTGTGGTGCAAACCATTTGCCATGTTATGATTTAAGATGACTTAAACATGCTCGCAAACATGCCATGCTAATGTTACTGTTTTAACACTTAGTGAAATTTCACTAAGTCTGGAATCTGTCTTATCCTGATGCTATGTTTGCTTGATGCCCTAGGCAAATCCATGTTAGTTTTGGGGTGGCCATTGATCATTCCTTGCTGTATATGTTGTTGTCTATCCATTCATGCCCTTACTTGCTCATATGACCTGCTCTAGCTTATTTATTTCTTGCTCTAAAGTTGCTATAAAAATATTACTGTCAGGTTTTTATTGTCATGATCAAAATGTTGTAGCTTATTGCTATTGATCCATGCCTCCTATGGAGATGCTCCAATGGAGATGTTTGCTGTAGGATATGTCTACTTCATGTCCATGCTTCTTGTCACCATGTTTGAGTGCTGTAGAGTATATATTTCTTGCTCCTAAGTTGCTATGTGGCTGCTAACTTCAGCTTGTTGTTATATCTTGTTTCATGTGTATCTTTTAGCCCGTTGCTCCGTTTTGGGTGAGCCTTACATGAAACTTGTGTGATTTTGCATGTAGAATCATAATATCATATTGTTTTCATGTTTGGAGTGAGTTTGCTTGATGTTTGGGTGCATCTTGCACCATTGCCATACTTGTCTTGTTTTGCTCATATCTTCTAGGCCGTAGCTCCGAATTAAACAAACTTTATATGAAACTTGACTTGAATTTTGTGTAGATCATCATGGTGCATGTTAACCTGCTTTTTAACAATTTGAACATAAGGTTTGTTGAGATCTGGACTGATTTCAAGTTATGCACATGAGGGCTTACCGGATTTGTTATATGTAGTTTCCGGCCTCATTTAAACTTGTTGACTTGTGTTGTTTTTCTGTGCTTCCTACCTTGCCATATATTGCTTCCTGTATAGACTTGTCATGCATCATACCTTGCCATGTATTGCATCATATATAGACTTGTGTTGTTTTTTTGTGCTTCCTACCTTGCCATGTATTGCTTCCTGTATAGACTTGTCTTGCATCATACCTTGCCATGTATTGCATCATATATAGACTTGTGTTGTTTTCCTGTGCTTCCTACCTTGCCATGTTTTGCTTCCTGTATAGACTTGTCTTGCATCATACCTTGCCAGGTATTGCATCATATATAGACTTGTGTTGTTTTTCTGTGCTTCCTACCTTGCCATGTATTGCTTCCTGTATAGACTTGTCTTGCATCATACCTTGCCATGTATTGCATCATATATAGACTTGTGTTGTTTACCTGTGCTTCCTACCTTGCCATGTTTTGCTTCCTGTATGGACTTGTAGTGCATCCTATATAGAACTGTCTTGCAACATACTTGCTTGAGCATATTGTCATGTCTCGTGTGGTGTGTTTACCGTGTTGCTTGCTTCTTCTCGTTAGTGCTTGTTCCGTTGCGTTCGTGAGGATTCGTTCGTCTACCCGTGGTTCTTCTTCAAGACTTCTTCTTCGTCTTCTTCATGGATCCATTCTTCTTCCTTGTGGGATCTCGGGCAAGATGACCATACCCTTGGATACCTTTACTATCATTGCCTTTGCTTAGTTGTCTCGATGCTATCGTTATTTGTCGCGCTACCCATCTTATTGTCAGCCCCTCTCCTTGTTGCCATGAAACCTCTAACCTTTGAAACCTTCCTAGCAAAACCATTGTTTGGCTATGTTACCGGCCGCTTGCTCAGCCCCTCTTATAGCGTTGTTAGTTGCAGGTGAAGATGAAGATCGTTCCAGGAGGGAACTTGTTGTTGGATTATCACAATATCTATTATTATTATTAACACACCTATATACTGGGCATGGGTGAAAGGCTTGGCCTTTTGCTCGGTGTTTTGTTCCACTCATGCCACCTTAGGCGCCGATAAACAGGCATTATGTTCCTTGATTTTGCGTTCCTTACACGGTTGGGTATATGGGGACCCCTTGACACTTCGTCTTTGAATAAAACTCCTCCAGCAAGGCCCAACATTGGTTTTATTGCAACATAATAAAAACTTAGTTAATTAATTAAATTGCATAGGGAGTTAGCGCTACCCGAGGATTCTTTCTACATACAGGGGGGCTAGTGGTGATGGTGTTGGTCCCAAACGGGCGGACTACGGGACCGCCTCGGGGAAACTCGAGGTATCTGGCTCTTGTAGGATGTCCCATCTGGTCGTGGCCTGAGACGAGATACGCACGGCTACTATCAGGGTGTCGGCACGCTGGGAGGTCTCGCTGGACTTGTTTTACCATTGTCGAAATGTCTTGTGCACCGGGATGCCGAGCCTGATCGGATTTCCCTAAGATAAGGGGTGATAATATTATATTTATCACTTCAGCTGATCGTGAGAGCTTGTGATGGGCTAAGTTGGGACACCCCTGCAGGGTTATGATCTTTCGAAAGCCGTGCCCGCGGTTATGTGGCAGATTGGAATTTGTTAATGTCCGGTTGTAGAAAACTTGACAGAGGATCTGAAGTAAAACACACAACTATGTGAGTAACCGTGACTGTCTCTTTTCACTTTGAGAAGAGAACACGGTGGGGTTATGTTTGACTCGTAGGTAGTTTAGGATCTTTAGCGATCATTACTAGTTTGCGACCGCTTGCGTAGATGCTCATCTTATTCTTGTACTCGTAAGTTAGCCACCATACTTTTGCTTAGCCGCTGCTGCAACCTCACCACTTACCTCTTCCTACCCTTTAAGCTTTGATAGTCTTGTTACCCATGGTTATGGGAATGCTGAGTCCTCGTGGCTCACAGATACTACAACAACAGTTGCAGGTGCAGGTTTCTGATGTCTTGACGTGAGAGCGTTGATCATTGTGTTGGAGTTCTTCTTCTTCTTCTTCTTCTTCTTCAGCCTTGGGTTAGGTTCCGGGTCGGCAGCCTGGGATAGCAGATGGATGTCTTTGTGCTTTTCATGTTTGCATCCGTAGCCGGATGCCTTGTATTGATGATGTTGTATTCGTGTGACTTGTCTGTATTGTTGTATCCCCCATGTATGTATGTAATGGTACGATGTAATGATATCCATCTTGCTAAGCGCCCGAAATGCGTTGTGCCCCAATCACGTAAGTGTCACGTGATCGGGATAGAATCGCATCTTGGGCCTGACAACAATACAAGATCCAGTTTACGATCTACACAGATTCAAACCGGCATATATTATGAAAGTACTGATCTATCTGGCGGTTTAAGCAGGGGACTAATGGTATCTACCGATCCGGAATAACTATGAACGTAACAGCTACCGGATTATGAAGTTTGAGAGGAACAGGTTAAACCGCCAAACACAGGCAGGAGAGGTACATATCTAAAGCTAAATCATCGACGCAGGCATATGAAGCATAGATTTAAAGCTAAACCGTCAACATAGGAAAATGAGATGCAGATCTAAAGTGTGGGAAACAACTTTCACACGAGCAGCAGTAAAATATGGATCTACAGCATATGGAAAATTCAAGATAATTCAATCTATATCCAACGGAAGCAGCGAAGTTTTTTTGCAGATTCAGTCTAAGCTACATGGTTGGGGGAACTAAGCTTATGAAGACGGAGCGGAGTCATGCGTACGAGAGTCGACCTAAAAGTTTAACATCTACGGCTAGGAACTACCTATGGTGACGAACTACGAAGAACAGGGGTTCATCTGCGAGCTCCCGTGAAACCCTAGAACTGAGATCTACGGGGAAGAATGAGTAATGTACCTGAGGCGACGGAAGCGGAAGGACGGCGGTGAATCTCTGGACACTCTCAGGTTGATGCAGCTGCCGGGCTTGATGAAGACGACGAGCTCGACGGACGGCGGCGGAGCTTGAGCGCTGGAGGTCAGAGGAAGAAGAAAGTGAGGGGGAATAAAGAGATGGCCCTCGGCCTTATTTATAAGACGAAGGGATAAAACGGCAGGCGCGGGAATCGAGGAGACCAAAAATCGGATATGGATGGTACTGTCGCCTCGATCTTCGGAGCTTTAATAAGTAAAGGTGAAAAACGGGTGCAGGCATTAAATGTGCGGATGGCGTCACGACGGTTTAAAGCGACCCGAGGAGATGACGTCATGCCGGCTTACCAAGCATACTGAAGCTGCAGGAAGGAAAATCTGTACAAGACTTTGAAGATTGACATGAACAGATTCAAATCAATCTGGGGCGTAATGTCAGGAATATTACTACCAGGTATAAACTGGCCAGGAGGGTCCAGTTTACGTTATCAAGACTATACTATCAAAGGCCCAGCGGAGTATGAATCTGAAGATTGTAGCCCAAGAGGTTTAGAGCCCATACGTTAGGGCCCATGATTTGTAAACCGTCGTACTATGTAACTTGGGAACGGGGCGGACACGTTTATGAGCCGGCCCCGGGACTCTGTAAACCGGACCGGGCGTCGCCTCTATATAAAGGGACGATCCGGCGATGGTTCAGGACAGACAACCACAGCTCGAGACACAGGTAAAGCGGATTCGCTCCCTGGTGATGGAAGCCCAAGCAATACCACACCAAACTAGACGTAGGCTTTTACCTTCATCAAAGGGGCCGAACTAGTATAAAATCCCTATGTCTTTCGTCCGCTTTAACCCCTTTAAGCTAACAAGTAGCGATGGCCTCACGACTAAGTCCTTTTGCAAGGACATCTGTCGTGCTAAATCCACGACACCGCCCAAGGAGATGAGGGCGGGGCGGGAGACAGGGCGGCCGTGGGTAATACCTCGGCGGCCGCTGACCATGGGGAGACGGGCCCCGTGGAAACCGAAGACGTGGGGCCCAAACAGTCTGGGGCTCCACCGAACACATCCCGAAGCCTAGCGCTGCTCCGTGGTCCGATGATCCGGCTCCTGAAGCGGAGGAGGATACGGCGGCGCCCGGAGTTAATCTAGAGGCGCTGGTTTCTATGGAGGGAGCACTGCGAAGTGCTCTCGTCATTGAAGAACATCGCACCGTGATGGGTGCAGTGATGAAGAAGATTCAGTCTGTCAAGGGCGGACTGAATGAAGCCTTCAATAGCCTTTTAACAGGCTTTGAGGTAAGCAATGTAATGCTGCTAAGAAATTTTATTTGTTTTAAATACACATATATAACTAGTAGCCCCTGATGCTTTGTATGATTCTGAAAAGAATCGGACGAAGTATCCACAAAGTAGCATATTTACAGAGTTGAACTGGTGTGCAGGCTTCCATAGTTACGGCGACTGCGTGAGACGCAGGGGTTGCCAAACTAAATCGGAAGCTCGAGGTGGCCAACGCGGACCTCGACCGCATCAACTGGCGTTTTGATGAAAAGCAAGGTATGCGGATTTTTTTAAATGTCAATAAGACCTAATTGATTGAGTATGATTACAAACTCTAATATTGTATTCTGTATTACACAGTTGGTGCCGCTGAGCTCGAGGCCCTCAAGGGCGAGGTTGCCAAGGCCAAGAAGGAGGCCGAGGCGAACAAGGCGGCCGCTGATAAAGCGGCTGCTGATTTGGAGGCCGCAAAGGCGGAGTGCGAGAAGCACAAATCTCGGGTGTCTGAAGTCGAGGTCGAGCTCCAAGATGCCATCCGTAAGTGTGAGGCAGCGGAGAAGAAGGCTTCGGAGCAAGCAACCGAGCTGTCAGCAGCAGTAAAGTCTGCCCAGGACGCGCGAGGCGAGGCGCGCAATGCGTGTGAGGAAATCAAACAAGCGCAACAGATAGCATCTTGTAAGATATTTCTCTTAGAGTGCATCTTCAGAGGGTGGAAGTATATTGGGCTGACATGATTGTGGAGTTCTCCAGGCGTGTTTGCTGATATTCCGAGGAGCAGCGCAGATGCCGCTCAATACTTCCGAGCCCAGGAGGGGAATGCCACGAAGAAATTGTTCTGGTCGTAGTTCTATGCGCCACAACATTCAGTTCCCCTCAACGACCAGATGAAGCAGCTGGTCGAGCTGCACAACATGGCGGGTTCGGCCATGAAGGACTTAATAGTTCGGCCATGGCCCGCTGAGTCAATCCCAAATAGCTACTTCGGATTGGTGAAGCGGCTCATCGAGGCGAGTCTGCGGGTCGATGCACTAATGCGTTTGGCCTGCATAGAAGGTGCTCGGATGGCCTTCGCTCGTGTCAAAATGATCTGGCCGAAGATGAACGCAGTGCATACAGCTACTGCTGGCCTGCCTGCAGGCAAGGAGCAGCGCAAGCCGGAGAAGTACTTCGAGGACGTCATCGAGGACGCCCGCCTTGTAGAAGGCCGGTGTTCGAAGGATGTTGCCTTCAAACGATTGTATCCGGATGTAAAGACTATGCTTATGAATCCAATGTGTATAACTTTTGCGCTATTATAATATCAGCGTCTTTTTTCTCCCGTGTGACTGTTTATTTTAAATCTGAAAGTTTCCAGTCGTCGGCTTCAGCCCCCAGGTACATATTACTGGGGTGTTCGGTGATATGCACACGCTTTATCCAACGTCTTGGTCTGTATAGGAGGTGTATGCGGAGCGAACCAGACAATCAGACTATGCGGCGTTATTCCTTTCACTTAGTCGTAGGAGTTTGACAAGTGGGGCTAGGTGCTAGCCCCTAGTGCGGATGAAGTATCCAATTGCACTTGGCTGGGCAAAAAAAACCAACCCTTCGTATAACATGGGGTAGATCTCTATCGATCGTAGTATAAAACTAAGTCACCGGATTGGAGACCAGGTTCTCGCTTATCATGACAGTCACTTTTCAGCTTTCTCTACTGAGGCAGTTTTCGGCTTTCTCTACTGAGGTACTTGACCGGACTAGCCAAAAGTACTATCGCAGTAGTTCTCCCTTTACACCCTAGCCGAACAATCGGGAACGTAGGGGTAAGCACAGGAGCCGGACAACCCAACTATTGACCCAAGACATGATTTGGAACTGATGCATATAATACAAATATCCAGGACGCCGAACACTCCCTATAGGTGTTCGGTCTTTTCAGCATATACCAGGGCTGACTACAGCCCCTGGTAGTAAACCCTTATTGACAAGGCACATATGACAATCTGGTGCGGGAAAAGAACATTGCATGGTGAGTGAATAAAACTATGGACATAATACGAATAAAACTGTTCTATTAATATCCCACTATAGTACAATGAGCCGTAAACTTTACAGATAATGCCGATGACCTTTTTTGGACATTTTACATGCCAAAAAGGCATATAACAAGAAAGAGAAAAAAGGTTTAGACATGGTCTTAATCTAAAAAAGAAACCTTAGTGCGGGTCCCTGCTGCACGTTTGCGTCGTTTCCTCATCTGTAATGTGTCCTTGAAGGTGTGAGTATGATGGCCGTCTGTAGAAAGGAAAAAAGTAAACCTGGAAAAGAATAAAGCGATCCGGTGTGGCCATAGCAAGTCTGGTTCGTTTAATGAACCTAAAAAAGGTATGTTTAAAGTCCAAATAGGGTCTAGCCGAACTATGGACTATATGCAGGTGCCCCCGGTCGTGGCCCAAGAAATTTTTAGGGCATAATTATGTACTCGAGGTACATATGCTATCACCTTATGGGCAGTCGACGGGGGCGTAGCTGTCAATCTTGCTCAGGTTCATCTGAGCTGCCGCACTGAAGCGTGTGCCGGACACGTTTAGCTATGTCCGCTGTTGATAGATTATCCGTCTTGAATAGGCCGCATTGGACTTCGGCTGCTAACACCATAGTGTCCTCCTCCGTACGGAGAGAGCGCTCCATATTTCCATTGACTGTGATAACGCCACGTGGTCCAGGCATCTTGAGTTTTAAATATGCATAATGCGGGACTGCATTAAAGCGTGCGAAGGCCATTCTTCCGAGTAGAGTGTGATAGCCACTTCGGAACAGAGCTATGTCGAAGAGTAATTCTTCGTTTCGAAAGTTGTCGGTAGAACCGAATACAACCTCCAACGTTAAAGACCATGTGCAGCGAGTTTCAACGCTCGGTATCACTCCTCTAAAGGTCGTGCTGCTTGGCTTGATTCTTGATGGGTCGATCCCCATCTTGCGGACAGTGTCCTGATATATCAGATTGAGACTAATGCCGCTGTCCATAAGGACTCGGGTTAGATGGTATCCATGTATTATTGGGTCGAGCACTAAGGCAGTCGACCCCCCATGCCGAATACTAGTCGGATGATCCCTGCGATCGAAAGTGATCGGACAAGCTGACCATGGGTTGAATTTTGGGGCGACAGGCTCAACGACATAGATGTCTCGGAGTGCGCGCTTGCGCTCCCTCTTTGGGATATGAGTGGCATATATCTTGTTCACTGTTTTGACCTCCGGTGGAAATTTCTTCTGTCCACATATGTTCGGCTGGCAAGGTTCATCCTCGTCTTTGCTCTGAGGCTCCTTCCGCTTGTGTTTGGCATTTAGCTTGCCGGCCTGCTTGAAAACCCAACATTTACGGTTGGTGTGGTTAGCAGGTTTTTCTAGGGTGCCATGGATTTGGCAGGGCCTGTCTAATATCCTGTCCAAACTTGATGGACCATCTTTGTTACCTTTAAATGGCTTCCTCCGTTGACCGGGTCTGGAGCCACTGAATCCGGCGTTTACCGCTGTATCATCTGGGCTTCCAGAATTGTTTCAACATTTGTTTTTGTTACGTCGTGGCTTTCCATTGCCATCCTTGACTTCGGATGTTCCAGGGTCACTGGTGCTGCTACGAGCTAACCAGCTATCCTCACCCGCGCAAAAGCGAGTCATGAGTGTAGTTAGGGCTGCCATTGTCCTCGGCTTTTCCTGTCCAAGGTGTCTAGCTAGCCATTCGTCCCGGATACTGTGCTTGAATGCCACTAAGGCTTCGTCGTCCGGACAGTCGACAATCTGGTTCTTCTTAGTGAGAACCGGTTCCAAAGCTTGCGGGCTGACTCCACGGGTTGTTGGATGATGTGACTTAAATCGTCAGCGTCCGGGGGCCGGACATAAGTCCCTTGAAAATTGGCCCAAAAAGCGTCCTCAAGTTCTTCCCAACTCCTAATGGAGTTTTCTGGGAGACTGTTTAGCCAGTGTCGAGCTGGTCCTTTTAGCTTGAGGGGTAAATATTTGATGGCGTGGAGATCATCTCCTCGAGCCATGTGGATGTGAAGAATAAAGTCTTCTATCCAGACGACAGGATCCGTCGTTCCATCGTATGCTTCGATGTTCACGGGTTTAAACCCTTCTGGGAAGTCATGACCCAGCACCTCGTCGGTAAAGCATAGAGGGTGTGAAGCTCCTCTGTATCTTGCTATATCGTGGCTTATGTTCGATGGTTGTGGTGTTCGGTATTGACCCCGAACTAGTATGTCTCCAGCGCGATTGGCTTGATAGCCGCCGTCCCGTGCGGGAGCTCGGTCTCTTGGTCCGAATATAGACCTGGTCTTGCTAGCTTTTTTGTTTAGGTCCTCTCACAGATCGTGTTTCGGACTTGGGCTGCGCCCTCCTTTCCTCTATGGGGTAGGGGCTTGTTTACGCCATTGCTAGCGACTCTATCCCGTCCGCGAGGTGGTCGGTCCGGCTTGTTGGCGGTGTTATTTTCCGGTGGGACGGGCGCAACAGCCTCGTCGTCAAATTCGGGCAGCAGCTTGCGCTTGGGATAGCCTTTGGTTTGGCCATTAAAGCCATGTTTATGTTCGGCGTCTAGCACCTCATTCCATCTATCATTGAGCGTGTCTTGTGCAGCTCGAAGCTGTCTCTGCTGCTTTTTTAAGCTCTGTGCAGTGGCTATAAGCCGCCGATGGAAGCGTTTTTGTTCGGAGGGTTCTTCTGGGATGGTATATTCATCGCCATCCATGATAGCCTCTTCTTCGAAGACCCGTTCATAATCACTGTCTTCGGCATCGCTGTCATCGAACTGCGGCTTCGGACTCTCTTCGCCGTCCTCTCGCTCCTCCTGCTCTATCGCTAGATCTGCGGGGTCTTCGGCTTGTTCCGGAATATCACCGTCATTAGTCATGGTGTTGATGTCTTTTCCTTTACGGGATTTTGTTCGGCATTTTGGACGCCGACGCTTGGGAGGTTCTTCAGCGGGTTTATCCTCTACGAGATTGTTTTAGCCATTGCCTTCCGCCACTTTGGGTGTATCCACCATATACACGTCATATGAAGACGTAGCTTTCCACCGCCCTGTTATGGGCCGGCTTTGATTTGTATCTGCTTCAGCTTCGAGGTCCATCCCGTCGAAGTCTTCTGAAGCGTAGTCGAGTAGATCGGTTAGATCTTCAACCGTGGCTACCAAGTGGGTGGTGGGTGGGGCACGGAATTCTTCATCCCCCTGGGTATAGCGCGGTTGTTCATCAGCCTCCAGTTCGAACCGGATATAGTGCGGCTGTGTGCGCTCATCCAAGGAGAGAGATCTTAACGACCTTAACATGTCGCCAAGTGGTGAGTGCTGGAAAATATCCGTTGCACAGAATTCAGCGATAGGTGCTTGATTGGATTTGAGGGGCGCAGTTACGCGCAGTTTGGAATCAGATACCGGAGCCGAGTCCGGGGTTCCGGTAACACAGACCCCATCAGTTGGGTCCGTGTGCAGCTCCAACGCCGTAGAGTCTACGGCTCCCGTGGTGGGGTTGAGCTTCCCATCTTTGGGTGACGCAATCTGTTCTAGATCTAGGGCCAAAACTGTTGCAGGTGCTATTTCATGATCTGATGACAGACTTAAGTCATGATCATCATGGTGGCAGAGAGGGGTTCCCGCTGGCTCGAATCCGGTGAAGATCAAGTCTCCACGGATATCAGCAACGTAGTTCAAGCTACCGAATCGGACATGATGGCCAGGGGCATAGCTCTCGATCTGCTCAAGGCGGCCTTCAGTCTTGGCGCGAAGCGCGAAGCCGCCAAACACGAAAAGTTGGCCGGGAGGATAAATTCCCTCGACGTTGCTGTTGCAGTTGATGACGTGATCCATCAGTCCTTCCGTCGACGACATAGTGGAACTCTCAATGGAATCACCAATGTCGGTGTCAAAACCGGCGGATCTCGGGTAGGGGGTCCTGAACTATGCGTCTGAGGATCGATGGTAACAGGAGGCAGGGGACACGATGTGTACCCAGGTTCAAGCCCTCTCGGTCGAGGTAAAACCCTACTTCCTGCTATATTAGTATGAGTGAATATGTGTACAAGAGTTGATCTACCTCGAGATCATAATGGCTAAACCCTAAGTCTAGCCTATGAGGATTTTATGATTCTTCTCTAGCCTCTATGGACCAAACCCTGCGGTTTATATACACACCAGAGAGGCCTAGGGTTTGTACATATCAGCTTGCAGAGGAAGGAAAATCTACACCCAAGCCTAAAACTTGCCATTACAAGAATCCAGGAGTCCTATCCGGATACGAGAGATGATCTTCTATAATAATCTTCACGGCCCACCAGTCCGGCCCACCAGGAGTTTATCCGGTCACATGAGGACCCCCCGATCCAGCACTCCCTCAGTCGTGGAGCGCGTCGAGAGAGCGCCAGTGTTTGTCGCAGATGCCGAAGCGGGGCACGTGGTGGGAGTGCTGCGACGTCCGCATGTGCTCCACCAAGTGCTCCATCTGGTTGCACGACGTCCGCAAATGCTCATGAGAAGCATGATGGGAGGAGGAATGGGAGGTCCCATGGGAGGATTGGGAGGGGGAATGGGAGGTGCCATGGGAGGAGGAATGGGAGGTGAAATGGGTGGGTACATGAACATGATGGGTGTTGCCATGAATGCTTCATTTGGTGGAAACATGGGAGATGGCTTTGGTGGCAACATGGCAGGTGGCTTCGGCGGCAACATGAGTGCTCTGGGAGGAGGCTTCGGTGGCAACATGATGATTCGCATGGGCGGTGGCTTTGACGGTAACATGATGATTAGCATGGGAGATGTCTTCGATGACAACATGAGCAGCATGGGAGGTGGCAATGAAGGTGTTTCCGGTGAAGTTCGCAATAACGAGACTTGAACGCAAGAAAATGTCGACAAAGAAGCCATTGATAATGATCATACCAACATCCACAATGGCACTAGTGACAACGGAAAGGACACAAATTGAGTGATTTCCATGTGCCTTTTCATTTGTTGGACCAAGAACTTCGTTTGAGACAATTGACATTTGCTTGTAGAAGTTAAAACTATATGGTTGATGATGCACTTTTGTTGCTAGAATTATGAAGATTCAATGTTCAAATGCGGCTGTGAAGTGGCTGAACAGCTGCCGCATGGCCGATGACCGGTTTTACATCTCTAGTTTGCATCTTCTGTTGAAGTAGCTATTTTATATCTCCGTTTTGCATTGTTCGTTGAAGTTGGCACTTTTTCGGAGATGCATAAGGCACTTCTTAGAAATATTTTTAATCTGTTTCATATCTCCAAATTTGCATTTTCTATTGGAGATGCTCTAACCCTAAGATAGATACTGGGTGGCCCTCCGGCGAGCCACTTCCTTCTTCCACCGATGACATGCGCTCCAGCTCTCGCTAACCCTAAGATAGGTACTGGGGTACGACATCCATCCTTTTATTTTCTCGTATTGTTCCATCATCACCACCAAGTAAAAGCGCCAACCAAGATTTGAATTCCATAGCGAGCAGGCTGCCATCAGCATTGGCGGTTGTCGTCGAGGCACCAACATTGGTAGTCGGTCTTGGACATGCCGAGGAGCTCCTCCGGCGACATGCCCTCCAGCTCTCACTGCCACCACGCTGGAAACGGCTTGGCCGTGGATTCATCATATTCGCCCTTGGACCGGATGTGAAGGTTCCTCATGGCGCGCATCCTCTTGTAGAGCTGCATGGCGGCCACGCAGTCATCGTAGAGGTGATGGTGGCCGCCGGTCTGTATGTCATAGCCCAGGCAGGTCCGCGTGAGATACCAGAGTTAGTTGCTCATGATCCTGGCACTGGTCTTCATCAGCGGCGGGTACATCGCCGTATCCCGCTTCAGGTGCGCTGGGTAGTCCATGCCGAGCGCGTCGAGGTCGTGCTCCAGCCCGTGGCCGACGAGGAGCCGGGCGGCGCTGCGGCAGGAGTAGGAATAGGACTGCTTGCCGTTGAGGAGGTTGTCCTGCACCCGCCTCATCGCCTGCTTCACCGTGGGCGCGTCGCGGAGGTACTCTGGCCGGATCCCCGTGGTCTCGTACCGGTAGTGTGTCATCGGGATGAGGGGCTTCACGAAGTTCTCATAGAGGATGGACTCGTGCTCGTCCACAACACAGACACGCGCGCACACGTCGAGCGTGCCGTCGCTCCCGCCACCCACCATCTTGCACCCGAGCGCCACCGCGCCGCCGCGGCCGCCTCGCACGCCCACCCTCGACATGCTTCGGGCGAGGCTTTGCATCGAGGAAGGATGGGGCGCGCCGGAGATCTTGCAGGCCGAGCGGTGTGTGCGGAGGGCGGCGGAGGTGGGGAAGACGAGGAGGCGGAGTGGGCAGCCATGGGCTTGGAAGGCGGTGGCGCGGGTGGGCTTGGAAGGCAGGGAGGCACCGAAGCCAAGGTGGTCACGGAGCGCATCGAGGGAGCGGCGGTGCTTGCCGCAGACGCCGCAGCGGGGCTCATGGTGGGAGTGGTGCGACGTCCGCATGTGCTCCACCAGGTGCTCCATCCGATTGAACTGACAGTAGCACGCCGCGCATCTGTGACGGCTGCACATCCGGTTGAACTCCTCATCAGCAAGAAGAAGAGGTATACATACATATTTTGCAGTACGTGTCATCGTGCAATGTGGCACACGTGGTCGTGTACGTACGTACAAGAGAAAACAAGGCAGTGCAATCTGAAGATGGAGAAGGAGTGGGCAGTGTACCTGTGAGCATCTGAAGAGTTGTTGTCCATGGTCGGCAGTGAGTGAGTCACCTAAGCAAGTGCAGAGACGCGGCAAGCAGTAGTCGTTGTGCTATTTAAGTAGTAGCTACAAAATGTCGCCAACGGAGAGCTTCTTATTTGCAGCATCAACCATATTACTACGATGTAAAGTCGGCAGTAGCATATTCATGCAAGGTTCCGGAGATGCGACTGGCAGTGTACTTGGTCAGTGATCGAGCTTGATCTCTGCATGTTGTTCAGAGCATAGACACCATATTTTTTTTGACAGAATAGACACCAGATTGCCCTCAAGAAAAAAAAAGGGGATGATCCGATGGATAGAAAGATGAGATTGGATTGGGATTCCTGCCGGAGATCGACCGACGTGCACACGCCCGGCGGGTAGGTAAAGCCGCTGCCGCGTCGGGCGGACGATGATCGTCATCATCTTACATTGGCTCCCGTCTTTTTGCGGTGGCGGAAAGCCAGGTGATGGGATCTGCATGGATATCCTGGGAAGATACCCTCTCCGGCTGAGCTTTGTGATGGGAGATTGTCTCATCTCACTACGGGACTCGCGGGCTATGCCTACAGCCAGGGGCCGTCGGCATAGGTCCTTTGCCGTCGGCATAGATCTATGCCTACGGCTGTCGTCGGGATAGGCCCGTCGGCGTAGATCACGTCAGTGTAGTCTTGTTAGACCGTCGGTATAGGGGCCTATGCCGACGACTGTTAGTCTACCGTCGGCATAGTTTAGCCGTCGGCATTGTATGTTGCCTGACGGCAACGGACGGCGCCGTCAAAAGCGGAAACCTATGCCGACGGCCAAGCCGTCGGCATACATCTACCACGTGTCGTCCCATGGTGTCTCCTGGTGGCACGGCTATGCCTATGGCAAAGCTGTAGGCATAGATGGAATCTATGCGGACGGCTTTGCCGTAGGCATAGATGGAAACTATGCCGACGGCTTTGCCGTAGGCATAGCCTGCCACGTGGTGCGCCCTGGGAAGTCCTGGGCTCATCTATGCCGACGGCTTTGCCGTAGGCATAGTTTTTTTTTTCCTGTTTTTTCTTTTTAATTCATTTGACAGCATTTCAAAGCAGAATAATATGAGATTATGCACAAATATGACAGTTCATCATCTAAACATACTCAAGTTCATCATCATCATTTAAACATAGTGAAGTTCATCATCTAAAGATCATCACCGGCGAAAGTTCATGAATATAAAAGTAGTGCAAGACATGGAACATCATCAAAGTAGGAACATGAAAGGTATGGCACGGCGGCCACATGCACGGGTATCATCATCGACATCAAGCAAGATCACCACCGCCAAAACCACCACCACCGCCAAAACCACCACCTCCGCCAAAACCAGCACCGCCAAGACCACCTCCGTCAAAACCACCTCCACCAAAACCACCACTCTGCCAGATCAGAGTGACTGGGGTCGAGGAAGCAGGAGTCGAGCCACCGGTCCCCTACATGTATGAGAGAAGATTCTAACGGTAAATATGATATGATAGTGTTGAATGAACCTTGAACTAGTTTGGCAGTAGTTAGGCAAATGTACTAACCGGACTATCACTTCCTAGTGCCACCCATTCATCGAACGTGGGAACGTGTGGGGGTTCTCCTGCAGGTGGTGGTGGTGGTCCCATTTGTGGTGGATCCGTGCGGTTACTCCAAGACGCCAACATAGCCTGGATGTTAGTTAAACAAGCAAACTAAAAGGTCAGAAGGAATAAAAGTGCAAAAATTTGGCTATGTTTTAAGAGGGCAAAACTAACCGCCATCATCTGACGGTTGTAATCATCGTTTGCCTTCACTCGTTGCAAGTACTCTCGCACCTCGAGATTCCAATGCTCGACAAAGGTCTTATATGCCTACATAATTTAGGTTGTTTATAAGTGAGAAATGCTGGAAAAAAAACTGAGAATTCTAGAGAAAAAGATAAAGGGGAAGTACTTACAGCATGCTGGCGGGCTAAGGGAGTCTGTGAACGCCCCGTACTCTCTAACTGGCTCGGGTTGCTAGCCCGAAGCCGTGTGTACGAGATCGAAGGAGTGATCAAGCCATCGAAACACGGATACCGGCCATGTGACTTCCCCTGAATGGCCACCACCGTCGTGTCGTCGATCTGAGACTGGGTGACCTCAGCAACAGGAACATCAGGATGCAACCTCTGATAGTTCTGAGTGTAAGACTCCAGATGCTCCTCGGTCTTGCCATAGTACTGGCTCTCGCCGTCCTTGCGATCACTCTGCTCACGGGCCATATTCCATGACTCCATGTCTGAGAGCGGCCTCTTCAACTTGTCCTACTGCGCCGTCAAATAGAAGTTAGGCATACATAAGAACATGACGATAAAGAAGAACAAAAATGCATCATGCATATAGACATCATGCATATAGATATACCTTCATGGCCTTGAAGCCCCAGTGGTTCATGTTTCCTTGGCCGTGTGTCCCGTCTTTTCCACGGTTAGCCCGACCCTTGCTGCTCTTGGTAGCAAACTCTGCATCGTCGCCGAGCCACCTATCCACCAAACTCGCCCATCCGTCATGCCTTGCATAGCACCAACGAGGAAAAACCTATGCAAATTTTGGAAGCATGACATGTGAGCACGAAACATATAGTTGACTGCTTGAAACATTGAAAAGTCAGTAATAATTACCTTCATGAACTGCTCCCTCTTCAAGGTAAGTCGTTGCCTCTGTGCTTGAGTTTTGGTCATCTTTTGTTGTAGGTAGATGTGGTAGTACTGCGAGACGGCAACCCAGCGCACCTCGTACTACAACTGACGAGCTTTCTTCTTCGCAGCCGCAAGCAAGACCACACCGTCTTGGGCCTTGAGTTCATCAAGAACTCTATAGAGTTGCTGCAATCATGCATAGACCAGAAGCAAACAAGGTATGAGTTGAGTGATTCAATTATAAACTATGAACGAAACTTAAGACAAGTGAGTTGAGTGATTCAGAAGAGAACTTACCCAAACTTTGGTGATCACGGCCTTAGCGGCCGTCCCGTACTCCGCATTGGTGGAAGCCTCATAGTGGGCCCAGCTCGTGGCCAAAACCCGCTGCTGCGGCTCCCTGTCTGGCCGCGGGCACAATAGGCCAGGCTAAAACTCCTTCAACAGGACAGTGATAAGGCCATTCGGTTTACAGCCCTTTCCGTGAAGCTTCCAGTTAATGCAAAAGAATCAAAGGGTTGCCATGTGTACAATAAGAAAATGTTGTCATGTGTTGAAAATATGACTGAGAGGCACTTACTTTGGCCCCGCAGGTTCAATGAGCCACTTGTGCGCCTCGATAGAAGGTGCTGTAGTGTAATGCCCCAGATGTAACACTTTCCCAATATGGCAATATATAACTTTGGCTTCATCAATTCCTTTCCGGGCTCTTCTTTCATTTCGGGTTTCTTCGTTTTGTCGTGTGCGTGTGTGCATTTCATCCATGTCATGTTGTCATGTGCATTGCATTGCGTTGTGTTGTCACTTGCTTCCGGTACCACTCGTCTCTTCCCGTTGTCCGTTTCGAGTTCCGACGCTCTCACACGTGCCCGTGGCGTCCCCGAGTCATTCCTTCATGTGTGGCCGTGAAACGTTTCCGAAATGACGTGAGACTTGTGTGCGATGTTGTTTTGGTACGTGTAGGCCGCCTGTCAAGTTTCGTCGCGTTTGGAGTTCGTTTGGTACTCCAACGGTTAACCTAGTGGGCTAAAAGAACCTCTTCTTTGAGGCCCAATACCCCCTCCCCAACAGCCCACTAACCCAGCACAACCCTTCCCATCATCTCGGCTGTCGAATTGTGATCGCGTGGCCGAAAACCGCTCCCCATTTGGAGTCTCCTAGCTCCTTGTGCCTATAAATTAGCCCCCATGCCTATGTTTGCGTCCAAACCCTAATTCTTCCTCCTCCCTCAGCTGCCGGACGTGTCCACCGCCGCCCTCGGCCTCTCCGCGCCCGACACGTGTCGCCTCCATCCCGCGCCCGCCGTCGGCCTGTCGGGCCCAGGGCCGCGTGCTCCCCGCGCCGCCGCCTCGCCACCGCCGGCAGCCGCCGCGGGCCGCGTCGCCGCCGCCGGCCTCGCCCCTAGCCACCGCCGCACCGGATCTCCACCGGCCCCCGCGGCCTCCTCCGGCGAGGCCCTCGCCGCCAGCCTCGCGCCGCCGGTTGCCCCGTCGGGCCGCCACCAGCGCCGGAGCCGCCGGCTTCACCGGATCCAGATCCGCCGCCGTCCCGCGAACCCTAGCGGGTACGGGTCCCGCGCCCGGCCCGATCCGCTTCCGTCGCCCGACCCGCTCCGTTTCCAACCCGATCCGTGAGGTTGCCCCCTGTTTTTTTCTCCAAGTCATTTGGGTTTTGCTTATTTTTTTGCATCTTGTGGTGGCCGTAACTTTTATTGTGCTTGTCCAAATTGTGCATTTGTTATGTCAAAATGACCGTGGTGATGTGTACTACGTTTTGTTCCATTGTGTCATGCTTGTTTGAGTCCATCTAGAGGTCTTAATCTTCGTGACAAGAGTGCTACTTGATATAAACTGCTGCTACTTGTTATTTTCATGCCATGTTTGAGATGTGATAACTTGGTGCATGTTTATCCAAATGAAGCAAATGATATGTCAAAATGTTCATCATGAGATGCTTTACATGGTGGTTGCTGTAGCATGCATGTTAGGGTTCATATTTCCATGTTTATCTTGGTTGCAAAAGAGCATGTGGCTGTTAAGTTTTGTAACATGTTATGAGATGCTGATTGGAATTGCTCGTTGCTATTGATGTGTTTGTCCCCTTGTCACATGCCAATATGTTTTAGAATCTCCATCATGTGTTCTTTGCTGTGGTGCAAACCATTTTCCATGATATGCCTTGAGGTGACTTAAACATGCTTGCAAACATGCCATGCCAACTTAACTATTTTATACTTAGTGAAAATTCTACTAAGTCTGGAATCTGTCATATCCTGATGCTATGTTTGCTTGATGCCCTAGGCAAATCCATGTTAGTTTTGGGGTGGCCATTGATAATTACTTGTTGTAGATATTGTTGTCTATCCATCCATGTCCTCACTTGCTCATATGGGTTTCTGTAGCTTATTTAATTCTTGCTCCCAAATTGCTATAAAATATTACTGTCAGTTTTTAACGTGATAATCAAAATGTTGTAGCTAGTTGCTATTGAGCCATGCCTCCTATGGAGTTGCTCCAATGGAGTTGTTTGCTTTAGGCTATGTCTACTTCATGTCCATGCTTATTTTCACCATGTTTGAGTGCTGTAGAGTATATATCTCTTGCTCCAAAGTTGCTATGTGGCTGTTAATTTCAGCTTTGCATTGTATCTTGTTTCGAGTGTATGTGTTGAACCGTTGCTCCGTTTTGAGCGTGTCCTACATGAAACTTGTGTGATTTTGCATGTAGAATCATAATATCATCTTGTTTACATGTTTGCAGTATGTTTGCTTGATGTTTGGGTGCATCTTGCACCGTTGCCATGCTTAACTTGTTTTGCTCATATCTTCTAGACCGTAGCTCCGAATTAAACAAACTTTATATGAAACTTGACTAGAATTTCGTGTAGATCATCATGGTGCATGTTAACTTGCTTTTTAACAACTTTAACTTAAGGTTTGTTCATATCTGGACCAATTTGAACATATGCATATGAGGACTTACCGGATTCGCTATATGTGGATTTCGGCCTCATTTAAACTTGTTGTCTTGTGTTGTTCTTGTGTGCTTCATCCCTTGACATGTATTGCATCATACATGCATGATACGTGCATCATGTTGATTGTGCATTGCACCTTGTTTGATTCTCGTGCCGTTGTGTTCTTGTGTTGAGTAGAGCCGGGAGCCGAGACCGAGTACGGGAACGAGGTTACTACCGAGGTTGAGTACGAGGAGCCATCTTACGATCCCATCGACGACTCGACAGGCAAGATGACCTGACCCATTTGCCTATTGCTAGATGTCTCGCTCTTTAGCTTATTGCCTCGATGTCCATGTTTGTTTGTCAGCCTCCTATTGTAACCATGAATCTGTCTAACCACCCAACCTAGCAAACCTTTTTTTGGCTACGTAAGCTTCGCTCAGCCCCTCTTATAGCATTGCCAGTTGTAGGAGAAGATTTGAAGATTCTTGCTTCATGTTGAAGATATTGTTGGGATATCACACTATATAAACTCTTAAACTAAATCATCTATATATTGGCAATGGGTGGAAGGCTAAGCCTCTTGCTTGGTGATTTGTTCCACTCATGCCGCCCTAGGAACCGTATAAACCGGTGTTATGTTCCTTGATTTTGCGTTCCTCACACGGTTGGGGTTATGGGACCCCCTCGATAAAACGCTTAGCGCTAAGGCTTTTCCAGCAAGTCCCAACATTGGTACTACATTTGCCTAAACAACTAAAACTTGCATAGGGAGTTATAAACCCTCTTCTTAATCAACAACCCGGGCCAGTGCTCCACATGAGTGTTGGTCCAAACTGGGCAACCTGTGGGGCCACCTTGGGGGAACCCGAGGGCTGGTAAAAACTCGTAGCTTGTCCCATCCGGTCGTGGCCTGAGACGAGATATGCGCGGCTACTATCAGGGTGTCGGCACACCGGGAGGATTTGCTGGATTAGTCTTACCTTAGTCGGAGTATCTTGAGCATGGGATTCCGAGAATACTCGGGCCTTCCCACCTTGGAGTTACGACTCCGCGGATCGTGAGCTTGTAATGGGCTAAGTTGGGACACCCTTGCAGGGTTTTGAACTTTCGAAAGCCGTGCCCGCGGTTATGTGGCAGATGGGAATTTGTTAATATCCGGTTGTAGAAAACTTGACACCATATTCAGAACACACTACCAGCGTGAGTAACCATGATGGTCATTTTCCGAAAGGGGTTCGAGAAGTGAACACGGTGGGGTTATGTTTGACGTGCTTAGATAGGCTCACTTCATGGTCACTTGACGCTCGTGGCACTTCTCTTCTCGCTCTAAACACGTAAGCTAGTGCTAGTGCAGCTGCAACCTTTATCTTTCTTCAGCCTTGTTCCACACCCAAAGCTTAGATAGTTTTGCAACCCAGGAATGGGATTGTTGAGTCCTCCGTGGCTCACATATTTCTACATCACACCAGATGCAGGTACTATGCTGAACTACTCAGGTGACGGCATGGAGCTGCATTGGGAGTTCGATGAAGAACGTAGTCGATACTATGTGCACTATCCCGATGATCAGTAGTGGTATCTACTAGGGGCGATTCGGACCTGTGGATTTATGTTTTTGGTATCTTTCATTTGGATCTTCGCCCGTAGTCGGGTTGTGATGTTATTTGGATGATGATTTGCTTATGTAATATACTTGTGTGATGTGGCGAGTGTAAGCCAACTATCCTTTCGCATTTTCATCCCTATTTTTACATGAGTCGTGCAAAGATACCAAACTTGAGATCATTCTAGAATGGGCTTATACCTTTAAGTCGTGCCTCGACACGTAGGAGGTATAATCCCATCCTGGGCATTACAAGTTGGTATTCAGAGCCTTCTCCGACCTAGAAGCCCCCACTGATTAATCGAATCGTTGACGGTTCAGTCTAGGCACACACTTAAAAATGTTTTGAGTCCTATATATATATCGGAGAGTAGGATTTCTTTTGCTCCTCATCTCTTTTCACTCTGGTGAGGACTCCTGACGATTACTCTTATCTCTTCTACTCTCAAAAATTCACCAAATTTTTTTAGGATCACGCGGGTATTGTTTGGATTGTTCCGATGTCTATGTGACGAGAACATTGTTCTCGATGCCTCCTGTCATTTAGGGGTTGTGGCAGTGTCCCGGGGAGTTGAGCTCCGAGGTGTTGTCGTCACAAATATATCGCATCAGTTCTGGAATACTTAAGACGGCCGACATCCAAGACTCTCCTATGCGGTTAGTGGCAAGATAACCCCAACATCACCCAGTACTGGGGAGGTAGTTCGGGAGTATTGCCATAGCTTGTATAGTAGATGCGTTTCGAAGGTCCGAGGTAGACGGTTTCCGGAAATAACTGGTTATGTGTTGAAGGATGGATACAGTTGGATGTAGGATTAGAGTTGAGTGCGCGATGCTTCCCCTGTATCCCCAACACCTGATTGCATAACTGGAAACTTTCGGAAATTAATAGGTGGGTTCATCATGTAGTTAGTAGGCATATTCTTCCAACGAATGCATGATATGGAGTTCGGGGTTCTACATTGAGTGAAGTAGTTTTATGGGCGTTTGTTCCGATTGGGAGTTGCATCTTAAAGGGTCCTTGGCTATGCTGATCCGGGGATTGCAAAACCCTTTTGTAACACGTTCCATAAGCTTTCAGCACGAATATATCGAACGAAGCTTCTATCTTGTATTTGTTCTATCTGCTCCTTGTTGTTTTTATTTACCTTTTGTTCTCCCAAGTGGCTTCTCGTGAAGATTGTTGTTATTATTAAACTGTGGATTGCATTCGTTCATCTTGTTCGAATGTTCTTGTGAAGACTTATGTTGCAATTCTAGCCGTTGATTCAGCTTATATATTTTCTCTCAATCAAGGGCTAATAGTTGTCATCTCATTCAGGATGGCTCCTAAAAGGGTTCCCAACGCTAACCCAGAGGGTGAAGAGGTTCATGATCGTCCTCCTTCCCCTCCTCCTCCGTTTGAGGCCTGGAGAGCAATTATGCAAGCAACGAACTAGAACACCCAGATGCTTATGCAAATGATGCAGAACATTCAAGCAAATCAAGCAAATCAGGGTGCTCATGGGAACCAAGGCCAAGGCAATTTGTTCAACCAACCTCACTTTGCTACACTCAACCAGTTCCTGGCAAACCAACTGAAGGCATTTAGTTACTGTGTGGACCCTCTAGATGCTGAAGACTGGATAACAGATATCAAGAAGCATTTCGAGTGCAGTAAAGTGAGACCTGAGGACTATGTGAAGTTTGCAGCCTTCCAACTCAAGGACCAAGTCGCTGATTGGTGGCAGCAGTACAAAGACTCCAGAGAAGGGCGTGAAATCTCGTGGGCTGATTTCTGCAAAGGATTTTCGCTCTCACCACATTCCAACAAGTGTCATCGAGGGTATGCGTGAGCAATTCTGCAACCTAAAGCAAGGCTCAATGTCTGTCTACTAATATAATGTCAAGTTCCAGAACCTTGCCCGCTATGCCAAGAAAGACATCCCAGACGCCAAGAGCAAGATCTATCAGTTTCGTGGTGGTCTGAAGGATGAACTCCAACTAGCTCTCACCTTGTTCGAGCCTGATGAGTTTGATCAATTCTATAACATGGCACTTAAGCAAGAGGCAGCACAGCTCAAGATGGAAGCTTCCAAAAAGAGGATCAGAGACATTGTTCACTCCTCCTCTTCTTCCCAAGTGGTTGCAAAGCAGCAGCAGTTTTGGCTTCCACCTCCTCCAGTGATCCGACCTCCCAACAGCAACAACAAAAATTCTGGTGGCCGTGGTTTCTCCCACCCACCCAACCCAAGCAACCAGTCAAAGAACCACTTTAAAGCTTCGAAGTCAAGTGCTCCTTATCACCGTCCTATCTCAGAAGTGGTTTGCAACAAGTGCACTCAGAAGGGTCATTATGCTAACAAGTGCCCCAACCCAAGGCGCCTTCCGCCTCCTCCACCTGTCAGTACTGCTATTGTCAAGCATAATCCAAAGGGAGCAAGAGTGAATCTGATGAATGCAGCTCAAGCAGAGAATTCTTCAGATGTGATACTTGGTAACCTTCCAGTTAACTCTATTCCTGCAAAAGTGTTGTTTGATTCGGGTGCATCATGTTCCTTCATGTCATATCCATTTGCATCCAAGCATAATGTTCACTCCGAAGCTTTACCAAGAATTTTGAGTGTTATATCTCCTGGCAAGAGATTGAGTTCTAGTATGGTGGCTCCAAATGTATCTATTCGCATGGGTGATTACCGCTTTCTGGCTTCTCCGGTTATTCTCGGCAACTCCGACATTGATCTTATTCTCGGGATGGATTGGCTTTCTCAGCATGATGCTCACATTGATTGTGCAAATAAGGAAGTCAAGCTTACTCATTCCGACGAAGACGAGATTATCTTCACCTCTCGAGATAACACAATCAGGCTATTCTCTCTCAATGACAAGGGCGAGATTAATGCCATCTCTCAAATTCCGGTGGTCAATGAATATGAAGATGTTTTCCCTGAAGAGCTTCCAGGCATGCCTCTGCATCGTCAAGTTGAATTCGTTATTGAACTCGAGCCTGGTACTGAGCCAGCATGTCGGCGTCCGTACAAGCTTTCCCCTGAAGAGTTGAAGGAGCTGAAGAAACAACTCGATGAGCAAGAGCGTATGGGTCTAATCAGGCCTAGCACTTCTCCTCGGGGCTGTGGTGTCTTATTTGTCAAGAGAAGGATGGCACAGAGCGCCTTTGCATTGATTACCGGCCATTGAACAAGAAGACAATAAAGAACAAGTATCCGCTCCCCAACATCAATGAATTGTTCGAGCAACTCAAAGGAGCAAAAGTGTTCTCAAAGCTCGATCTCCGGATGGGTTATCACCAGATCCGTATCCATGAGGAAGATATTCACAAGACTGCATTCAGAACAAGCTACGGCTCCTATGAATACACAGTCATGTCTTTTGGCCTCGCAAATGCTCCACCCACCTTCTCGAGAATGATGCACTACATATTCAACCCCTACACCAACGAATTTGTGCTCGTCTATCTGGATGACATCTTGGTATTCTCCAAGAATGAAGAGGATCATGAAAAGCACCTCCGTTTGGTTCTCGACAGACTTCATGAACATAAGTTCTATGCTAAGTTCTCTAAATGCGAATTCTGGCTCGATAAGGTCTTATATCTGGGCCATATCATCTCCGCTGACGGTATTGTTGTCAACCCCAAGAAAGTTGAAGCGATTTTCAATTGGGAACCCCCTCAGAACGTCAAGCAACTCCGAAGCTTCCTTGGTCTCGCTAGCTATTGCAGAAGGTTCGTTGAGAACTTCTCCAAGATTGCCAAGCCTCTTTCCAACTTGCTGCAGAAGAATGTCAAGTACAACTAGTCTCTGGATTGTGATGTGGCATTCAAAACTCTCAAAGAAAAGCTCATCTCTGCTCCGGTTCTTACTCCTCCGGATGAGTCCAAGCCCTACGAAGTATTCTGTGATGCTTCTCTTCAAGGACTTGGTGGTGTTCTAATGCAAGACAAGAAAATTGTGGCATACACCTCTCGTCAATTGAAGCCAAATGAGAAGAACTACCCCACACATGATCTCGAGCTAGCGGCAGTGGTACACGCCTTGATCACGTGGAGACACCTTCTGTTGGGCAGAAAAGTGGACATCTTCACCGATCACAAGAGCTTGAAGTACATCTTCACGCAGCCGAACCTAAACCTTTGCCAGACTCGTTGGGTTGAGATGATCCAAGAGTATGATCCAAGCATCAAATACACACCTGGCAAGGCCAATGTCATTGCAGATGCCTTGAGAAGAAAGGCATATTGCAACAGTCTCCTTATCAAGCCGTTTCAGCCTAAGCTTTGTGAAGCATTTAGGAAGCTCAACCTCCAAGTTGTTCCGTAAGGCTTTCTTGCAAATCTTCAAGTTGCTCCTACCTTGGAAGATCAGATTCGTGAGGCCCAACTCAGTGATGCTATGGTGCAGAAAGTGAAACATGGTATTGCAAAGGGTACTCCCAAATACAAGTGGTATCGCGTTGATGAGAAAGACACCTTGTTCTTTGAGGACAGACTTGTGGTTCCCAAGGGTGATCTCGGGAAGCTCATAATGAACGAAGCACATGACTCCCTCCTCTCCACTCATTCCGGAAGTTCCAAGATGTACCAAGACCTCAAGCAATCTTACTGGTGGACTCGCATGAAAAGGGAGATTGCCCAATTCGTGAATGAATGTGATGTCTGCAGAAGAGTGAAGGCAGAGCATCAACGTCCAGCCGGTCTCCTCCAACCTCTTCCTATTCCCGAGTGGAAATTCGACCACATTGAAATGGATTTCGTCACTGGGTTTCCCAAGTCCAAGAAGGGGAATGATTCTATCTTTGTTGTCATTGACAAGCTAACCAAAGTAGCTCACTTCCTTCCAGTCAAAGAATCCATCAATGCAGCTCAGCTGGCAGAGTTGTAAACTTCCGGAATTGTGTCCTTACATGGCATTCCTCAAGTTATCTCCTCAGACCGTGGAAGTTTGTTCACATCCAAGTTCTGGGACTTCTTCCAGTCTGCCATGGGCACTAAGATCCGTTTCAGCACTGCGTTTCATCCTCAGACTAGTGGTCAAGTCGAAAGAGTGAACCAGATCCTGGAAGACATGCTCAGAGCTTATGTCATCTCTTTTGGCATGAAGTGGGAAGATTGCCTTCCGTTTGCCGAGTTCTCTTACAACAACAGTTTCCAAGCAAGTGCCGGCAAAGCTCCATTTGAAATCCTCTATGACAGGAAGTGACGTACTCCTCTCAACTGGTCTGAGACTGGTGAACGTCAACTTCTTGGCAATGACTTGATCTCAGAAGCCGGAGAAATGTGCAAAGTCATACGTGAGAATCTCAAGGCCGCTCAGTCGCGTCAGAAGAGCTACTATGACGGCAAGCATCGTGATTTGGCCTTCAAATTGGGGATCATGTCTATCTCCATGTTTCTCCTATGAAAGGCACCCAAAGATTTGTTATCAAAGGAAAGCTTGCTCCGAGATACGTGGGCCCTTTCAAGATCCTTGTCAAAAGAAGCGATCTAGCCTATCAACTTGAGCTCCCTCCCAACTTTGCAAATGTTCATGATGTGTTTCACGTGTCTCAACTCCGCAAGTGCTTCAAGACACCTGAACGCACCATTCCGTTCGAGGAGATTGATCTTCAACAAGATTTGTCTTACCATGAGCACCCCGTTGCTATTCTTGAAGAAACCGAGCGCAAGACCTGCAATAAGTCAATCAAGTTCTTGAAAGTTAAGTGGTCACACCATACTGACCGAGAAGCTACGTGGGTACAAGAAGATCACCTTCGTTCCGAGTACCCTTCCTTCTTCCAGTCCTAGATCTCAGGACGAGATCTTTTCGTAGTAGAGGAGAGTTTGTAATGACCCAGATGTAACACTTTCCCAATATGGCAATATATAACTTTGGCTTCATCAATTCCTTTCCGGGCGCTTCTTTCATTTCAGGTTTCTTCGTTTTGTCGTGTGCGTGTGTGCATTTCATCCATGTCATGTTGTCATGTGCACTGCATTGCGTTGTGTTGTCAGTTGCTTCCGGTACCACTCGTCTCTTCCTGTTGTCCGTTTCGAGTTCCGACGCTCTCACACGTGCCCGTGGCGTCCCCGAGTCCTTCGTTCGTGTGTGGCCGCGAAACGTTTCCGGAATGACGTGAGACTTGTGGTGCGATGTTGTTTTGGTACGTGTAGGCCGCCTGTCAAGTTTGGTCGCGTTCGGAGTTCGTTTGGTACTCCAACGGTTAACCTAGTGGGCTAAAAGAACCTCTTCTTTGAGGCCCAAGACCCCCTCCCCAACAGCCCACTAACCCAGCACAACCCTCCCCATCATCTCGGTCGTCAAATTGTGATCGCGTGGCCGAAAACCGCTCCCCATTTGGACTCTCCTAGCTCCTTGTGCCTATAAATTAGCCCCCATGCCCATGTTTGCGTCCAAACCCTAATTCTTCCTCCTCCCGCACCCGCCGGACGTGTCCGCCGCCGCCCTCGGCCTCTCCGCGCCCGACACGTGTCGCCTCCGTCCCGCGCCCGCCGTCGGCCCGCCGGGCCCAGGCGGGGCCCGCCCGGCCCGTCCGCCCCACGCCGCCAGCCGCCCAGGCTCCTCGGCCCGTCACCGTGCCGGCCGGCGCCTCGCCCCGCCACCGCGTGCTCCCCGCGCCGCGGCCTCGCCAACGCCGGCAGTAGCCACCGCCGGCAACCGCTGCGGGCCGCGTCGCCGCCGCTGGCCTCGCCCCCAGCCACCGCCACACCGGATCTCCACCGGCCCCCACGGCCTCCTCCGGCGAGGCCCTCGCCGCCGGCCTCGCGCCGCCTCGCCCCGGCCGCCGGTTGCCCCGCCGGGCCGCCGCCGCCCCGCGAACCCTAGCGGGTACGGGTCCCGCGCCCGGCCCGATCCGCTTCCGTCGCCCGACCCGCTCCGTTTCCAACCCAATCCGCGAGGTTGCCCCCTGTTTTTTTTCTAAGTCATTTGGGTTTTGCTTATTTTGTTGGATCTTGTGGTGGCCGTAACTTTTATTGTGCTTGTCCAAATTGTGCATATGTTATGTCAAAATGACCGTGGTGATGTGTACTACGTTTTGTTGCATTGTGGCATGCTTGTTTGAGTCCATCTAGAGGTCTTAATCTTCGTGACAAGAGTGCTACTTGATATAAACTACTGCTACTTGTTATTTTCATGCCATGTTTGAGATGTGATAACTTGGTGCATGTTTATCCAAATGAAGCAAATGATATGTCAAAATGTTTATCATGAGATTCTTTACATGATGGTTGCTGTAGCATGCATGTTAGGGTTCATATTGCCATATTTATCTTGGTTGCAAAAGAGCATGTGGCTGTTAAGTTTTGTAACATGTTATGAGATGCTGATTTGAAGTGCTCGTTGCTATTGATGTGTTTGTCACCTTGTCACATGCCAATATGTTTTAGAATCTCCATCATGTGGTCTTTGCTGTGGTGCAAACCATTTTCCATGATATTCCTTGAGGTGACTTAAACATGCTTGCAAACATGCCATGCCAACTTAACTGTTTTATACTTAGTGAAAATTCTACTAAGTCTGGAATCTGTCATATCCTGATGCTATGTTTGCTTGATGCCCTAGGCAAATCCATGTTAGTTTTGGGGTGTCCGTTGATCATTCCTTGTTGTGCATATTTTGTCTATCCATGCATGTCCTCACTTGTTCATATGGGTTGCTGTAGCTTACTTAATTCTTGCTCCCAAGTTGCTATAAAATATTACTGTCAGGTTTTTAACGTCATGATCAAAATGTTGTAGCTTGTTGCTATTGATCCATGCCTCCTATGCATTTGCTCCAATGGAGTTGTTTGCTGTAGGATATGTCTACTTCATGTCCATGCTTATTGTCACCATGTTTGAGTGTTGTAGAGTATATATCTCTTGCTCCAAAGTGGCTATGTGGCTGTTAATTTCAGCTTTGCATTGTATCTTGTTTCGAGTGTATGTGTTGAACCGTTGCTCCGTTTTGAGCGTGTCCTACATGAAACTTGTGTGATTTTGCATGTAGAATCATAATATAATCTTGTTTACATGTTTGGAGTATGTTTGCTTGATGTTTGGGTGCATCTTGCACCGTTGCCATGCATAACTTGTTTTGCTCATATCTTCTATACCGTAGCTCCGAATTAAACAAACTTTATATGAAACTTGACTAGAATTTCGTGTAGATCATCATGGTACATGTTAACTTGCTGTTTAACAACTTTAACTTAAGGTTTGTTCAGATCTGGACCAATTTGAACATATGCATATGAGGACTTGCCGGATTCGCTATATGTGGATTCCGGTCTCATTTAAACTTGTTGTCTTGTGTTGTTCTTGTGTGCTTCATCCCTTGACATGTATTGCATCATACATGCATGATATGTGCATCATGTTGATTGTGCATTGGACCTTGTTTGTGTTGGAGATATGCCCTAGAGGCAATAATAAAAGCATTATTATTATATCTCCTTGTTCATGATAATTGTCTGTTATTCATGCTTGAATTGTATTGTACGGAAACAGCGATACATGTGTGAATACACAGACCACAATGAGTCCCTGGTAGGCCTCTAGTTGCCAGCTCGTTGATCAACAGATGGTCACGGTTTCCTGACCATGGACATGAGATGTCAGTGATAACGGGATCACATCATTAGGAGAATGATGTGATGGACAAGACCCAAACTTGAGCATAACACGAGATCGTATAGTTCGTAATGCATAAGCTTTTCAGTGTCAAGTATTTATTCCTTAGACCATGAGGTTGTACAACTCCCGGACACCGTAGGAGTACTTTGGGTGTGCCAACCGTCACAACGTAACTGGGTGGCTATAAAGGTACGCATCGGGTATCTCCGAAAGTGTCTGTTGAGTTGGTACGAACCGAGACTGGGATGTTGTCACTCCGTATGACGGAGAGGTACCTCTGGGCCCACTCGGTAAGACATCATCATAATGAGCTCAATGTGACTAAGTAGTTAGTCACGGGATGATGGATTACGGATCGAGTAAAGAGACTTGCCATAACGAGATTGAACAAGGTATCGGGAATACCGACGATCGAATCTCGGGCAAGTACTGTACCGATAGACAAAGGGAATAACATACGGGATTGAGTGAATCCTTGACACAGTGGTTCATCCGATGAAGATCATCGAGGAACACGTGGGAACCAACATGGTTATCCAGATCCTGCTGTTGGTTATTGACCGGAGAGTGGTCTCGGTCATGTCTACGTGTCTCCCGAACCCGTAGGGTCTACACACTTAAGGTTCGGTAACGCTAGGGTCGTAGAGATAAATGCACGTGGAAACCCGAAAGTTGTTCGGAGTCCCGGATGAGATCCCGGACGTCACGAGGAGTTCCGGAATGGTCCGGAGGTAAAGATTGATATATAGGAAGTCCAGTTCGGCCAACGGGTGATCTCCGGGGGTCACCGGGAGCGTCCCGGGACCACCGGAGGGGCCCCGGGGGTCCACCGGGTGGGGCCACCCATCCCGGTGGGGCCCCTAGGCCGCAAGGGGAAGTGTCCAGCCCTCAGGGCTGGCGCACCACAAGGGGGCCCACCTCCCCATGCGCCTAGGGTTAAAACCCTAAGGGGGAGGGGGGCTCCACTTGCCTTGGGGGGCAAGGAACCCCCCTGGCCGCCGCCCCCTTGCAGATTGGATCTGCAGGGGGTCCAGGCACACCCCCTGGCCCCTATATATATGTGGAGGGGGGAGAGGGCAGCCGCACCCAAGCCCTGGTGCCTCTCCCCCTCCCGTCACACCTCCCAACTCCCACGCAGGGCGCCCGGCGAAGCCCTGTTGCGATCTCCACTGCATCCGTCATGACGCCGTCGTGCTGCCGGATCTCTGACGACTTCTCCTCCCCCCTTGCTGGATCAAGAAGGAAGTGACGTTTCTGCACCGTACGTGTGTTGAACGCGGAGGTGTCGTCCGTTCGGCGCTAGATCATCGGTGACGAAGAACGTGAAGAGTACGACTACTTCATCCTTGCTTCGTTGAAAGCTTCCGCACGCGATCTACATAACGGTATGTAGATGCACTCTTACTTGCTCGTTGCTAGATGTCTCCATAGTTGGATCTTGGTGAAGACGTAGAATTTTTTTGAATTATGCTACGTTCCCCAACAGTGGCATCAGAGCCTAGGTTTTATGCATAGCATCTTGCACGAGTAGAACACAAAGCAGTTGTGGGAGTATGATCTTGTTCAACTTTCTTACCGTTACTAGTCAATCTTGATTCGGCGGTATTGTGGGATGAAGCCGCCCGGACCGACCTTACACGTACGCTTACGTGAGACTGGTTCCACCGATAGACATGCACTAGATGCATAAGGTGGCTGGCGGGTGTCTGTCTCTCCTACTTTAGTCGGATCGGATTCGATGAAAAGGGTCCTTATGAAGGGTAAATAGAAGTTGACAAATCACGTTGAGGTTTTGGCGTAGGTAAGAAACGTTCTTGCTAGAAATCCTATAGAAGCCACGTAAAACTTGCAACAACAATTAGAGGACGTCTAACTTGTTTTTGCAGCATGTGCTATGTGACGTGGTATGGCCAAAACGAAGATGTGATGAATGATATATGTGATGTATGAGATTGATCATGTTTTTGTAATAGGGAATCATGACTTGCATGTCGATGAACTTGACAACCGGCAGGAGCCATAGGAGTTGTCTTAATTATTGTATGACCTGCGTGTCACTGAATAACGCCATGTAATTACTTTACTTTATTGCTAAACGTTAGCTATAGTAGTAGAAGTAATAGTTGGCATGACGACTTCTTCAAGACACGATGATGGAGATCATGATGATGAAGATCATGGTGTTGAGCCGGTGACAAGATGATCATGGTGCCCTGAAGATGGAGATCCAAGGAGCAAGATGATATTGGCCATATCATGTCACTTTAATTGATTGCATGTGATGTTTATCATGTTTATGCATCTTGTTTACTTAGAACGACGGTAGTAAATAAGATGATCTCTCACTAAAATTTCAAGTATTGTGTTTCCCCTAACTGTGCACCGTTGCTAAAGCTCGTTGCTCCGAAGCACCACGTGATGATCGGGTGTGATAGGTTCTAACGTTCGCATACAACGGGTGTAAGATAGATTTACACACGCGATACACTTAGGGTTCACTTGACGAGCCTAGCATGTACAGACATGGCCTCGGAACACAGAAGACCGAAAGGTCGAACACAAGTCGTATAGAAGATACGATCAACATGAAGATGTTCACCGTTGATGACTAGTCCGTCTCACGTGATGATCGGACACGGACTACTCGATTCGGATCGTGTATCACTTAGATGACTAGAGAGATGTCATTCTGAGTGGGAGTTCATTATAATTTGATTAAGATGAACTTAATTATCATGAACTTAGTCTAAATTCTTTACAATATCTCTTGTAGATCAAATGGCCCACGCTCAGGTTCCCCTCAACTTCAACGTGTTCCTAGAGAAAACCAAGCTGAAAGACGATGGTAGCAACTATACGGATTGGGTCCGTAACCTGAGGATTATCCTCATAGCTGCCAAGAGATCATATGTCCTAGAAGCACCGCTAGGTGATGCACCCGTTCTCCCAGCGACCCAAGACGTTATGAACGCCTGGCAGTCGCTTTGTGATGATTACTCCCTGGTTCAGTGCGGCATGCTTTACAGTTTAGAATCGGGGCTCCAAAAGCGTTTTGAGCACCACGGGGCATATGAGATGTTCCAAGAGCTGAAAATGGTTTTCCAAGCTCATGCCCGAGTCGAGAGATATGATGTCTCCGACGCATTCTACAGCTGTAAGATGGAGGAGAACAGTTCTGTCAGTGAGCACATCCTCAAGATTTCAGGATTGCACAATCGCTTGTCTCGGCTGGGAATGAATCTCCCAGATGAAGCGGTCGTTGACAGAATCCTCCAGTCGCTCCCACCAAGCTTCAAGAGCTTCGTGTTGAACTTCAATATGCAGGGGATGGAGAGGTCCATTCCCGAGGTGTATTCGATGCTGAAATCAGCGGAGGTGGATATCAAGAAAGAACATCAAGTGTTGATGGTCAATAAAACCACTAAGTTCAAGAAAGGCAAGGGTAAGAAGAACTTCAAGAAGGACGGCAAAGGAGTTGCCGCGCCCGGTAAGCCAGTTGCCGGGAAGAAGCCAAAGTTTGGACCCAAGCCTGAGACTGAGTGTTTTCATTGCAAGGGAACGGGTCACTGGAAGCGGAACTGCCCCAAATATTTAGCAGACAAGAAGGCCGGCAACGTCAAAGGTATATTTGATATACTTGTTATTGATGTGTACCTTACCAGCGCTCGTAGTGGCTCCTGGGTATTTGATACCGGTGCAGTTGCTCACATTTGTAACTCAAAACAGGAGCTGCGGAATAAGCGGAGACTGGCGAAGGATGAGGTGACGATGCGCGTCGGGAATGGTTCCAAGGTCGATGTGATCGCCGTCGGCACACTGCCTCTACATCTACCCTCGGGATTAGTTTTAAACCTGAATAATTGTTATTTAGTACCAGCTTTGAGCATGAACATTGTTTCTGGATCTCGTCTTATGCGAGATGGCTACTCTTTCAAATCGGAGAATAATGGTTGTTCTATTTATTTGAGAGATATGTTTTATGGTCATGCCCCGCTGGTCAATGGTTTATTTTTGATGGATCTCGAACGTAGTAATACACACATTCATAGTGTAGATGCCAAAAGATGTAAAGTTGATAATGATAGTCCCACATACTTGTGGCATTGCCGCCTTGGTCATATTGGTGTCAAACGTATGAAGAAGCTCCATTCAGATGGACTTCTGGAGTCTCTTGATTATGAATCATTTGACACGTGGGCAAGATGACCAAGACTCCGTTCTCCGGAACAATGGAGCGAGCGACCAACTTGTTGGAAATCATACATACCGATGTGTGCGGTCCAATGAGTGTTGAGGCTCGCGGAGGCTATCGTTATGTTCTCACCCTCACAGATGACTTGAGTAGATATGGGTATATCTATTTGATGAAACACAAGTCTGAGACCTTTGAAAAGTTCAAGGAATTTCAGAATGAGGTTGAGAATCAACGTGACAGAAAAATAAAATTCTTGCGATCAGATCGTGGGGGTGAATATTTAAGTCATGAATTTGGCACACACCTTAGGAGTTGTGGAATTGTTTCACAATTGACACCGCCCGGAACACCTCAACGTAACGGTGTGTCCGAACGTCGAAATCGTACTCTATTGGACATGGTGCGATCTATGATGTCCCTTACCGATTTACCGCTATCTTTTTGGGGTTATGCTTTAGAGACTGCCGCATTCACTTTAAATAGGGCTCCGTCGAAATCCGTTGAGACGACTCCGTATGAACTTTGGTTTGGCAAGAAACCGAAGCTGTCGTTTCTAAAAGTTTGGGGTTGCGATGCTTATGTCAAGAAACTTCAACCTGAAAAGCTCGAACCCAAATCGGAAAAATGCGTCTTCATAGGATACCCAAAGGAAACAATTGGGTACACCTTCTACCACAGATCCGAAGGCAAAGTCTTTGTTGCCAAGAATGGATGCTTTCTGGAGAAAGAGTTTCTCTCGAAAGAAGTGAGTGGGAGGAAAGTAGAACTTGATGAGGTGACAGTCACCCCTCCTGCACCGGAAAGTAGCGCAGCGCAGGAAACTGTTCCTAAGGTGCCTGCACCGACAAGGGAGGAAGTCAATGATGATGATCATGAAGAAACAGATCAAGTTACTACTGAACTTCGAAGGTCCACAAGGGCACGTTCCGCACCAGAGTGGTACGGCAACCCTGTCCTGGAAATCATGTTGTTTGACAACGGTGAACCTTCGAACTATGAAGAAGCGATGGCGGGCCCGGATTCCAATAAATGGCTTGGAGCCATGAAATCCGAGATAGAATCCATGTATGAAAACAAAGTATGGACTTTGGTGGACTTGCCTGATGATAGGCACGCCATAGAAAACAAATGGATATTTAAGAAGAAGACAGACGCGGATGGTAATGTGACCATCTATAAGGCTCGGCTTGTCTCTAAGGGTTATCGACAAGTTCAAGGGATTGACTACGACGAGACTTTCTCTCCCGTAGTGATGCTGAAGTCAGTCAGAATCATGTTAGCTATTGCCGCATTCTATGATTATGAGATATGGCAAATGGACGTCAAAACAGCATTCCTTAATGGCTTCCTCAAGGAAGAGTTGTATATGATGCAACCGGAAGGTTTTGTCGATCCAGAGAATGCTAACAAAGTATGCAAGCTCCAGCGCTCGATTTACGGGCTGGTGCAAGCATCTCGGAGTTGGAATATTCGCTTTGATGAAGTGATCAAAGCGTTTGGATTTATACAGACTTATGGAGAAGCCTGTATTTACAAGAAAGTGAGTGGGAGCTCTGTGGCATTTCTCATATTATATGTGGATGACATATTGCTGATGGGAAATGATATAGAATTCTTGGAAAATGTAAAGGCCTACTTGAATAAAAGTTTTTCAATGAAGGACCTTGGAGAAGCTGCTTACATATTAGGCATCAAAATCTATAGAGATAGATCGAGACGCCTCATTGGTCTTTCACAAAGTACATACCTTGACAAAATATTGAAGAAGTTCAATATGGATCAGTCAAAGAAAGGATTCTTGCCTGTTTTGCAAGGTATGAGATTGAGCAAAGCTCAGTCGCCGACCACGGCAGAAGATAGAGAAAAGATGAGTGTCATTCCCTATGCCTCGGCCATAGGTTCTATCATGTATGCCATGCTGTGTACCAGACCTGATGTGAACCTTGCCATAAGTTTGGTAGGGAGGTACCAAAGTGATCCCGGTACAGAACACTGGACAGCGGTCAAGAACATCCTAAAGTACCTGAAAAGGACTAAGGATATGTTTCTCGTTTATGGAGGTGACGAAGAGCTCGTCGTAAATGGTTACGTCGATGCTAGCTTCGACACAGATCTGGATGACTCTAAGTCACAAACCGGATACGTGTATATTTTGAATGGAGGGGCAGTCAGCTGGTGCAGTTGCAAGCAAAGCGTGGTGGCAGCATCTACATGTGAAGCGGAGTACATAGCTGCTTCTGAAGCAGCGCAGGAAGGAGTCTGGATGAAGGAGTTCATCACCGACCTAGGAGTCATTCCAAGCGCGTCAAGCCCGATGACTCTCTTCTGTGACAACACTGGTGCTATTGCTATTACCAAGGAGCCCAGGTTTCACAAGAAGACCAAGCACATCAAGCGCCGTTTCAACTCCACCCGGAATTATGTTCAGGATGGAGACATAGATATTTGTAAAGTGCATACGGATCTGAATGTAGCAGACCCGTTGACTAAACCTCTTTCACGAGCAAAACATGATCAACACCATAACTCTATGGGTGTTCGATTCATCATAATGTAACTAGATTATTGACTCTAGTGCAAGTGGGAGACTGTTGGAGATATGCCCTAGAGGCAATAATAAAAGCATTATTATTATATCTCCTTGTTCATGATAATTGTCTGTTATTCATGCTTGAATTGTATTGTACGGAAACAGCGATACATGTGTGAATACACAGACCACAATGAGTCCCTGGTAGGCCTCTAGTTGCCAGCTCGTTGATCAACAGATGGTCATGGTTTCCTGACCATGGACATGAGATGTCAGTGATAACGGGATCACATCATTAGGAGAATGATGTGATGGACAAGACCCAAACTTGAGCATAACACGAGATCGTATAGTTCGTAATGCATAAGCTTTTCAGTGTCAAGTATTTATTCCTTAGACCATGAGGTTGTACAACTCCCGGACACCGTAGGAGTACTTTGGGTGTGCCAACCGTCACAACGTAACTGGGTGGCTATAAAGGTACGCATCGGGTATCTCCTTAAGTGTCTGTTGAGTTGGTACGAACCGAGACTGGGATGTTGTCACTCCGTATGACGGAGAGGTACCTCTGGGCCCACTCGGTAAGACATCATCATAATGAGCTCAATGTGACTAAGTAGTTAGTCACGGGATGATGGATTACGGATCGAGTAAAGAGACTTGCCATAACGAGATTGAACAAGGTATCGGGAATACCGACGATCGAATCTCGGGCAAGTACCGTACCGATAGACAAAGGGAATAACATACGGGATTGAGTGAATCCTTGACACAGTGGTTCATCCGATGAAGATCATCGAGGAACACGTGGGAACCAACATGGGTATCCAGATCCCGCTGTTGGTTATTGACCGGAGAGTGGTCTCGGTCATGTCTACGTGTCTCCCGAACCTGTAGGGTCTACACACTTAATGTTTGGTAACGCTAGGGTCGTAGAGATAAATGCACGTGGAAACCCGAAAGTTGTTCGGAGTCCCGGATGAGATCCCAGACGTCACGAGGAGTTCCGGAATGGTCCGGAGGTAAAGATTGATATATAGGAAGTCCAGTTTCGGCCAACGGGTGATCTCCGGGGGTCACCGGGAGCGTCCCGGGACCACCGGAGGGGCCCCGGGGGTCCACCGGGTGGGGCCACCCATCCCGGTGGGGCCCCTAGGCCGCAAGGGGAAGTGTCCAGCCCTCAGGGCTGGCGCACCACAAGGGGGCCCACCTCCCCATGCGCCTAGGGTTAAAACCCTAAGGGGGAGGGGGGCTCCACTTGCCTTGGGGGGCAAGGAACCCCCCTGGCCGCCGCCCCCTTGCAGATTGGATCTGCAGGGGTCCAGGCGCACCCCCCTGGCCCCTATATATATGTGGGGGGGGGAGAGGGCAGCCGCACCCAAGCCCTGGCGCCTCTCCCCCTCCCGTCACACCTCCCAACTCCCACGCAGGGCGCCCGGCGAAGCCCTGTTGCGATCTCCACTGCATCCGTCATGACGCCGTCGTGCTGCCGGATCTCTGACGACTTCTCCTCCCCCCTTGCTGGATCAAGAAGGAGGTGACGTTGCTGCACCGTACGTGTGTTGAACGCGGAGGTGCCGTCCGTTCGGCGCTAGATCATCGGTGACGAAGAACGTGAAGAGTACGACTACTTCATCCTTGCTTCGTTGAAAGCTTCCACACGTGATCTACATAACGGTATGTAGATGCACTCTTACTTGCTCGTTGCTAGATGTCTCCATAGTTGGATCTTGGTGAAGACGTAGAAATTTTTTGAATTATGCTACGTTCCCCAACAGTTTGATTCTCGTGCCGTTGTGTTCTTGTGTTGAGTAGAGCCGGGAGCCGAGACCGGGTACGAGAACGAGGTTACTACCGAGGTTGAGTACGAGGAGCCGTATTACGATCCCATCGACGGCTCGACAGGCAAGATGACCTGACCCAGATATCATTACTATCTTTGCCTATTGCTAGATGTCTCGCTCTTTAGCTTATTGCCTCGATGCCCATGTTTGTTCGTCAGCCTCCTATTGTAACCATGAATCTGTCTAACCACCCAACCTAGCAAACCTTTGTTTGGCTACGTAAGCTTCGCTCAGCCCCTCTTATAGCATTGCTAGTTACAGGAGAAGATTTGAAGATTCTTGCTTCATGTTGAAGATATTGTTGGGATATCACACTATATAAACTCTTAAACTAAATCATCTATATATTGGCAATGGGTAGAAGGCTAAGCCTCTTGCTTGGTGATTTGTTCCACTCATGCCGCCCTAGGAACCGTATAAACCGGTGTTATGTTCCTTGATTTTGCGTTCCTCACACGGTTGGGGTTATGGGACCCCCTCGATAAACCGCTTAGCGCTAAGGCTTTTCCAGCAAGTCCCAACATTGGTACTACATTTGCCTAAACAACTAAAACTTGCATAGGGAGTTATAAACCCTCTTCTTAATCAACAACCCGGGCGAGTGCTCCACATGAGTGTTGGTCCAAACTGGGCAACCTGTGGGGCCACCTTGGGGGAACCCGAGGGCTGGTAAAAACCCGTAGCTTGTCCCATCCGGTCATTGCCTGAGACGAGATACGCGCGGCTACTATCAGGGTGTCGGCACGCCGGGAGGATTTGCTGGATTAGTCTTACCTTAGTCGGAGTATCTTGAGCACGGGATTCCGAGAATACTCGGGCCTTCCCACCTTGGAGTTGCGACTCCGCGGATCGTGAGCTTGTAATGGGCTAAGTTGGGACACCCCTGCAGTGTTTTGAACTTTCGAAAGCCGTGCCCGCGGTTATGTGGCAGATGGGAATTTGTTAATATCCGGTTGTAGAAAACTTGACACCATGTTCAGAACACACTACCAGCGTGAGTAACCATGACGGTCATTTTCCGAAAGGGGTTCGGGGAGTGAACACGGTGGGGTTATGTTTGACGTGCTTAGATAGGATCACTTCGTGGTCACTTGACGCTCGTGGCACTTCTCTTCTCGCTCTAAACACGTAAGCTAGTGCTAGTGCAGCTGCAACCTTTATCTTTCTTCAGCCTTGTTCCACACCCAAGGCTTAGATAGTTTTGCTACCTGGGAACGGGATTGCTGAGTCCTCCGTGGCTCACAGATTTCTACACCACACCAGATGCAGGTACTATGGTGAACTACTCAGGTGACGGCACGGAGCTGTACTAGGAGTTCGATGAAGAACGTAGTCGATACTATGTGCACTATCCCGATGATCAGTAGTGGTTTCTACTAGGGGCGATTCGGACCTGTGGCTTTATGTTTTTTGTATCTTTCATTTGGATCTTTGCCCGTAGTCGGGTTGTGATGTTATTTGGATGATGATTTGCTTATGTAATGTACTTGTGTGACGTGGCGAGTGTAAGCCAACTATCCTTTTTCATTTTCATCCCTATTTTTACATGAGTCGTGCAAAGATACCAAACTTGAGATCATTCTAGAATGGGCTTATACCTTTAAGTCGTGCCTCGACACGTAGGAGGTATAATCCCATCCTGGGCATTACATGTAGGTAGTCCGGCATTACCACGCAGCCACCCCTTCGGAGCACCCGGTGGAAAGTCACCCCACAACTCGGGATCAACCTCCCCTCCACCCTCCTCGCCCTCCTCCTCACCCTCCCCCTCGGCCTCCTCCTCCTCGACCTCCTCCTCCTCACCCTCCTCCTCCTCGCCATCAAGAACATACTCCTCCTCCTCAGACTCAGAAGGTGCCTCAGTATAGGAGTGCATCGAAGAAGACCCTCCTATTTCGGACACGGCCTGGAGTTTTTTGCCCCGGCTGCTTCTCCCACCACCTCCTCCTCCTCTAGGTGCTCTCCCCCCACCCCCTCCTCCTCTAGGGGCTCCTCCCCCGACCCCTCCACCTCCCTGTGAGGTGTCATCCTCGCGTAGTCGGGAGGGAACCTTGTGGGCTCGTCCACTCCGAGTAAGTCCTTTGAATTTACCGAGGAAACTAGCGCCGCTAGACTTGCCCATGATTAGCAAACCTGCATTGAGAAGAGAATAAACAATTAGTCAGGATATCAAAGCTTGCAGAAGAAATGGCTTAACTTCGCAAGCACACGCCAGACACGCTCGGAAACATAGCCCCGAACCTTCACCGGCATAATCCGCTCATTCCATACATGATAGTCATGACTCTTGAGCCCGGTCACTTTGCCCGTTGAAAGATTGACCCCATTACTTATATTCGACGCATAACCATCAGTGAACTTCACGACGTGTTTCAGCCACTTCAATGCCTCCATCTTATGATCCTTTTTAAGTACGAAATCAGCATCTGGCTTGAACCAAGATTTTTGACTCCCCGTGGGAGGCTACATGTGTAGACGTGGTCTATCACATATATTCTGTTGATCGACTTTAGCATTAACATTATCCTTTGTCTTATCAGGAATGTTGAGGATCGTGCAAAAAAGGGACTATGCAACATTTTTTTTGGTGTGCATCACGTCGATGTTGTATGGAAGTCTGAGGTCCTTAAAATAGGGAAGCTGCGTGAAGGGGGTAATGTGAGTCCAGTTGTGCGTCTCACCATAAGCTTCAAAACTTTTTTCCCTTTACCTTTTCCTTTGCCCTCGCCCTCGTCTTCGCCTGTGGCTTTGCCTTTGGCTTTTCCTTTGCCTTTGCCCTTCCCTTCGCCAGCAGGCTTAAGAGCTTTCAGCTGAGCAACCACATCTGCACCAGAAAACGTTGGAATCTCGTTTACTTCATGGACAACTTTGCCTTTTGTGAAGTTCTTCTTGTCTTCCCTATCAGGATGGTCTGGAGGGAGGAACTGTCGATGCAGGTCAAAGGCAACATACTTGCCACCATTCTTCAGCCAAATGAAAATCAAGGCCTGCATGCACACTGGGCAAGGCATCTTTCCACTTGTACACCATCCGCAGAACAGGGCATAGCCGGGAAAGTCATGCATGCAATAATGTAGCCAAACTTTCATCAAGAAATTTTTCTGCAGATGCCGGTCGTATGTCAACCTCAGGAAGTACCAAGAATGGTGCAAATCATCCACCAATGGTTGCATAAACACACTCAAATTCTTCCCCGGATATTCAGGCCCCAGAATTATAAGCAACAGGAACATGGTCTTGCGTTGCATTATGGCGCCGGGAGGGAGATTGAGCGGAATAACAAATACGGGTCAGCAGCTGTATGAATTAGACGACATACCATATGGATTGAACCCATCACCTGTTATAGCAATTCTGACATTCCCAACCTCGGCTGCTTCCTCCGGGTACTCTATATCGAATGACTTCCATGCTTCACCTTCTGATGGATGTACAATTTTGTTTGGATTGTACCTTTTCCCTTCCTTGTGCCACTTCATCATTTTGGCAGACTCCTCGGTGATGAAAAAGCGCTGCAGTCTTTTTATAAAATCAAGATACCGAAGAACCTTCACAGGGATTTTCAGCTGCCGCTTCTGACCATGCTTATCCACCACCTCAATATACCGAGATGAACCGCACTTCCTACAGTAGTTGTCATCCGCATACTCATGCCTAAGCAAAAGGCAATTCTTTGGACAAACATGTATTTTCTCATAGTCCATGGTGTCGGAGATATTGACCATGGGTACCCTTAGCGCCTACCCTTGGTATTTTAAGACAAATAAAAGCCGCTTGGTTTGCCGCGGCCGTCTGCTCCTCGAGCCGCCTCCTAGGGTGGCTTGCCCTAGGAGCCGGCTGCCAACAGGCGGCGGGGAACAACAGGCGGCAACACCAAGCACCACCAGCCAGCAGACGGCCCCGCACTCCACCCTCAGGGAACACACTGAGGTGAGTCCCGGCGTGGCGGGGGCATGGCTACAGAAGAACATGTCCTTAAAAGATCTATAAGGACGTGGCTACAGTGACCATGTACTTTGGGAATATCTCCTAAGCGGCGGAACGCTGTAGCCACGAGGCTCGTGACCAAGCAGCGGTCAGAGGAGGCCACGATCCCACTACCCACAGACGGCGGGGCCAGCAGGCGGCTGGCCCCATTGGTCAGCGAGCAAGCTCGAGAACAAACCGCCTCTGGCAGGCGGCCGGGGGAGACGGCCGTCTGGTAGCAGACGGCGCACCCCACCCTAGAAGTATGAGCCACATCAAGATGACGGGATGGGGCGAGGCGGCAGCGTACGGCGAGGGACGGTGGCACTGTAGCCATCCCCTCCCCGACGAGGCTATTGTCAGCAAAAGCACCCCCACGGTGAAAGGCAATCACGAGGGGCCCGCAGGAGGTGGGCCCCAGCAGATAGGCGGCGAGGCCGGCACTAGAAGACACCAACGGCTGGGGCCGCGCCGTCGAGGTTACCGTTGTACCCCTGGGGGGTAGGCCTATATAAACCCCCCAGGGTCCTCCATGTTGAGGGCTGGATAGTTGGCTATTAGAAGTTTACAAGACAAGAACCCTAGATAGGAGAGATAGGAGGTGAGCTAGCCTTGTTCATCTTCTTCCTTCATATATCACAGCTCAAGGAGCAACCCTGTAATCACTCTAGTGCTATCAGTGATGACGCGGAGTCCCCGCAGAGCAGGATTAGGGGTGTTATCTCCCCGGAGAGCCCCGAACCTGGGTAAGATTCGTAGGCATCCTAAGTATCGCCTTATCCCGCTTCCCGAGCCCGGCGACGTTCTTTTGACCCCATGCATGATAAGCCATCCTTTGGCATATGTCGTCCCAAAACCCCGACATTTGGCGCCCACCGTGGGGCTAGGTGCACCGTCGTCCGGAGACATGTTCTGGACGGGAACCTTGTTCCTTCCTGGCGAGAGTAGCCAGCCCGGCACGCCCGCTGGCGTGGAGACCGGGATGCTTCGGAGCGCTGAGGCTGCATGCGTCGTGAGCAGGCTCGCAAATCTACTCGGCGCTGCCCGCGTCCACGACGAACCTTCTCCGGCGGCCGAGCCAGTGGCGCCGGAGAGCTTCCTCGTCGAGCTCCTCGACAAGCTCCACCTTGTCGACGAGCGCGCATCTGACGTGGAGTTAGTAGGCTCTTCTGACCCACCTATAGACATGATCGTCGACCCCGACGATTCCTTCCCCGAGCACGTGGAGATCGTCAACGACCCTCTTCCCGTTCTTCCTATCTGCGGCACCGTCGGCATCGTCACGCAGGTGCTCGTCACCGACCTCGGCGAACCATCGTGCCGAACGGGTCTAGACCCGCTCGAGGCTGCTCTGCGGCACCTCGCCACCCCTGTCGTGGCGGGGGCAGACGGCGCGGAGTTGGAGGCACTCCGCGTCTCGCTCCTCGACAGCGCCAACAAATTGGCCGCCTCCCGACGCCTCACTGAAGCTTACCGTCGCGAAATGGACCGCGCCATCTGTGGCACGTCGGCTGTTGGCGAGCCTAGCCGAGCCGGCGTTGTCCGTGATCACGGCGGGCTGCTAGCAGATATGCTAGGAGCCCCGCAGCCTGTGTACTGCACTCCATCGGAGAACCTAAGGGCTGCCCAGGCGGCAGTCGATGAGATGGGCCACTTGGAGGGAGACGAGCTCCGTTGCATGACCCAGCGTGCTCGCCAGCTGCTCGACGCTGCTGCTACGCAGCAGGAGGCCCGTCGTCGGGTATCAGAGGTGGCTGCGCACGCTGGCAACCGCCCTCTTCGGCGGGACCAAGGAGCCACGTCCCGCTCTCCAACAATCGGCGCCACCAACCGGCGAGACTCAGAGCCCGCTGCCAGCCGTAGCCGGCAGACTCGCTTCACCATCGAGTGCGACGAAGACGGCCGCCCAAGGGCCGTAGAACGACGAGGGGAGCAGCCGCCTCCTCCCAGGCGGGAGAGGCGCGTGTCTCCTCCGCCTGTTGACCACCCCTCTCTGGCAGGCCGCCTGGGCCGCCGCGAGGGGGTTGGGGAGAACGACGCCCGCCACCGCCTGGACCGTCTGGTTCGCTCCCAGGCGGTTGAAGAAGAAGATGACCTCGGTCCGGCCTGCTTCGGCCCCCGCATCCGCAACGAGCCTTTTCCCAAGGGCTTCTCGCTCCCCAGAGACACCCCCAAGTACAACGGATCAGTGAAACCAGAGGACTGGCTGGTGGACTACTCCACGGCTGTCAGCATAGCCACCGGCAACAGGCGTGTCGCGGTGAAGAATGTGCCTCTCATGCTCCAGGGCACGGCTCGGACGTGGCTGAACAGCCTCAAGCCCAACAGCATCAACGGCTGGCTAGACTTCATCGACGCCTTCACGCGCAACTTCACCAGCACCTACAAGCGCCCGCCCAAGTCGCGTCAGCTCTCCCTGTGCGTCCAAGGCCCGGACGAGTCGGCTCGTGACTATCTAACGTGTTGGGCGGAGCTGCGAAACTCCTGCGAGGGAGTGCACGAGGTACAAACCATTGAGTATTTCACGGCCGGGTGCAGAGAGGGAACCTTGCTCAAGCACCGGCTCCTGTGCGACAAGCCGGCCACGTTGGATGAGCTGCTAAGCATAGCGGACAAGTACGCCACTGCTGACTCCTCCATGAAGACCGAGCTGCAAGTAGATGCGTCTGGCAAGATGACCCCTCCAAAGACGCCGGCGGGAGAATCCAGCTGGCGCGAGTAGAACAACGACCAGAAGCGCAAGGCCCAGGCGTCGGCTGCCAACAGCCGGCTGGTGGCAGCGGTGGACGGACAGTAGCCAGAAGCTCAAGCAGGGCCCAAGCGCCAGAAGGGCGGCTGACCGGTGTGGCAGCCGGCCTTCTCCTTTGATCAAGCCTTGGACGCCCCCTGCAAGTTCCACAGCGGCGCGAAGCCTTCCACCCACACCACACGAAAGTGTCACTGGCTCACGAGGATTGTGAGGGGAGAAGCTCTGCCTCCGCCGCCTGCTGGACCGCCGGCTCCGCCTCCTAATCCGCCATCTGCTCGTCCAGGCGGCCAGGTCCAGGATGAGTTCCCAGAGGAAAATGGAGCCTACGTTGTCTTCACCAGCCAGACGAATGATAGGCACAGCCGGCGCCAACAACGCATAGAGGTCAACATTGTTGCCGTCAAGAGCCCAGAATTCATGCACTGGTCTGAGAGGCTGATGTCTACACACGCTTCTACTCTTGTAGACTATGTTGGGCCTCCAAGCGCAGAGGTTTGTAGGACAGCAGCAATTTCCCTCAAGTTGATGACCTAAGGTTTATCGAACTCAGGGAAGTAGAGGTTGAAGATGGTCTCTCTCAAGCAACCCTGCAACTAAGATACAAGAAGTCTCTTGTGTCCCCAACACACCTAATACACTTGTTAGATGTATAGGTGCACTAGTTCGGCGAAGAGATGTTAAATGGCAAGTGATATGGATGGAAAAACAAAGTAATATAAATCTGTAATAAAAAGTGCAGCAAGCAAACAAGTGGTAAACGTGAGCACAAATGGTATTGCAATGGTGGAAACAAGGCCTAGGGATCATACTTTCACTAGTGGCAACTCCCAACAACATTAACATAATCGAATCACATGATATTTCCCATAAAACATGCAATGGAGACGCACCCGGAGGTCATTCCTTCGTGGTCAAGAGAGGACGAGAATTATGTAGGGCTACAAAAGCACACCTCAAAGTTCGTAGTTCTCAATCTACGGATTTCCCAATGTCACCGCGGCCATCCAAAGAGAGTCCCACAATCACCACAACATATCAAAAGGATAGTCAAAGACAAGCACCAAGAGACTCTCAATCTTCAATCAACACACAAGAGAGGAAATCACTCATGAAAATATTTTTCTAATCCATGTCCAATAGACCGCTGTCACCTTGGTCTCGGGGATTATACTAGATAAAGACAAGTGAGTACATCAATCCAATACATAGAGGAAGGGGAAATATCATGGGATCACCCTAAATTAACATAGCCTATGATCACAACGAAGATCACATCATGGGAGAGAGAATTGACCACATAGCTACTGGTAGAAACCTCAGCCCCGAGGAGAAACTACTCCCGCATCATGGAGGGAAGAAGCAACGTCGATGGAGATGAATCCGGGGGCACTTCCCCGTCCCGGCAGGGTGCCGGCACAGGAATTCTGGTCCCCCGAAGCTTGATGGCGATGGCGGCGGAGATCGGAATTGCGTCTGGAGAAAAGGGGTCTGGAATCAGGGTTTCTGCGACGCGGTGTAAATATATGCCAAAGGGGGTCGCCAGGGGAGCTAAGGGGGGCCCAGGCGCCCCCCCGGCGTGACCTGGAGGGGGGCCGCGTGGCCAGGGCACCTGGAGCCCTGGTGGCCCCCCTCTGGCCCTACTTTGGCCGCATGGAAGCTTCCGGAACGCTGATTTTTTATATATTTTTCCCCGGAATTTTTCTGACAGTTTACATAATGGGAAAACCTGAAATACAAAAACAACAGAAAACAGAAACTGGCACTGGGGTGCACTGAGTTAATAGGTTAGTCCAAATATGATCAAAAGTGTATGGAAGTGCATAAATATCATAGCAATATCACACAAAAGAGGCATGGAGCAAGCAGAAATTATAGATACATTTTGGACGTATCAACATCCCCAAGCTTAATTCCTGCTCGTCCTCGAGTAGGTAAATGATAACAAGCATAATTTCTGTGGTGACATGCTATTAACCATATAAGGACTTTTTACAGTCACATGACAAGTGCTTACTGAAACAATGAATCTGTAGTAGTTAAGTTGCCTCATGAGAAAATCACAAAGAACTGAAAGTTTTACAATATGATACTGAAACACTCAATAGATTTGTAGTGAGCATGGTGTGCAAATATGATAAAGTGGTATCTCGCTTGCCCCCTTTAGTGAAGCAAAACATAAATGCAGGGGCACCTCCAAAGTTTAAGTGACGACTAGATACAATGATTTCAGAATAAACGATATCATAATCATGCAAAAGACAATGGTACTTTGGGACAATGCACATTACACTCAGAATGACAATCATGCTCTCAATAGTTGGTGCTTTAAAGAAGGTGGAGACTCTCGAACCGTGGCTTTTGTTGGCAAGGTTGAAAACCCGTGGTCGGAAACAAAAACTAAACATGTACCAGAGCTCTTGGTTTTAAAAACAGAGGTAATAATTATTTTTTTAGAATATGCATATTTCGTCAACGAATGCTAGCAGATAACTCAATCACTTCTTGAGCTGGACAAGTTTCGAGGAACGGCTCCCGAATGAGGACGATCACATCCTCTTAATCTCCTTTGTTTATCACTGCCAAAGTTTTCTGATTTCTCATGAACAAAGCGTGAAGGAGGGTTTGTTTGTTATATAATTTTTTAATGAGCCGGGCGCACTCTATGCCAGTTCCTTCTCGTATTATGGGTTTGCACATTAGACATGCAATCCCGGGGTGAAGCTTGTCGAACTTAAAAAAATCATGAATTAACTACTACTTCCTCATGAGCTAAAACAGAGGCACAACAGAGAAGTGCTTTTTTGAATAATTTCGAGATGGTACATGAAAGTCTTCGTTAGGAATGGCAGGTAAATACCATGTATAGGAAGGTATGGTGGACTCATATGGCATAACTGGTTTAAAGGATTTTGGATGCACAAGCAGTCAGTCCGCTTAGTACAGGCGAAGGTTAGCAAAAGACTGGGAGCGACCAACTAAGAGAGCAATGATGGTCATAATCATGCAGAGCGACAAAGCAACATTGAATCGGGCATGGAAGTTATATCGCTACTCAGAAATTAAAGATCATCAAGGCTTGATAGACTTTCTTTACAGTCTTAAATATGCGTGAGCATACACCAAGTCAATCAAAATAAATTCTTGAAGGAAGATATCACTAGACCATACCACATCATAGGCAAACAAATCATGTTGGTACTCCAATAACACATTGAGAACCCCCCAGCTATTTGAGACTAACCATAAGAAAACATGAACTACTAAGCACCATTATGCACGTAGAGTTTTTATCATAGACATATCAACCAGTGCAACAAAAGCAAACTCTCTTAACAAGATAAGCATTATAACTAAAGAGAGTTCCAGCAACCAACTAAACAAAAGATCTTTAAAAAGAAAAGCATGAAAACTAAGAGCTAAGCATGATAGTAGCTATTGAAGGACAAAGAACACACACAGCAAAGATAGACATGAAAATTCTATGTTATGTTCTAGGTTGAAGTGGAGCGTGTTTCTCTCCCACACAAAGAAAGCTGAGTTCCAACTCGTTATGAACAGCAAGCAAAGCTAAAGAAAACTAAAAAGGAAACTAAGAGCAAGACGCTCCAAGCATAGCACATAACACATGAAGTGATAAAAATATAGTGGAACGAAAGACGAACAGATAATGTTGATGGAGAAGGGGATGCACGGGGGCATCCCCAAGCTTAGACGCTTGAGTCTTCTTGAATATTTCTTGGGGGTGCATGGGGGCATCCCCAAGCTTGAGCGTTTGACACTCCTGAATCTTTTTATCATCTTCCCTCGCACACTTGAAAACTCCCTTCATACATAACTCATCATAATCTGATTAGCGAGGTTAGTACCCTTAATAAAATAATTTTTCCTTGCTGGAAATAAGGATATTATTGAAGGTCTACTGTTTCTCAAGATTGCCAAAAGGTTTTTGCAAAGAAAAAGCAAGCTCAAGGTTTGCAAAATGAAGAAAAGGCAAAACAGGACAGAATCTGTGAAAAACAGATCAGCAGGTAGTAAATGATTTTTTCGGGGCACTTCTGTAACTCAAATCAAAAAACTCAGAACAGATGCCCGAAAGCCAATTGTATAGAGCACGCTGTTGAAAAAATTCACACCAAAAAGATGATCTGGTGATTTTATACGAATTTTTCTATCCAAGGACATAATCTGTTTCCTGGACAGCACGTCACAACTTTTGAACTTTCTTGCAATCAGAGGCTACACTTGGCACAAAGCTGAAAAGTAAAGATACAATGATGATGCTACTGTAGTAACAACATCAAGACACAACAAAAGCAAAAATAAAATTTTATTCATTGTGGGCTGCCTCCCAAAAGCGCTTTCTTTTATGCCTTTAAGCTAGGCATAAGACTTTAATGATGCTCTAGTAGGAATAAGAGTTGAAGAACAAAAGAGAGCATCAAGAAGCAAACACCAAACACATTTAAGCCTAACATGCTTCCTATGCATAGGAATATTGCAATAGAATAATTCATTGAAGCACAAAGCCATAAGCATAGGAAGACAAAACAAGTGCAGCTTCAAAACCTTCAACATAAAGAGAGGGAACTTGATATTATTGAAATATCTATAAGCATATGTTCCCTTCTCAAAATAATTTTCAGTGGGATCACGAATAAACTCAACAATATAAGCATCACATAAAGCATTGTTACCATGATCCACATGCAAAAAGGTACTCTTACTCTCCACATAAGCATAATCTTTCTCATTGGTAATAGTGGGAGTAGGACTATCATAAACAACTTGAACACTATAGATTAATTGTGTATTAGGAAGATGGTGTTCAACAAGGGAGTAATTCCCTCCATGATTATGACAAGTTTCATAAGGATAATTTCTCCTTATGTCATAGGTACCTTTATAATCACTATAGATTGGAGTTATAACATCATCATAGTAGAGAAGAGCATTATCATTGCTAGCAACTATATTTGTAAACATGTTGTCTTTATTCTTACTAGCAAAAGAATTATCAATTGTCACATCACTAGTGGGTAAAGGATTTGCAATCTTATCATCCCCAAGCTTAGAGCTTTCCATATCATCACTTTCAGAGTTGGTACCAAAAAGATTTTCAAGATCATAAGTAGCATTATCATCATTTTCCCAATGACAATAAGTAACATGCATATCATAATCAAAATCATCTTCAATAGTACCTACGGACGTATCATCAAGATGATAATTAAGGCAATAAACTTCACCTTCTTCTTTAAACTTACAACCGTTAGGATAAAAGTTGATGGGAGGAATATGCTCAGGCCAGGTTGATACCCATTCTTCTTCCTTCTTGCTCCTCTTCCTCCTCCTCTTCTTTTTCTTCTTCTTCACCTTAGGAGGGAGTGGTTGGAGATGAAGCTTCTCCACATATCCTGGTCTATCATTAGAAACAATAGGGGAAACTTGGGAGAAACTCTCCTTTTTATTAGCACAAATATAAGAGACATTTTTATACTTTGGTAAAGTTCCCTCCTTTCTAATCTTACTTATGTAATCATTTTCATGGCAATTAACAACACAATAGAGATGGCAATTTTGCAAAGTGTTTTTTATTCCTATGGCATTAACATCTAGCCAAGAAGTCTTTTCTGATAACTCTTCACACATCAAAAATAACATAAGCTCATCATAAAGATCAGAGGTGATCATGTTATCACACAACTGGTTAACAGTTATGTTTTGAAAGTGCATGCATTGAAAATTAAAGTGACCCTCTATACGGCAAAGTTCACAAGTAAAAGGATAAAGGTCACACAATTCTCTAGCAATTTCATTTAAATCTCTGACCCAAGTGATTGTTCTTTCATGCTTATGTTGCTTACAATACTTCTCTTCTTCAATCACAGGCCTTTCACAAGGTCTATCCACTCCACAAAAATTAACATGCTTATATAAAACTTTTTCAGGAATTGGATCATGCATGTTGCAATCCTCATGAACAATTTCATTTTCTTTGCAAATCTCTTTAAAAGGTTCATGATGCTTGATCCAATCCTCCTTAGGCATATTAAGATGTGAAGCAAAAGATTTGAGGAAATCAACAAGGAGTTGAGAATCAAGCCCAAATTTAGCACTAAACTTATTAAAACTTGTAGTTTCAACAAAGGACTTAATGCAATCATACTCATAAACTATACCTGACTCTTTACCTTTGTCGATCTCCCAATCTTCAGTGTTGCGTTGAATTCTTTCAAGGAGTTCCCATTTAGCATCAATCTTTTTGTTTGTGAAAGAACCCATAGAGGAAGCATCGAGCAAATCTTTATCCTGTCGAGAGAGCCTCGCATAAAAATTAGTAATAATCATATCTTTGGGGAGCCCATGGTTAGGACAATTTAGCATTAACGTTTTCAGTCTCCCCCAAGCTTGAGCTATGCTCTCTCCGTCATGAGGATAGAAATTATAAACATAATTCCTATTCTCATGGACTTCATGAAGAGGATAAAACTTGGAGTAAAAGAGAGACTGGATCTCTTCCCAATCCAGCAGGTGAGAGTTATCTAGTAGCCTATACCATTCCAATGCTTTTCCTTTCAGGGACAAGGCAAATAATTTCCTCATGACTCCATCTCTTGTCAAACCTGAAATCTTAAACAACTCACAAAGTTCTGTAAGTTTCAACAAATGAATACTAGGATTGACTATCCCATCAGTAGGTGGAGGAGACTTCTCTACCACGGGTGTGGTAAAGCGGCCTTCCCCAAGCAGCGAACTAAGAGCGCGGTTTTCCATAAACATAACTAGTGAAACTAAAAACAAGAAACGAAAAGATTTAATTGCAAGATCTAAAGATATACCTTCAAGCACTCACTTCCCCGGCAACGGCGCCAGAAATAGCTTGATGTCTACACACGCTTCTACTCTTGTAGACTATGTTGGGCCTCCAAGCGCAGAGGTTTGTAGGACAGCAACAATTTCCCTCAAGTGGATGACCTAAGGTTTATCGAACTCAGGGAAGTAGAGGTTGAAGATGGTCTCTCTCAAGCAACCCTGCAACTAAGATACAAGAAGTCTCTTGTGTCCCCAACACACCTAATACACTTGTTAGATGTATAGGTGCACTAGTTCGGCGAAGAGATGTTAAATGGCAAGTGATATGGATGGCAAAACAAAGTAATATAAATCTGTAATAAAAAGTGCAGCAAGCAAACAAGTGGTAAACGGGAGCACAAATGGTATTGCAATGGTGGAAACAAGGCCTAGGCTTCATACTTTCACTAGTGGCAACTCCCAACAACATTAACATAATCGAATCACATGATATTTCCCATAAAACATGCAATGGAGACGCACCCGGAGGTCATTCCTTCGTGGTCAAGAGAGGACGAGAATTATGTAGGGCTACAAAAGCACACCTCAAAGTTCGTAGTTCTCAATCTAAGGATTTCCCAATGTCACCGCGGCCATCCAAAGAGAGTCCCACAATCACCACAACATATCTAAAGGATAGTCAAAGACAAGCACCAAGAGACTCTCAATCTTCAATCAACACACAAGAGAGGAAATCACTCATGAAAATATTTTTCTAATCCATGTCCAATAGACCGCTGTCACCTTGGTCTCGGGGATTATACTAGATAAAGACAAGTGAGTACATCAATCCAATACATAGAGGAAGGGGAATATCATGGGATCACCCTAAATTAACATAGCCTATGATCACAACGAAGATCACATCATGGGAGAGAGAATTGACCACATAGCTTCTGGTAGAAACCTCAGCCCCGAGGAGAAACTACTCCCGCATCATGGAGGGAGGAAGCAACGTCGATGGAGATGAATCCGGGGGCACTTCCCCGTCCCGGCAGGGTGCCGGCATAGGAATTCTGGTCCCCCGAAGCTTGATGGCGATGGCGGCGGAGATCGGAATTGCGTCTGGAGAAAAGGGGTCTGGAATCAGGGTTTATGCGACGCGGTGTAAATATATGCCAAAGGGGGTCGCCAGGGGAGCTAAGGGGGGCCCAGGCGCCCCCCCGGCGCGGCCTGGAGGGGGGCCGCGTGGCCAGGGCGCCTGGAGCCCTGGTGGCCCCCCTCCGGCCCTACTTTGGCCGCATGGAAGCTTCCGGAACGCTGATTTTTTATATATTTTTCCCGGAATTTTCCTGACAGTTTACGTAATGGGAAAACCTGAAATACAAAAACAGCAGAAAATAGAAACTGGCACTGGGGTGCACTGAGTTAATAGGTTAGTCCAAATATGATCAAAAGTGTATGGAAGTGCATAAATATCATAGCAATATCACACAAAAGAGGCATGGAGCAAGCAGAAATTATAGATACGTTTTGGACGTATCAGAGGCCTATCAGCTGGAGCCGAGAGGATCACCCGGCTGTCATGCCGTCTCCAGGGGCCTATGCCTTGGTCCTGGACGCCACTCTCTCACTGACAAGCGGGCCTGCCGTTTCTCCCGAGCCTTGGTAGACGGCGGCAGCAGCATCAACATCATGTACCGAGACACCATGGAGAAGTTGGGCATCAAAGAGAAGCAGCTTCAGCCCACCAGGACCGTGTTCCATGGCATTGTGTCAGGCCTCTCTTGTTCACCAATCGGCAAGGCCAGGGTCGATGTCCTGTTTGGTGACAAGACGCATTTCCGGAGGGAGCCGGTCTGGTTTGAAGTGGTGAACCTAGAAAGTCCCTATCACGTGATCTTGGGCCGGCCTGCTCTTGCAAAGTTCATGGCAGTCTCCCATTATGCCTACCTAAAGATGAAGATGCCTGGTCCCAAGGGAATAATCACCATAACCGGGGACTACGAGAAGACCTTTGCATGTGCAACGGCCAGCAGTCGCCTGGCAGAAACCCTTGTTGTGTCTGAGGAGAAGCGCCGTCTGGAGCGGCTGGTGGAAATGGCTGGCGAGCAGCCGGCCATACCAGCCGACCCCAAGGAGGTGGCGCCACAAGGCTCGTTCCAGCCCTCCAAGGACACAAAGAAGATTGCCTTGGACCCATCTCACCCGGAGCGATTTGCTGTCGTAGGGTCAAGCCTAGACAGCAAATAGGAAAGCGAGCTCGTCGATTTCCTCCGTGAGAATCGGGACATCTTTGCATGGTCCCCCAAGGACATGCCTGGTGTTTCGACGAAATTCGCCGAGCACAAGTTGCACGTGAGAGAAGATGCAAAGCCTGTCAGGCAGCCGCTGCGCCGCCTGTCAAAAGAGAAGAGAAGAGTCGTGGGGGAGGAGTTCGCCCGCCTGCTAGCAGCCGGCTTCATCATGGAAGTCTTTTATCCCGAGTGGCTAGCAAATCCAGTCCTGGTGTTGAAGAAGAACAATAAATGGCGCATGTGCATTGATTACACCAGCCTGAACAAAGCTTGCCCCAAAGATCCGTTTGCTCTGCCACGAATAGATCAAGTGATTGACTCCACAGCCGGATGCGAGCTGCTGTCTTTCCTTGATGCCTATTCGGGGTACCACCAAATCAAGCTTGATCCAGCCGACCGTCTGAAGACTGCCTTCCTCACGCCGTTTGGGGCCTTCTGCTACCTGACCATGACGTTCGGCTTGAGAAATGCTGGCGCCACCTTTCAGCGTTGCATGCAGAAGTGTCTCCTCAAGCAGCTTGGCAGGAATGCCCATGTTTACGTGGATGATATTGTGGTGAAGACGGAGAAGAGAGGAACCCTTTTGGAAGATCTCCAAGAAACATTTGAGAATCTGCGCCGCTTTCGGATTAAGCTAAACCCGGAGAAATGCGTCTTCGGGGTACCAGCAGGCCAGCTCCTTGGCTTCCTGGTATCCGAACGCGGCATTGAGTGCAACCCTGCGAAGATCAAAGCCATTGAGAGGATGGAGCGACCGGCCCGTGTGCGAGATGTCCAGAGATTCACGGGGTGCCTGGCATCTCTCAGCCGCTTCATCAGCCAGCTGGGAGAAAAAGCACTCCCCCTGTACCAATTGATGAAGAAAACCACTTGCTTTGAGTGGAATGACCAGGCGGATGAAGCCTTCCAACAGCTCAAGCGACTGCTGTCCACCCCGCCTGTCCTGGCGGCGCCAGCAGACAAGGAACCCATGTTCCTTTGCATAGCCGCCACCAGCCGGGTGGTCAGCACTGTCATTGTGGTCGAGCGCCCAGAAGACGGTAGAGCCTTGCTCGTCCAGCGGCCCGTCTACTACTTGAGCGAAGTGCTATCAGCGTCCAAGCAAAATTACCTCCATTACCAGAAGATGTGCTACGACGTGTACTTCACCGCTAAGAAACTCAAGCAGTACTTCCAAGAGCATTCTGTCACGGTCGTCTGCACGGCCCCACTTGCTGAAATCATGGGGAACAGAGATGCCTCGGGAAGAGTGGCCAAGTGGGCCATCGAGTTGGCTCCCTTCACCATCTTCTACCAGCCGTGCACCACCATCAAGTCGCAAGCATTGGCCGACTTCCTCGTCGATTGGGCCGAAACCCAGTACCTGCCGCCTGTGCCAGACTCAACCCATTGGCGGATGCACTTTGACGGATCAAAGATGCGCACCGGCCTGGGAGCCGGCGTCGTCCTCACCTCCCCCAAAGGCAACAAGCTCAAGTACACCCTGCAGATCCACTTTGCCGCCTCCAACAACGTGGCGGAATATGAGGCACTTATCCACGGGCTCCGGATGGCCAAGGAGATTGGCATCCGCTGAGTGCTATGCTACAGTGACTCTGACTTGGTTGTCCAGCAGTCGTCTGGGGACTGGGACGCCAAGGATGCAAATATGGCAAGCTACCGCTTCCTTGTCCAGCAGATCAGCGGACACTTTGATGGCTGCGAGTTCCTCCATGTGCCACGAGCTGATAATATGCAAGCGGACACCTTGGCACGAATCGGTTCCACCCGCCAGGCAATACCAGCCGGCGTATCCCTCCAATGCCTGCGCAAACCGTCCATCAAGCCTTCACAAGAGTCGGAGTCAATCTTCATACCAGCCGACCCCGGGGCAGGCGGCCCCGCGGTTTCGGCTGCTGGCCGAGAAACTGCCCCAGCAGGCGGCCACGACGCTCCAACTCCAACAGACGGATCACCCACAGCCGCGCAAGCTCCTGGCCCGGGGACTGCTCCAGCAGACGGCCAGGAGGCGCCGGCTCCAGCAGACGGCTCGGGGACTTTGGAGACACAGCAAGCGGCTCAGCCCAGCCTCCACCTCCCAGCCCAACCACCCTGGTCTCTCTGGCCGAAGCAACTGGAGTCTCAGCGCCGTCTTGGGCACAGCCAATCCTCACATTTCTGCTCAAAGGAGAGCTGCCAGCAGAAGAAACCTTTGCACGCAAGTTCAACGTTGAGCCTCAGCTTATACCATTGTCAACAAAGAGCTCGTCAGAAGGAGTGCCACGGGCGTCTTCCAGCGCTATGTAGAAGTAACAAAAGGGTTGGCCATCCTGAGGGACATTCACCAAGGGGAGTGCGGCCACCACGCGGCCTCAAGATCTCTCGTAGCCAAAGCTTTCCGCCACGGTTTCTTCTGGCCGACTGCTTTGGACGATGCCAAAGATTTGGTGAAGAAGTGCAACGGCTGCCAACGCTTCAGCTCCAAGCAACACTTACCAGCTTCTGCACTCAAGACTATTCCGATCACTTGGCCATTTGCCGTCTGGGGCATGGATATGGTGGGACCTTTCAAGACTGCCAGAGGAGGCCTGACACACTTACTTGTGGCAATAGATAAATTTACCAAGTGGATCGAAGCCAAGCCAGTCAAGAAACTCAATGGCCCAACTGCTGTGACATTCATTGCAGACATCACAGTCCGGTATGGTGTACCGCACATCATCAGCACCGACAACGGCACAAATTTTGCCAAAGGCGCACTTGCCCGTTTCTGTGCAACTCAGGGCATCCGGCTGGACCTAGCGTCCGTTGCCCACCCACAGTCTAACGGCCAAGTCGAGCGCACCAACGGCCTCATCCTATCTGGCATCAAGCCTCGGCTGGTCGAACCTTTGGAGCGGTCGGCCGGCTGCTGGATCGAAGAACTGCCATCTGTCCTATGGAGCCTCAGATCCACCGGGTTTACCCCTTTCTTCCTCGTCTATGGGGCCGAGGCAGTCATCCCAACAGACGTTGAGTTTGACTCGTCTCGCGTCACCATGTATACGGAAGCTGAAGCCAAATAAGCACGCAAAGACGGCGTGGACTTGCTGGAGGAGGCCCGACTGGTAGCACTCAGCCGCTCCGCCATCTACCAGCAGGGTCTCCGCCGCTATCACAGCCGGTGAGTGAAGCCACGCTCCTTCCACGAGGGAGACCTTGTGCTCCGGCTGATCCAGCGAACAGCCGGCCAGCACAAGCTCTCGGCTCCTTGGGAAGGACCGTTCATCTTCAGCAAGGTACTGGGCAACGATGCCTACTACCTCATCGACACCCAGAAGCCAAGGGCGCGCAAGAGAGACGACTCAGGCAAGGAGTCAGAGCGCCCATGGAACGCAAACCTTCTTCGTCGCTTTTATAGCTGAAAGACAGTATGTGTCAGGCTATCTAAGTTATTTTGAGAATCAGTGGGAGCCCCGAGAGATTCTCGAGGACTGCCCAGTCCTTTATCTATATGATAAGAATTATGCCTGTGAATGTTTGTTGTTCACTATTCTGTCCGGCACCAGAGCCTACCAGACGGCCCAGGGACTGGCCGCCTGGCCCTATGTCTAGAGGATTCTCCTTAAAAAGTCAGACAAGTAATGTGATGGCATCCGAGCCCTCTCCTGTATCCAGTCACAGACTCGCAGAACGCGGCTGTCCGGCTGGCAGGAGCCAAAGGCAAAAAGCGATGCCCACATGAAAAATGGCTAAGGATAAAAGACATAGGATCAGCTGGCCCTTGAGATTAACTGCCGGCTGCCGAGCAGCCGGCCAGTCAGTTCTAGGCTTGGCCAGACCGTCTTCCAAAAGGCAAGATACTTGCCCACCCCGAAAGTAGCCAAGTCCTTAACCCAGCCACAGAACCACAGAGTGGCTGTCTGGCTGGCAGGACGATAGTACTAGGGGTCGGCAATGAGAAAATCGCCACAAGGAACTAGGACAAGGCTAATCCTAGGACTCGGCAAAATTGCATAAAAACGATGCTGCATTAAAAAGAATATTTACATCTGAAAGGACTTAAGAGCCGCCTTGTAGCAATAACTTACTAAATACACCCAGTGGGTGGAATTGTTCGAATTAACCATGCGAGTCTTACAGAAAGGTAGACAATACAAATGAAAATCCTAAGGAGCAGCAGGCTGGGCAGGTGGCACGACGGAGCCGGCTTCTAGGGAGGCCGCCTGGCGGGGCTCGGTCTGGCCATCTCCTGTAGCAGGCGGGGCCATCACTCATGGCCCGCTTGTTGAGGACTGGTTAGGCTGGCGGCTGCCTGCTGGGTCCGCCTCCTGGGAGCTGGTGTCCTCGTCACTGCCTTCCTCGTCCTCATCGCCTTCGCTGGAGCCAATCTCCTCGTCCGGCTCTTCCGACACCTCCAAGTCCAGCCCGAAGTTAGCAGGCGGCACTACATGGCCCCTGTCATCCAGCTCCGGGATGAAGAGGGAGGTGTCGGCGTATTCGGCGAGGGCGACAGCTCGCTGGGCGAGTTCCCTATGCTCCGCAGCCAGCTCCGGCTGGGCCTCCGCACGGAACGTCTCCAGCTGCTCGAGGCTCAGGCATGGGTACCAACTCTTGGCGAATTCCAAGGTGGTCCGTGCGCCAGCCCTTGCCGCAGAGCCCTTCCAGGCCTCGAAGCGCTGGCCGGCCGCCTCCAGCCAGGCGGCCGGCCGGCTGGGGGTGCGAAGCATCGACACACCTGGCCAGAGGGCGGCCAGGACTTGGGCGGCAGCACGCTGCAGACGGCGGAGAAGACGGCGGACTGGTAGAAGACGCACCTGTATGGCGAGAAGCTCTTTGGCCGGGGTCCTGGGCGCGTTGGGTGCGATCTCCCGGCCCGCCTGGCGCCTCGCAGCACGCTCGGCCTCGATGGCCTGGGTGGCAGCCACAGAGTAGCCCGGGAAGAATTCTACCAAGACTAGAACAAATATCAGAAGAAAAGCAAGACGGCTGCTGCAAACAATGAAAACAGAACGAGAAGACAGATGTCTCACCGTCGACCATGTCTCCAATGGCTACGTAGCCGTCTTGGAGAGCCGCCTACTTCTCGGCACAATTTGAGCGCTCAGTCTCGAATTCGGCCTGCAGAAGGGACTCGGCGTCAGACATCTTGCCGAGCTCGGACTTGTGGGCCGCCGCCTGGTCCGCCAGCTCCTTGGCCAGGCGATCGCAGTCTTGGGCGGCGAGGGCACGCTCCTGCTCCTTTGCGGCCAGCTCCGTCTGGACCTCGCCCAGCTGGCTGCGGAAGCTGGCTGCGGCCGCGGGCAGGGGAGAAAGAAAAAGAAAAAGGGTCAGCAGCAGAAGATACAACCTTGGAGTTACAAGCCGCATGCTCAGCAGCCAGCTCGGAACTCGGGGACTACACCCAGCGGGTGCGCTAACACGCCCCCGCAAGGAGAAGAAGAGACATTGACCTCGGCTGTCTGCCAGGGCAGTCTGCAGCTGTGCCAGCTCCTGGCGATGCGCGTTGTAGGAGGCCACGCGGAGATTGTGGTACTCCTGCAACAAGAAGCAAGATCAGATCTGGGTGAACGCTTTGGAGTTCCAAGCCGCCTGCTCAGCAGCCCGCTCGGAACTCGGGGACTACACCCAGTGGGTGCGCTGACGCGCCCCCATAAAAAAATTGAAGGAATAAAAAGGAGAGGAAGATTAAAACACACTTACCCGAACGGAGGACCGCGTGGCAATGAACTCCTGTATCGCCGTCTGCACGACGCTGCCCAGGGAGTTCATGCGGTCCAAGACGTCCCGCGACCCGACAAGCCATGCGCCGCCTCCTCCGGATCTCCGGCTCGATGGCGCCGTGCTTGTCGCCTCGTTCCCCGGGGCGGACGAGCTAGCCCCGCCGACCTCCACCTGTTGGGGCATGGAGACCGCCATCGCAAGGCGCCGGCGGGTTGGGCCTCGGGGGGCTGGTTGCGGGCCAACCACCAGCGTGCCCCCAACCGGAGGCACCTCCGTCCCCACCGGCCGGCTGCCCGGCTCCCCAGCAGGCGGTGCGGGGGGTGGTGGCGGCGTCTCCAAGATGACGCATTCGTCACCTCCATCGCCTGGAGCCGGCTGCTCGTCAGCAGCCGGCGCCCGGGCAGACGGCTCATGAGACCTTGGCGCCGGGCGGTCGACGTGGCCCGCCGGCTGCTGGGGGCCTTTCCCCCGCTCTCGGACGCGGGCGGCGTCCGCCTCGGCCTTCTTGGCGGCTTCGGCCTGCGCCTGGGCGGCGGCATCGGCTGCCGCCCGCTCACGCTCCGCGGCCTCGCGCTTCGCGCGTGCCTCGCGGGCATTCCTCTCTGTCGCCTCCCGGAGCGCGGCGGCAGGATCCACGCAGGGAGGCACAAGAAGGGCATCTGGGCCTCCTACCACAGAGCCCGCTGGCACCCGCGAGAGGGAGAGCGGCGTGCTGTGCGGACGTCCAAAAGAAACAAAGAATCAAGAAAGAATCAGCCATGAAAGAAGAACAAGACACAAGGAAAGAATGAAGAACACTTACCCAGACACGACTGGCCTGGCCTAGGGCTTCTTCGGCATGTTCGCCCTGGCGGCTGCCTCCTAACGCCTCGTGGCGATAGTCGACAGCCGAAGCTTCTTGGGCGAAGCGCCAGTCGGCCCTGAGGAGGACCTTCGCTTCCCGCTGCCGGCTGTGCCAGACGGCCCCGCCTGCTGGCTGGCGCGGACGGGTGCCTCCTCCATCTCCTCGTCGTCGTCCGGCCAGTTCTCGAGGCCGCCTTCTGGCAGGCTCCCGCCTGTCACGTCCTCCTCCTCCATGGCGGCGGTGGCCCCAAGTTCGGGGTCTCTCGTATCTCTCTGGGAGCGATCCGGCTCGAGGGGGCGGCCCGGTTGTTCGGAGCCCGGCGCCGGCTGGCCAGGGAAGATCTGAGCTGGGTGTCAGCACCAGACGGCTACAGCAGCCGAACAAAGAAGAAAGAAAATTAAAGGATGAAAACTTACTGCGGGCGGCTGGTTGTCGCGGCTGTATGGAGCCTTGCTAAAGGCCCAGCCGGCGTCGGGGACCTGGCAGCTGGAGATGTGGTTCACCAGCCGGGCCACTTCCCCATGTGGCAGTGGCTTGGTGCAGGTCCGGCTAGGGTCCCGGCGCCCACTCATGTCACAGATGAGGTGGGGCTAGCGCTGCAGCGGCAGCACCTGGCGCTCGGCGAACGTCAGGAGTAGATCCGCAAACTCCAGGCCTTCGTCGTCTCTCAGCTCCCGGAGACGGCGCACGGTGACGGAGGCGCCTTCGGTCAGGCCGACGGGCCGGGTCTTCCAAGAGTCCCGAGGCTCAGCAGGCAGCCCCGGCACCCACTCCGGCAGGCAGATGAGATCCTCCTTGGGGTCGACGTTGGAGACGTAAAAATACGTCTTCTGCCACTGCTTCACCGATCCGACGAGTTTCGGCGCCGGGAAGAAGTTTCTCGCCCCTGTGCGCTTCACGGCGATGCACCCTCCACACTGAGCAGCCACGCTCTGGACGGCAGTGCACAACTTCACGTAGAAGAGCTCCGTCCAGAGCTCGACGGTGGGAAGGATGCCAAAATAGGCCTCGCAGAGGACGGCGAAGGAAGAAATGGGGGTTATCGTGTTCGTCGTGAGGTGGTGCGGCTGGATGTGGAAGAAGTCGAGGAACGAGCGGAAGAAGCCGCTCGCCGGCCGGCCGAACCCGCACGGAAAGTGCGAGCGGAAGACGACCCGCTCGCCTTGCCGCGGGGCCGGTCTAATTTCCGCCGCCGGCGCCAGGCGCACGACGACCTTGTCGGCCAGCGGCAGCTTCCGCGACCGCCGGAGAACGTCCACTTGCTCCTGCATGACCTCACTGCCATCCCACTGGCCGTGGTGTCCGGTAGGTGCCGGTGCGGCCATGGCTCGGATGGTTTTTCGTTGTGACTGCGGCAGGGAGAAGCGAGGAAGAAGATGAAGGACGGGGGAGAGTGAGCGCGAGAGCAGCGCTCGCCCTCTCCCCCGGCCTATATATAAGCACTGGCGACGAAGGCGAGGGGGGGCGTGGGCTTAACCACCCCACGTCCCGCACGACCCCCGATTTTCTCGCACCTAATTCGCGCGCATTTAATGCGCGTGGGAGGATAATCGATTACCCCTGCCACTGTGGATCCGCGCGGGGCCCGAGGCCCCTAGTGGCGGGCCCCGGCCCACTGATATGTCCTGTCACGCACGTGGGCTGGCAGGCCAATGCGACAGGGCGGTGACGCGTGGGCGCTGCCAACGGTCCGCGGGTTCGTTCGACTGCCCGCTGACCAGGCGTCGCCTTCTCGCCGAAGATTCCGAGACGGTGATACGGCTGCCAGAGGCCGGCTCCTGCAGCATAGAGCCGGCTGGCGGCAGCCGGACTCCTTAAGCAGACAAGAAACAGACGAAATGCAAGCCTGAGGGGAGAAGCTGCTGGAACCCCTCAGCATCTCCAGCGTCCGCATCGGAGTTCCACCAGCTTCGGGGACTAATGTCGGAGATATTGACCATGGGTACCCTTAGGGCTTACCCTTGGTATTTTAAGACAAATAACAGCCGCTTGGTTTGCCGCGGCCGTCTGCTCCTCGAGCCGCCTCCTAGGATGGCTTGCCCTAGGAGCCGGCTGCTAGCAGGCGGCGGGGACCCAACAAGCGGCAACACCAAGCACCACCAGCCAGCAGACGGCCCCGCACTCCACCATTAGGGAACACACTGAGGTGAGTCCCGGCGTGGCGGGGGCATGGCTACAGAAGAACATGTCCTTAAAAGATCTATAAGGACGTGGCTACAGTGACCATGTGCTTTGGGAATATCTCCTAAGCAGCGGAACGCTGTAGCCACGAGGCTCGTGACCAAGCAGCGGTCAAAGGAGGCCACGATCCCACTACCCACAGACGGCGGGGCCAGCAGGCGGCTGGCCCCATCGGTCAGCGAGCAAGCTCGAGAACAAACCGCCTCTGGCAGGCGGTCGGGGGAGACGGCCGTCTGGTAGTAGACGGCGCACCCCACCCTAGAAGTCCAAGCCCCATCAAGATGATAGGACGGGGCGAGGCGGCAGCGTACGGCGAGGGACGGTGGCACTGTAGCCATCCCCTCCCCGACGAGGCTGTTGTCAGCAAAAGCACCCCCACAGTGAAAGGCAATCACGAGGGGCCCGCAGGAGGCGGGCCCCAGCAGATAGGCGGCGAGGCCGGCACCAGAAGACACTGACGGCTAGGGCAGCGCCGTCGAGGTTACCGTTGTACCCCTGGGGGGTAGGCCTATATAAACCCCCCAGGGTCCTCCATGTTGAGGGCTGGATAGTTGGCTATTATAAGTTTACCAGACAAGAACCCTAGATAGGAGAGAGAGAGGAGGTGAGCTAGCCTTGTTCATCTTCTTCCTTCATACATCACAGCTCAAGGAGCAACCCTGTAATCACTCTAGTGCTATCAGTGATGACGCGGAGTCCCCGCAGAGCAGGGTTAGGGGTGTTATCTCCCCGGAGAGCCCCGAACCTGGGTAAGATTCGTAGGCGTCCTAAGTATCGCCTTATCCCGCTTCCCAAGCCCGGCGCGTTTTTTTGACCCCATGCATGATAAGCCATCCTTTGGCATATGTCGTCCCAAAACCCCGACACATGGAGAGCGCCTTCATGATTTTCTTCGTAACGTACATGGTTTTCGGTAGTTCATGGCCCTCAGGCAGGCTGTTAGCCCATACTCCCAGAAATGCTTCGAAGCAACCTCGGCTACAGCCGTACTCAGCCTTGACTGCCATCAGTTGCGAGATGGCATCCAGCACAGACAGCTTGGCACCCTCATAGAGAGGTTTCTTTGACGAGTCCAAGATTTCCAGGAAGGCCTTTGCGGTTTCCTCCGGCTCCTCTGGTTCATTCGCTGAATGTGACGGAGGTGTCGGCTGTGTAGCAAAGACATCATCTAGCATGTCTCTAACCCCATCGTCCTCATAACCAGCGACGCGTTGTCGTATCACCTCCACTCTACCACGGTCCCTCTGGGCAAAGTTTATCGGCATATTAAAGTTGGGCATAAATCCATTCGTGCGAAGGTGCTTAGTCATCTCACTCTGATCTCTGCGGATAAGTCTCTTACATCTGGCACACGGCCATTCTGGCACCATCCTCATTGGTCTATGGAATATCTCTTTCAAAAACACATCAGTTTTTTCGACCCACTCTGTTGTTACTTAATTCCGACGGAAAAACCCACTATACATCCACTGATTATCTGCCATCTCTGCTTTATTGGAAGCCACACAACACAATTGAGGATTCATTTAAATTACTCACAGCATCAATATTATATTTTTTAGGGTATGGACGAGAAACGACATTTAATCCACCTACATCTCTAATAGGTAAAGATGGGTCCTAATCCCACCCGAGAATGTGTAAATTGAGTACGTTGTCCATGCTCTACCCCATTCCGAGACAAAATTTCGGCAGCACCTCCCCGCTGTTCTCCAAATACACGTCTCGGCAAAATGCCGAGAGAATGTGCATCCGGAGAACAACAAGGAGGCGCCGCCGAAATCCTGTCTCGGAACGGGGTAGAGCATGAACAACGTACCCAATCTACACATCCTCGAGCTGTCCGTGGAAAGCGCTGGACAATCCGAAAGAGCTGTGGTGATAAATATGCAATTGAATGCATATTTATCGATGCAACCCTTTCGGACGGGAGACGCCTAGGTTACGCGACTTGATGTGAAAATTTAATCTACTGACATGGAAAAAAAGCGGACGAGGTCATGGAATTGGTGCTCACCCTCTGATGTAGACGATGTAGTCGATCAAAGGAGAGAGATGATCATGGACCAGCACCTCCAACGTCGACGATCACTCCACGAAGATGGAACACCACAAATCCTGTTAATTCCACCAAGTGAAAAAAATAGGTCATCACCTCAAATTAACCATTTGGCACAACATTATGAATCGACATGAAACAACATGTCAAATTGCAAAAAAAAAATCTTTATTAAGTATTTTAGAAACCAAGTGCCTTGATTTGCTTCTTATATATGAATCAACATGATCAAAACACTAACTTGACCAATATCCATCCATCGATCACAAACTTGCCCAACATCTATTCATCTATATTCACAAACTTAGCAAAAACTATCTAGTGTGTATCTAAATACCTAATAAAACTACACAAAACAAAAAAAACATTTTATTCATCTATCTAGCATCCATATGTCTATCCATCTAGCATCCATCCATCTATCTAGCATTTATCTATATTCATCCGGCCACCATGAACACGAGCAGCGGCAACAAGGGTTTCTCGGAGGGGGTGCTCACTGGGGCTGGGGGGGCACGGCGGCGTCCAGTGGTGGAGGGGGGCTGCTCACCGGGGCGGGGCGAGGGTGAGCAGGGCCGGCCGAAGCCAGGGCCATGCGTGCTCCTCGGGGCGGCCTATGGGCTCCAGGAGGCCGAGCCAGGGGGCGGGGAGCCCTGCGGCCG
>LR738711.1:58386065-58430577 GCA_902687465.1 Secale cereale
GGCTTTCAACAGTGGGCCTCTCCACCCGGTTGTGTCAGGTCAGCACAGAGGGACACATGGGAGCAACATCCGGGCCAAACCCACATATACATCCTCTCCGTGTAGACCCGACGAGTCCGTTTCCCCCATCCAGACGCCGGCGGCGGCGCCGTACGTGTGAGGGCGCACGTCCCGGAGACGCGTGCCGCCTCTTCAGACATGCCACAACACCATCCCGCATGTATGAGGGGCCGGTGCGACGCTCCGGTGGCATTGCTACCCCCAGGGCCCCCATCCCTCCTAACAGTGGGCCTCTCCACCCGGACGTGTCATCTATGCCGACGGCAGCCGTCGGCATAGGTCTTGGTCGGTGCGCTCCGGATCGATGACGTGGCATTGATCTCTATGCGGACGGTCGCCCGTCCAAGCCGTCGGCATAGAACCGGCGTCGTTTGTTCCCCGTCATGGGTACGGTCGCCGGGCCCGCAGCTATGACGACGGCCAACCTATGCCGACGGCTGCTGTAGGCGTAGCCGTATCTGTGCCGACGGGGGCCGTCAGCATAGTCTGGGATAGCCCGACGGCTTTTGTACGCCGACGGCCTTGGTCCAGCTGTCGGCGTAGTCTGGGATAGGCCGACGGTAGCCGTCGGCGTACAAGCCTTTTCCCGTAGTGTCTCGTTCTCCTGGTCGTGGTTCTGGCATCTCTTTTGCTGCCTCTGTGACTAAAAAGTCCATGTTGAATGGATTCCCAAAGGTTTCTGGTGAGGATAACAAACGGCATATTGGATGAATCTCACCAAAACTAAGTTTGGCATATCATGAGACAAAAAAAAAAACATTAGCCTATGCATACCGGTGCACGATGGAGAAAATAGCACATCTTCGACACCCGATCCCTGAAATTATTATTGATCCCATAATCGAACCATAGTTTTACAGTCCAGCACAACCAGTAACTGAGCTTTAGGTTATGCTTGGCTGTACAAAGAACCCCTTTATTAGTACTTCGATTGTTGTTCGTAAACGATCACTCCGTCGTACTCTAGGTGGTTAGGATACTCGTCTCTCATCTGACAGACCCGGGTTCAAGTCAGGATCCCATAGATAATTAGAAAATGTACCAACATATGGTATAAAAAAGTACATATACCATGACATAGTTAGGAACCCATACATTGCTACGGATAATAAAAATGTACAAATGTACCGAGACGAAGCGATGTTATATTTCTGTTAGGTACACTGTCATTGACATAGTGTCCAGTTTATGAACCCTTTCATCGAAGCCAAACATTTTCTTCTCCATCTTTTCCTTGCAAGACGACTTCTTGCTTTCCCTACTCACCTTAATTCTATTAGGAAGTCAACATTGCTAATTTTACGCCAGTATATTAGACAGTAGACACACCAGACTATAAATGTGAAGATAAATGGCAGCAATTAAATGTGAAGATAAACAGCATGGTGCACGAGTTAAACGGTGGCTCTCCAAGATATAATGATCTTGTATCTCCATTTGTTGACTCAAGAGGAGATGAACCAGCAGGTTCTCACCCACTTAGCTCTCTCTGTTCCAAGGTTCAGATGTATGTTGAGGAACACCATATGAGATTGATGCAGAACACCTTCCATACAAGGCTATATATATACACACTCCTCCTTTAACAAGAAAATCCTATCTCTTGGCAGCAAGTTTCAAAGCTAACAAGCTTAATTCATTGGCCAAAATATTAGGAGATATTTGAGTCCTTATCTAGCATGTACAGTTGAAACCAAAGCGATTCAAACAACCAACGACATAACAGAAAAACGGATCGAGGATCGAGTTTGGAGGCATCCTAGCTGAACGAACGCAGAAGATAATACTTGTCCAGCTAGCCAAACGGAAGCATAGTATACAATCTCAACAAACAACAAGCGAAATTGACAAGAAGATCCTTCGTAACTTTCTTCAAAAAAGGAACACTAAAAGTCTGAACTTCCTGAAAATTAAATACATTTTGGTAAAAAGCAAATAAACAGAATGTACAGTAAAAGATGATTTGAAATAATGTGAATGTACATACACACACAAAAAAAGTACTCCCTCCGTCCCAAAATTCTTGTCTTCAGTTTGTCTAAATACGAATGTATGTAGTCACGTTTTAGTGTTAGATACTTTTTTATATAGACAAATCTAAGACAAGAATTTTGGGACAGAGGGAGTACTGTACTTGTAACTTTCTTACCTCAACCGGGTTTCTGCCACAAAAAGATGCCAATAACACACAACAAGGAAATAAAATACTTGGGGTGTGACCTGAAAATTTGGATGTGGTCCTACCAAACGAAGGAGAGGCGTTAATGACAAAGAGACCTTCAATAGGTGTCATCCAAAAAAATAAATAGAAGGAGTAACAAAGATAAGTACCAAAAAATAATTCAAACACGCATAATTATTTTTACAAAATATCATGAACACTAAAGTAAGTATCTAAGTTATTTTTCCGAAAGTCCTCTGCACAAACTTCAGAACCATACATGGGAAGCAATTATACATGACTGACCCTAGTTAGATAGATTGAATTATTATAGCCACCAAATTGTACTTGATTCATTCCTTGGACTGCACACTGAGAACTTCTTTGTAGACCATTTATTTGTAAATTTTGCAGTGGAGTTGGAGTGGCCTTCATTTTGCATATTCGGGAGAGTAAGAATCTTTATATTACTTCTACTGGTAGCTATAGAAAGAGAAACACAGAGTTGCCCGTGTGAAAATACTGGTTCAGGGAGGCATACACCAACATTTGCAATACTGAAAATTTCATTCCACAAGACGATTCTGAATAATGAATTGAAATCAAACAAACATTCTTATGGATACAATATAAGGCAGTTTCATCTGTTACCACAATCACATATATGGAATTGCACCAAGTAAGGATTGTATAACAGAGATGAAACAATCATATATTGAGTAAGAATCTTTATATTGTCTAACACAGAGTTGCCCGAGTGACAGTAACTCACACCTCCTCACACTCTATTCGCTCTGAACTCTGAAGTTTGGGTGTCTTCTTGGAGTGTAGTTTGAGCAGCGTGAGTCCCATCTGCCTACCCACTTGGCTTATATTGGGCTACATGAGTGATTTCTAGACAGTTCAAGATACGTGTACGGAAAATTGTGACTTGGGAGTTGGGACTGGGAAGGAGAGGCAATATCAAAGGATAGTATCTCCACGTCAAGCATCACAGCAGATTAGCCATCGAGGACGGAGTCGACTGGAGGAGGACGAGGGTGCGGAAGTCGTGGGTGGCGCTCCATTTCCAAACCGCGTAGAGGTCCTGGGGAGAATCTCATACTCGAATTGAACGGGCGTGGAGCGCGTCAGCGGGAAGGTCGTGGGGCGGCGGGTCTGCCGCATTCGAGTCGTCGCGGAATCGGGGGGGTTGACGACATCGCTGGCATACTTGCCGATGTCGGCGTCAGAGGAGAAGGGCTAGAGGGACGTGGTGGGTGGCGTTAGAGAAGGAGGCAGAAGGGGCGTCACAGACTTGGAGGCGGACAGCGCCGACGGCGTAAATGCCGGCGTCGACGTCGAAGGAGACGGGATATGGGAGAGATGATAAATGGGAGGAGGGTGGACATGGAGGTGGCAGTGTATGGTGGGGCTGCTGTGGAAGAGAGGATTAGGAGAGGTGTTTGGGAGCTGCCGGCGTCGGCGGCGTGTGAGCGGCAGCCAGCGGCTGCTGCCCAGTTCGGTTCCTCTGTTTTATCCCCTTCTCGAGAAGGATCCAGTGCCTATGGTTAGCTGGTTGCATGAGGTGGCGATGGATGGAGTAGGATAGGAGAACAAGGGTTCTTTTGCAAGTATGAGGTGGGGTTAACTCTCCTGCGTCGGATATTGATCCAATGGCCAAAAACGTTGGATGGCAGGCACACCATCATCACCAACTCAGCTTTTTATAGGAGTAGAGATGTTTGGCCACTAAAGATGAAAAGCAAATGGACATTTCATTTGTCAAATACACTGTCGAAATTAGAACAAACATCACGATGCTAATCTTTTTCCGACGGCCATTCACCTATGAATGAAATAACAATATTGCGCTGCACAAACAAAAATATGATATCGAATTCAAAATTAAACAATCAAATGAAAGCAGAAGAAATTGGCAACTTATAGCTGCATGTGACATCTGGGTGGAGAGACACATGCGCAATCACCCACCCCCATCTCCCATCCCTACGCACACATTGCATGGTCCTTCCCATTGGTCCAGCGTGCCAAATACGATGCTTAATCGCTCAGTAAATCATCACATAGATCCTTGATTGCAAGTCATGCATTTGAATATAATTAAGCTTGCCAACCACAAACTTGTGTAAGAAATCTCAATAGGGCTATCAGGCTAACTTTATTGATATGTTATTTCATCACACAACATAAAGAACCTGAATAGGGCTATTAGGCTAAGTTAATTGATACATCAATTGAACTCTTCCTCAAAATAATGTATGAAATTAATAACATGCGCATCATCCAAGCTATCTATTTTGGAACACACTTGAGGCGCCCATCTTTATTCGCATTTCGTTTGCTTTGCCAGAACTGAGCCCACAGTTTTGGAACACCTTCAGTAAAATAAACCTGGATCCTCCTGTCATGAATGAGGCTATCTTCCATCTTAAAATATGCACGCTCACAGGCCTGCCTTGCCTCGAATTTGATAAAAGCATAGCATAAGCTATCTCCAGTCTTGCGGTCACGGATTATTTCAGCCGATTTCACCATTCCGAAACGAGAAAAGATTGTATGCAGATCCTCGTCTTGTGTGATTGGGTTAAGGTCAGAAACGTACAAGACATTGTATGGCGATTCGACCCCTGGAATGTGTCCGCCGCAGTGATCACAACTAACGATCACGACATTGTTAGAGAGTGCATCTTCAGAGCAGTCCACCGTTTCATCCAAAGAGACTTCTGAGCGCTCTTCTGCTATCTCATCACGTGGCTTTCCGATGGGAGAATTCCCAGGGATGAGTTCTGCAAGCCGAGGTGGATCGTCGAAAGGATCGTCCAAGACATATGTATGTTTAATCCTTATGTCCCTGAATGGCCTCCCTTTATCATCAACGCATGATTCATTTATCTTTGCCAGCGTGTCGAGACCTCCGCCCTCCGGAACCATCCCAAACACAGTGTGTTTATCATCAAGATCGTCCAGGCCGTCCCGCAAGGTGAAGTAGAACGGCGACGCATTGCGGTTTTCACCGGCACCCGCCATGGCGACGGTGCCGGCCTTTGAATGCCTCAGTTCCGGACGGATCTCGTCATCGAAAAACCGATCTTTGTCGCCACAGAGGAGCTTGTACACGGAATCACCTCCGGCGCCGGTTCCGGTTGGGTCCCCGGTCTGTGCCAAGAAATCCCTCTCCACCTTGTGGAAGAGGCAGCCGTTGTAGTAGTTGATCTTGCAGAGCTTGAGAAAGTTCTTGGTGGTGAGGGGGCACTCGTCTGTGTGTAGATCCACGTCGATGTCGCCCACGCTGGTAACGATCAGAACCGACATCCCTGGCGAGGACCCGGTGCGCGCTCTGCGTCCCTGCGGGCCGATCGGTCGGGAGTAACTTCTAAGGGGTCGATCCCCTCCTCTTCCTCTATTTTTAGAGTATATATATAAACGCTTCCGACTTGTAACCTTACTACTTGCACGAGGGGCTGGCATATGGGACCCCGCAGCAGCATTTTTTACGCGGCACACTTTCCTTCACACGTATGGGCGGCGAGCGCGGCGGCCGGCATGACGAGCGCGGGCGGCGAGGATGGGGCGGCTCTGCTCCTAGCAAAAAGGCGACGAGCGCAACCGCCCGGGTCGGCTGGGATGACGAGATTGTAAGCCATGACCGGGCGCGCGACGGGGCCGAGCACCGGTGCTACTATGACAGAGGGCATCACCTGCGAGCTCACACACAGGGTGACCATGGCCATAAGCTCGAGGCGGACGGCGAGCTGGAAGCACCAAGAGGGGGAGGGGGACAACCCCTGATGTTGCAATCGGCGTCTTGAAAAGCTACAAGCAATGCATCAAAAAGCTTCAACCAGCGATGACAGATGCTTAAACCAACCAATGCCATGACAAAAAGCTACATCCGGTGTCGCACAAAGTTTCAACCGGCGTTGAAAAAAAATCGTCAAACAACGAATGCCAATGCTAGAGCTGGCTACTGCCAACAGGAAAAAGTTTCAACTGGCATCACAAAAAGCTTCAACCGTAGATAATAAAGATTCAACCGTAGTTGAATTTTGCTACCATTGGCAAAGTTTTTTGCTACACCCAGCAGGCGAAGCTGTGACCTTGCGACGGGGGTGACAGTGATTTTCTGCAACCGTCTATCATTTTAGTTACGACCGGTGATGTTTTTCCTACATATATTCAACAATGGTGATGACTGACTGGATGTGTGTCGCGGATGTCCAGTTTTTGTTGCATGGATCGTGCTGCTACCGGCGACTGGCGACACCAAAGACGCAGCCCGCCCACCTGAGCTGCAATCGTCACCACGAGGAGTTGCAACCGTGGGGCACACGTTTGGTGGCGAGAAACGCAGGAGGCGACGGGGGTAACCGATGATGACGGCGGCGACCGATGATGACGACCGGCGGCGAGGGCAACGACAGGGGTGACACACGGGGAGGTGCTTCGAGGCTCGCCCGTCGTCTTCCATGGCGGCACGTTGGTATTTTTTTCTATCAGAAGATAGACGGAGGAGGAAGAGGGAATCGTGCACCTCCTGATAGAGGACTAGATCGTACGGCCGTCACTGCCCTTTCCTAATTGACCTAGAAGGCCTACTCAAACTAGTACTCCTACTTGGCAACACAAACACAAGTGCGCTAACTAGACTCACGTCCACTAGAGGAGCTCGAGGTGTTGCTCGATCACACCTAGCGTTGGTGCAAACTGCATGCATGGTGTGCACGGTGTTACGACGGATCCGCTCATTGCCGAGCTGCTTGCGATGCAGGAAGGTGGTGAACCTCTAGTCGTAGTGGAAACTCGTTATTGTTTAGAGGTGGTGAACCTCTAGCCTTCGGGCTGCAATTCTCGGTCTGTTGTTGCCAAGGAAAAAAATAGCGCAGCCTTCAAAAAAATGCTATGAACGAAATAGCGTGCTAATAGCACGCTATTTTGCAAAATAGCGTGTCACAAAACATCGTTCAGATTTCAGCATATAGCAACACAAATGACAGATTTCAGCAGCTAAAACCAAGGCTAAACCATTGTTCAGATAGCAAAGCATGGTCCAGATATAGGCATATAGCATTGTTCAGAGTTCAATAGTTCATACATCGAGATTTCAGACAAACAAAGTAGACAAATAAATTAAACAGCCAACAAGCAAGGTCCAGAATAGCAGAAATAAGGACTTAGGACTTTAGGAGCCAGCCAACAGCGATGCATAAGCTCAATCAGAATCAGATTAGGGTTCGCTCGGTAGGTCTGGTCGTCGGTTTGGTCGCCGTTGGTAAGGGTTACTGGCCGGAAAGCCCAAAAGTATAGTCGGCTGATGAAAAATTTGTTTGAAAAAATAGCGCCGCGTCGAAAAAATAGCGCCAATACGCGCTATAGCGCGAAATTGTCGTATTTAGCGCGAATAGCGCCGTAGCGAGTGAAATATGCATAGCGTAGCGTTTAGTTTTCAAATACGCTATTAGCGCGCTATAGCGGCGTTTTAGCGCGCTATTTTTTTTTCCTTGGTTGTTGCGCCTATCCTCCATGAAATTGAGGAGCTTGCTACAGTTTTCGCTTCTTTTCCTGTTTAACATGTTAGGCGATCTGGAAATGTAGCATTCTGGCAAAAACTGATAGTTGGCTATAACTCCGAGATTCCTGGCATCTAGCTTGACGGACGATTGTAACAATGCAAACAAAAAAACTAGACCCACGTACACGGGCACCTCCATGACATTGACATGTTTTGATTTTTCCCAACATGTTGATGTACAAAAACATGAGCAAAGACAGTGAGGATGGCGCTGATTATGAATCGGAACTTGTTTAAAAGCTCCCGTTAAGGTCTCCGTTTGAAGATTCCCTTTTCATGATCGATGTCCATTTTGTCATATTTAGGTTTCAATGGTGTTTCAGAGGTTCATAGGCGACACCGAGCTTTGCTCACAGTGCACCGACGAAGAGCGCAAGAGAGACAATGTCGCGCTTTCTCCAATGATGCATGTATAATTCTAAAAATATGCAAGGATAAGCTTGTTCGTTAGCCAATTAATATGTAATTATGTAAACAACATAATTTGCCCTTTTAAAAAAAAGTTCATATGTAAACAGAATAATCTATCGTTATTCAATAGCTCAAATCAAGCTTAATTTTTGTAAGCCAAAAGGGTTTTGGAGCCTTCTTGCATTTGTACATATAATTTTCCTAGTCGGATAAGTAAAAGGATGTTTACGGATTTTAAAAAATGTCATAAAATAAAAGGGCATGAAAAAACTACATGAATGGAAAAAAGATTCATGGATTTCAAACAGCGTTCATGAATTTTAATAAAAGTTCACAAATTAAAAAACTCAGACTATACACATATTCGTAACTTTAAAAATATTCACAAATTTAAAAGAAATCTCATGAACTTGTAAAATATCTGTGGGTTTTAAAATTCCCACGAATATGAAAAAATATTCATGAATTTAAAAAATAAAAACTAATTAAAAATGTTAAAAAACAGAGGAAAACAGAAAATAAAACAGACAAGATCGATTAATCTTAGAAATATGATGACAAGATCCATAGCGAAACGTACGGCTCAATAGATTTGTCAGGCTCCTGGTCACAAGGAAAGGTTAACCAAAACGTGTCCAACGAATACGTTTTCGCTGAGGTGAAACGGAAGCTTGTGTTAAATCGAATCCGTGAAGAACTCTACTTGATAACCTCTTGGCCTATATATATCCAACCAAACAGAACGCCACACCCCCAACCCAATCCTCCGAGCAGCAGCAGATCCACCGGCGGCAAGGTAGGCGCCCTATCGACCGTCGGAGCTCGGCCCGCGCGGCGGCGGAAGAGGGTCTCTCCCGCAGGCAGCGTCTCGCTGGGTCAGGCTGCTGGGCTCGATCCGAATCCACTGGGGACTAATTCATCGGAAGAATTAGCTGCTAATCCCCCGTCGCCTAATCGCAGCACGAATGAGGTGGAGTGATTAATTAGTCCCACCTCGCCAGTCCGAGCGGAACTCGGGCCCTTTAAATGCGCCCCATTCGCCGGATTACTCGCCGAGTCTGGTGGCGCAGACCTGTGACTCCAGCCAGCTTCTTCGGGAGCGGAGGGCATTGTTGGCGGGGGAAAGAGCTCGTGAGCCGTCGCCGGCAACGGTGGCGGAGCCGAGCTTTGGGGTTGGCTGGTTGTGTGCTGTTGCGCCTTGACTTGAGCCTGGGAGGGCAATGTAATGGCGCAAGTGCGCCGGGCATCAATGCCGGCTGGCAGGTGGCCACTTGGCCGTCGCTGGCGAAGCCCGCTACTAACCCGTAACCTCGCCCCCCGTCTCGCCCCTGTGGGGGGGTACTGGGTTCGTCGGCGCACACACACTCCTCCACCCCTACCTCGCCAACTCTTTTCTAGTTTTGCCTTCTGACATCTATATATGCTGAAGAAACCCAGCCCAAAGCCCTGCTTGGTAAATAAACCCAGTTGTTTAAGAAGAAAAACAAAAGTAGCTTGCCAAACGTCAAATATCTAACTGCTAAACCAATCAAGATTATCATACAGTACTGTTAGAAATAAACCCCCGCGGTTCAGTTAGTTCAGAAAGTTCAGAGTTGGGTGTCGTTTTCTCTTCAGTTAGTATCGTATCTAATGAAGAGCTTGATGAGAGCAACATATGCCAAAAAGAAAATAAGTAAATAGGCAGCACGTATTGCTACACCAGAATCATAGTGGGCAACATGCATCGTATTGTGAAGTTAAGATTTTAAAACAATTAACCATAGTATCTTATATATGAACCGAAAGGGGTCGTGCGTGTGACGAGGCGGGGCCATGCGAGGCGATCTAGGCGATCTAGGCGGGGACTGCGGGGGCGACCGCGGTGCCGGCTGCGCAACTGAGTGGTCGCCGGCTCCGCCCTCCGGCCGTACTGGGAGCAGGTTCTGGGCCCTCTCGGCTTTGGACCCGGACGACTCCGACGAGGGGGAGGACCGTGTCGGCGGCTCTCCGACGCCGAGCGACAACATGTGCGAGGTGTTGGGGGCAGGATATTCGGAGGAGGAAGTCGCTGGTTTCGTGGATGGGATTGTGCCTATCGAAGATCATGCTTGGGATGGGTTGGCCAAGACGACAAGCTGGAGGTTCTCCGGCGAGTGGTTCATCGCTGCACGGCGCCGACGGCGATCCGGCCTTGGAAGGGTCCCCTACCCAAGGTACGTCTGCCTTCCCTTACTCTTGGTGATTTTCTCGGTTCTTGGAAGGTGGTGAAGGATCGTCGGAAGAAGACGCAGCCGCCGACGGCGGCGCTGCCGTTGTGTTCGTCCGACGCGATCCGAGTAGCGAGATCAGATCGGCTAAGGGTATTGTTGGGCCAGGATGGGCCTGACTTGCCCTCGTCTGACCAGGCCGCAGTTGGGACTGGGCAAGAGGCCCGAGACCCGATCGCAGTACCTATCGCACAGGTTTCTGTCGGTGGGATCGAGAGGGGGGTTTCTAGGGATCGGACCCTCGCTAAGCCGTCGTTCACGAAACTTGGTTCTGGACGTACGAAGCGGGTCGCTTCGATCGCTGCATCTGCGAAAACTTCCAGCGCGCCGCCAGATCGTCGTGTGCCCCCGGCGGCATCCTGCACTCAGTCCCCTGACGTGGGGACGAGCATGGCTAGCGCTCCGGCCAGCGCCCCGGCTGCTGCCGCCGCGACGCAGCAGTCTGAGCCGCCCGTAGGCCAGGGTGCCGGGCGGGGAGGGCCCCTGGCAACAGGGCGGGGAGGGGCCCTGGCGGCAGGGCGGGGAGGTGCCCAGTTAGCCGGTCGGCTGGGTAGCCAAGCTACAGGTCGTGGTGGGGTTCCCCACAATGGTCGTGCTGGTGCCCATGGCGGCGGGCGAGGCGGGCACTTTTCGCATGAAGGTAATGGTGGAGGTGCTGCGAAAGATCACAATCATGGAGGAGCTCGTTTCAACCGTTATGGTCAATGGGGTGACGATGGGTATAATGCGTACGGAGATGGGCAGCATCGTGGTTCCTCCTCTGGCTGTACTCAGGGTCCAGGTTGGCACTATGTTCAGGGACCGGGACGCGGTTTCCAAGGACCACCGGGTAACTTCGTTGAAGGGGTTGCCGGTCCAACCAACCGATCTCATCGAGGAGCACACCGTGCGTTTCGTGGCGGGAGAGGAGGGGGCCGCCGACCTCCCTATCAGCGACCTCCGTTGGCGATGGTGGAAGGTAAGGTGCCTACGACGGCCGTACCCGACGTGGGGGCAGGCGCCTCCTCCCGCGCTCCCCCAGGTTGCTGTTGACACAGTTAAGGCTTTGGCGGCAGTTGGTATGCCGGAGTCTAAAGAGGATGGCAGTGGTGCTGATAAGGCCATGGATAAGCGCAATGGTGAGAAGTTATCTAAGTGGGCTATTAAGAAAAAGAAACTTCCTTGCTTTAGATGTGGAGAGACAGGGCACTTCGTTGCAGAGTGCACAACAGAACTATGTGATTATTGTTGCAGATCTCAGCACAAGTCTAGTAACTGTCCTCTCCTTGTTGGCCCAAAGCCGGTATGCACTCTTTATGGCGTGTGCTGCCAGGAGCTTATGTTCTTTGAGTCACCAGATGTGGCACCTTCGGCGCAGGTTCACGAGAGTTCTTTCCCTGCTGTCGTCAAGGTTGCTAATGGGAGTTTGATTGAGGCACAGATTGTTCGCCAGTTGCAGGATCTCGTTCCAGGTAATCATCAGTGGGACCTTGTCAGGTTGGAGGATCAGACTTACAAGGTTGATTTTCCTACTAAGGAAGATCAATTATATATGCTCAAGTGGGGCATGTGTAGGATCCCGAGCACGAGTATTGTACTTACGTTCGACGAGTGCAAGGAGAAGGATCCTGTGGGCACACCTTTGGAGAAAGTATGGGTCCGTTTCTATGGTGCACCACGCAGATACATCAATAACTTTCTGGTTGTGTGGAGTTTGGGCTCTCTCATAGGGAAGACAGAACATGTGTATATGCCTTTCACACGGTCTCACAGTGCGGCGAGACTGCTTGTTAGTGTTGTCAGTGTGGAGTTTGTCCCGGATGTGGTCAAGTGGACACATGCCGGCGTCACGTATGTTCTGGAGCTTGAGATCGAGGACACGCCGATCCCTCAGGAGGGCGAGGGGGAGGACATTGTGGATATGGACACGACTGAGGGAGATGGGGCTTCTGGAAATCAGAGTAAGACACCTGAGAGTTCGCAGCGGGAGATGGCTAAGGGGCCGCCACCGCAGTCGGAGAAGATGACTAGGTCAGCTTCGGGACCGACTAACTCCGCGGCACCATCGAACACTCTTCGGTTTGGGTCTTTTGATATGCATTCGGCACTGAGTCGCCTCTGGAGTACTCGGGTGGAGATGGATGACCAGGCAGAGTCTGAGCTACCACCAATACTTCCTTCAGCTGATGTCATCGAGCGATCTTCTGTGTCATCCAGTGGGGTGGACAGGACTCTCAGTCCGGAGAGGGACGGGTCGGGTGGGTGTGGGCAGGTGGCCTGTACCTCCATCCCTCTTAGGTCGTCCCTGGAGGGGGCGGCCCTCGATCAGGTTCTGGATGAGGCGGCTCAGGCACAGGTCCAGGACGGTGATATTGGGACGGGGGCACGGGCTTCCTCTAGCTCCGCGCAGGTGTTCAGCGGAGGTGCGGTGGAGGTGTTGAGGACTCAGGCAACCCCGCCGGTTGGGGCAGCGCCTTTGAACCCGGTGGGGGGTATGGCAGGTGGCCTTACCCCTAGCGGGATATCTCGTGCCGACGTCATCGCTTATGGTGGGATTCCGGACCCAATCTCTGTTGGTCGACGGATGAGCTGTCGCATACAGGACCAGCCGGATATCGACGTTATGCAGCTTCGATGCGCCAAGCGGGCAGCCAAGCTTCATGATCTTCAGACCACTACTGGTATGTCACTTAATACAACCAATTCTATTTTGCATTTCTCTCCTGAAGATATTGTTAATAAAGCCACAGATTTGGGGGTTTCTCTGGGTAAGAATGACACAGAGGTAGCTGAATCCGTTAATGATATTTTGGATCTTGAGGCAGATCGTGCTTTAGAGATGATTAAAAACTTAGCGGCAATTCAACCTATGAATGATTCGGTAGCTACGTTGGGAGTTAATGTGCTTGATAGTTTCCTTGCGGACCTTGAACCCGCTCTCCTGGAGACTGAGGAGGAGGAGGATGTGTCTTCTCCGAGACTTTCCAGGGGAGGTTCGCCCCAGGAAGACACGGGTGGGGAGTTTGGTAGTGAGGTCAGGGAAGAAGATCAAATGAAACCGAAACACAAATGGAAGCGTAAGATCTATCCCACCTCGGCAGTACGCAGAAGTGCTAGAATTCGAACATCTAAAAAATTTCATGATGAAATATGAAAGGAATCTTTTGGAATAGCAGAGGTCTTAAAGACTTGGCTAAAAAACGGTTCCTTGCAGAGGCGTCTATTGAGTATAAATTAGATTTCATAGCCCTTTCCGAAACTGGTCGGGACAACTTTACCCCATAGTTTCTTAGCACATTGTCGGGAGGGGTGGATTTTGATTGGCACTGCTTACCACCAAGAGGAAGATCCGGTGGGATTTTACTTGGGGTTAAATGAGAAACTCTGGAAGTGAGGAATGTGGTTATGGGGGACTTCGCAGTTAAATTTAGAGTTCGGTCAAAGGTAGATGGTTTTGATTGGGCTCTGGTGGCGGTCTATGGGGCCGCGCAGACGGAACTTAAGCCAGATTTTCTGGCTGATTTAGTCTGCATATGTGGGAACGAGCAGCTCCCTCTCTTGGTTGGGGGAGACTTTAATATTATTCGTAGGCGGGAGGAAAAGAATAATGATAACTTTGACGGCAGATGGTTGTTTATGTTTAATACAATTATCGAAAGTCTAGACCTTCGTGAGATTGAGCTTTCTGGTCGGAAATTCACATGGGCCAATAATCTACCAATCCCGACTTTTGAGAAGTTGGATCGGGTTCTTGCGAGTGTTGAATGGGAACAGAAGTTTCCCCTAGTGACGGTCCAAGCACTCTCTCGCAAAATCTCGGATCACACCCCATTATTAGTTGATTCGGGGGAGGCAACGCATATAGGGAACAAACGCCCTTTCTCTTTTGAAATTGTGTGGATTGAACGAGAAGGGTTTCTGGATATGGTTGCCAGAGAATGGGCGAAAGATGTAGGAGGACGATCCAACATCGATCGTTGGCAAAATAAAGTTCGACACTTGAGACAGTTCCTCAGGGGGTGAGCAAAACATACTGAAGGGATGTATAAGGCTGAAAAGGAGAGGCTCCTTTTACTTATCCAAACCCTCGACATTAGAGCGGAGAATGCTATCTTAGACGCCAGTGAGCTAGAAACTAAGAGGGCAACAGAGTTAAGACTAAAAGAATTGCTTCGTGAGGAGGAATTTAAGTGGGCTTTGCGGGCTAAAGTGCGTAAAATCGTCCAAGGAGATGACAACACACAATTCTTTCACATGATTGCGAATGGCAAACATCGAAAGAAGAAAATCTTTCAACTAGAGCAGGATGAAGGTACGATTGTGGGTCAGGAAAGCCTAAAGATATACATTACCAACTACTATAAACAGTTGTTCGGGCCTCCTGAGGATAATTTTGTTTCCTTGGACGAATCAAGGGTAGACGATGTACCTCAGCTGGCAAATGAGGAGAACAAGATTTTGACTGCTCCTTTTTCGGAGAAAGAGGTGTTTGACGCTATTTCCCAAATGAAAAATAACAAAGCTCCTGTCCCGGATGGTTTCCCGGCGGAGTTTTATAAGAAGTGCTGGCATATCATTAAGGGAGATTTGCTTCCGATGTTCCAGGACTTCTTCTTGGAACAATTGCAGGTGTTCCAGTTGAATTTTGGAACGATAACGTTGCTTCCAAAGAAAACAGAGGCTGTTAGAATTGAGCAATTCAGAACGATCTGTCTTCTGAATGTTAGCTTTAAGATTTTCACAAAAGTTGGGACTAACAGACTTACTCAAATTGCACATTCAGTGGTGCATCCCTCCCAATCTGCGTTTATGCCAGACAGAAACATCCTAAAAGGGGTGGTGGTACTTGATAACCCTCAATCGTAAGGGATCGAGATAGTCTTCGCGGGTAAGAATAACCCAATTTATTGATTCGACACACGGGGAGCCAAAGAGTATTTATAAGCTTTAACAGTTGAGTTGTCAATTCAACCGCACCTGAAATATACCAACTTGCAACAAAAGATAAGTGGTAACAGTGATATGATAGTGATGATAGTAATGGTAAAAGTAAATAGTAACAGTAGATAGCAAAGTAAATAGCAAAAGTAGCGACTAGTAACAAGCAAGGTTTAAAATACTGTAGGCTAGGGAGATGGATGGTTGGGCGTTGCATGGATGAGATAGATTCTAACTTGGGGCACGGCACACGGAAAAGTAATGATCATCTAGGCAAATATCAAACATTAGGCATGTATCCCGTAGGTAGTTGTACGTGCTTGCAATAAGAACTTGCACAACATCTTTTGTCCTACCATCCCGCTATGAACGGGGCCAAAAGGAACTAATGGATATTAAGGTGCTCCTGTCAAAGAGCACCGGAACAAAGCAATGAACTCAATGGATACATGTAATCCTCAAACTACGGACCATCCCCTTTGGTGTCCCAAGCTGTCACTTTTGGGATCGCCGGTTCCGGACCGTAACAGGTGCAAACAACTCATAGATAGGATCACGAACACAAATATATTCATACAAACACATAGGGTTCAGATCTGAAATCATGGCACTCGGGCCCTAAGTGTCAAGCATTAAGAGTAATAAGTTGAAGCAAAGATGATAAACACCATAGTAGATGATAGGCAACATGCCCCCAACAATCTGATAAACTATTACATGATCTAACTCATCCAATCCCTACCATCCCCTTCGCCTACAGCGGGGGAATTACTCACACATGGAGGGAGAAGTCATGGAGGGATGATGGAGTGGTGATGATGATGACGATGGCGGCGATCTCCCCTCTCCGGAGGCCAATTCAGCCTCCAGATTAGCCCTCCCGATGAAGAACAGAGGGTGGCGGCGGCTCCGCGACAAAAAACTGCGAAAGAACTTCCGATCTGGGGTTTCTGCGTCGGGAGGAAAAATACGGGCTAAAGTAGGGCACCAGGGGGCGTGGGACCTGCCCAGGCGCCCCTCCGGCGCGGCCCAGGGGGGGCGCGCCCACAGGGCGCCTGGGCACCCCCTGGCCCCCCTCTGGCCCCACTTCTGGTTCCTGGTTCCTTCGGGTGCGTGGATTTTCTGTGATTTTTCGTGGATTTTTCTGAGGTACCTAAAAATCCGTTTTCCTGCACACAAATAAACCATACAGGCAGCTCTGCTGAAAACAGCGTCAGTCCGGGTTAGTTTAGTCCAAATCATGCAAGAATGAGGTCAAAACAATATCAAAAGTGTTTGGAAAAGTAGATACGTTTGAGACGTATCAACTCCCCCAAGCTTAGCATATTGCTTGTCCTCAAGCAATTCAGTTCAACGAACTGGACGCGACAAAGAAAACTTTGACAAACTCTTTTGCTTCATTAGATGTATATAAGCATGCACTACGAAAAGAGTTCAGCAAGTATTAAAACAGTACTTATGAGAACAATGCAAGGAGCAATCCTTCTTTCAAGTGACCAGTCACAAATAATTAAGAGTAAACAATATATTACCGAAAATCAAGACAAGATCACATTGCACATAGCTTGAGCATATTAAGGTGGTATCTCGCTAGCCTCCATGAGTGAAGCAAAACATAAATGCAGAGACTCCTCCAGAGTTTTAAAGGAGACTAGAACTAAGAATTTCAGAATAAATCATATCACAAGTATGCAGAAGACAATGTAATACTTTGGGACAATGCACATTACACTCAGAATGACAATTATGCTCTCCTAGTCAGTGCTTTGAAGAAAGAAGGTGAGACTCTCGAACCGTGGCTTTTATTGGCAAAGTTGAAAACCCGTGATCGGAAACAAAAACTAAACATGTACCAGAGCTCTTGGTTTTTTTAAAACAGAAGTAAATATGTTTTTGAGAGGTGCATATTTCGTCAACGAATGCTAGCAGATAACTCAATCACTTTTTAAGCTAGACAAGTCTCGAGGAACGGCTCCCGCATGAGGACGATCACATCCTCTTAATCTCCTTTGTTTATCACTGCCAAAGTTTTCTGATTTCTCATGAACAAAGCGTGAAGGAGGGTTCGTTTGTTATATTATCTTTTTGAGCCGGGCGCACTCAATGCCAGTTCCTTTTCATATTAGGGGTTTGCACATTATGCATGCAATCCAGGGGTGAAACTTGTCCAACTTAAAGAGATCATGAATTAACTACTACTTCCTCATGAGCTAAAACATAGGCACAAAAAAGAGAAATGCTTTTGATTAATTTCGAGATGGTACGCGAAAGTCTTCGTTAGGAATGGCAGGTAAATACCATGTATAGAAAGGTATAGTGGACTCATATGGCATAACAGGTTTAAAGGTTTTGGATGCACAAGCAGTCATTCCGCTTAGTACGGGTGGAGGTTTAGCAAAAGACTGGGAAGCGACCAACTAGAGAGCAATAACGGTCATAATCATGCAGAGCGACAAAGCAACATTGAATCGGGCATGAAAGTGATATAACTATTCTAAAACTCAAAGATCATCAAGGCAAAGTAGACTTTTTAGTCTTAAACATGTGTAAGCATGTGCCAAGTCAATCCAAAAATTCTCTAAAGGGAAATACCACCCTAGTATGCCAGACTATGAACAGTGCGATGCATGTAGATCATTTCAATAACACATTATATACTCTAGTTATTGGAGACTAGCCACAAGGAAAGCATGAACCACTGGAAGAGCATTGTAAACATAGCACTATGTCGCTACAAGCTGGTCTCTAGATCATAAGTACAGGCATATGTACAAAAGTAGAAACAATAAGAGTTCATACCGGTCTTCCTTGTTGCTTCCTTTCAGTCGATCTTCGTCATTACTGCTTGTCACTTGCACGATCGAACGTAGGAAATATAATCAAATGCCATCACGGACTCGAGCTGATCTCTGAAAATAAAGCAAACTGAAGAGAGAAAGGAAATCTTTTTTTTGAGTTTTTTCAAAAGTTGAATAAAAAGCAAAAGAAAGAGAAAATCTTTTTGTTGTTTTTGCAAATAGAGGAATAAAGAAGAATGGGCAAAAACTTCGAAAAGATCAAAGCGAATAAAACGGATAATACAATGAAAAAGTGAGAAGGGCACGTACTCCCCCAAGCTTAGGCTTTTGGCCTAAGTTGGTAGCAGCTACTGCCCCCAGGAGCCTCCTGCTCCAGGGGTATGGTGGTGAGACCAAGGGTCGTAGAAGGATGATGGCGCGTACACTGAACTCCTCGAAGTCTCCCACGAGGAAGGTTCCGAGCGCCAAACAGAGGAAGAACCTTCACCAAACTCGGTGGCGGTCTCATCCTGAAAATGTGGTATCTCACCGTGCCTCTCCTCGTCGGGCACAACCCCCTCCATGGGGTTATGGAACTGATGCTGGACCATGAACTCATCGAACTGGACAACATCAAAGGACCATCCGTTCCTGCGAGAAAAATCAAACAAAAGAGGTGCAGGTAGACGGATCTCGCGTTCCGCGGTAGTTCCGAAACGCAAGATATAAACAAGGTTATCAAGCTCAGAACCCATGGTAACAAACTTATGCCTTTTCATAGCAGCAAGATCAAAGCTTAAATAAGTAAAAGGAGTATCATCAGGGTGTGGGGTGCCTCCAAGATGCTCTAAGATAAGCGTGGCATAAATGCCACCATATAAGTCCCCCTTGTTACCGTTCATAGCAAGGCGTCGAGCAATTAAGGTACCAATATTATAATCAGACCTCCCTGAGAGGGCTGCTGCCAGGATAGCAATATCCGGAGCAGAAATGTTGCTCGTGTTGTCACGAGCTAACACCCCTCTAGCAACATAATATGCAAAATACCCGAGGTGAGGAAACAAGATACTGGAGATCTTCGACCGATGAATATCCCTCGTACCCATGCTGCAGAGAGAGTTGATGACGATTTTCAGCTCGGAGGGCTGAGTGGCCATCCTTGCCGTCCTCCCAACGTTCGGCACACCTATTACTTCACAAAAATTTCCCAGAGTCATGGTGATAAGATCATTATAAATTTTAAACTCAATAGCACCTGAATCAGGATTATATCTAAAACTGTTAATGAAACCGGAGGTGAGTTTCTGATACTGAGTAACACGCCTCGTGACGAGTCGTGTCAAACCTGCATTAGCACAAAGATTATAGAACTCATCCTTGATTCCCGCAGCTTCCATGAATTCATCACATGGAAATGTCATCGCACGTGCTGGACTTGTGTCTTCCAACAACTCCGGGGGCACATGATCTTCATTATAGCTCACCCTAGCAGTCGATGGTGAAGCTGCGACTCTAGTGACTCGATCGGAGTGTGCGGGCCTCCTCTTCTCAAGCCATCCTTTTGCCCTTCCTAACAAACTCATTTCTGAAATTTTTTACAATTTACAAAAACGAGGATTAAAACAAAGTGAGCTAAGGCAAACTACTCAACTCACTTGCCCAAGGCATAAACTTGCATCAAAACTTGGAAAACAACCTTCTACACATGCATGCAAGCTCATCTCTACAGCACCAAGAACTACTAAATACTCACAAATGAGGCCACCAATCAAAAATCTAATTGGAGGGGTGGAGGAGTCACATACCAGGGAGTATTTGCTCAAAATTTCAGCTCAAATGATGGGCTGTAGAGAGAGATCGAAGAATCGCCCCCAAGAACAGCAAGAACAGCAAGAACAAGACCAGAACTCGGGTTTCTGGAAAAAGAGAGAGAGAGGGGAAGAAGAAGTACCTGGAGGGGGGTCCCGTGGGCCCCAGGCGCCCTGTGGGCGCGGCCAGGGGCTGGGCCGCGCCAGATGGCCGCCTGGGCCACTGGTGGCCCCCCCTGGCTGGCCCCAGGACTTTCCGGGTCTCTCCCGTTGTGGAAATTTTTAATATAATTTTTCTGGAATTTTTCTGAAAACTTCACTGTTGAAATTTTTTCGAAGTTCAAAAAGCTGCGAAACTCTCTGAAAACTTGAAGCAGTTAGTAGTATTGTGAAGCTTCAAAAACATAGATACTTGGTACAGCAAGTATGACAACACTAAAAACAAATAAAAATATAGAAAGCTCAACTTTTTATCCGTATATAACACGTTCACTAGTAAGGTTGATCAAGTCTTACCAACAAACAAGCGGTATATAGAACAAAAAGTCTCACCTCCTACGAAGTAATCACTGAACTTTTACCTTGATGGACATTGTCCCTACCATGATAGTTTTGTATTTGTGAGGCACATGTAGTGGACAGTCCCATTCTCCAATTTTCACGGTCTCGATATTCTCTATAGAGTTGAGGGCATGCCTCCTGTCGGTCTTCTTCGGAAAATATACCGTGTGTTCTTTATCATTCACATGAAAGGTAACCTTCCCTTTGTTGCAATCAATAATAGCACCTGCGGTGTTAAGGAAAGGTCTACCAAGAATAATGGACATGCTCCCATCCTCGGGCATGTAAAGCACAACAAAATCAGTAAGAATTAAACAATTAGCAACTTCAACTGGAACATCCTCACAAATACCTATCGGAACAGCGGTTGACTTGTCAGCCATCTGAAGGGAGATATCTGTAGGAATTAGTTTCTCTAAACAAAGCCTCTCGTAAAGAGAGAGAGGCATAACACTCACTCCCGCTCCAAGATCACATAAAGCAGTTTTGACATAATTATTCTTTATGGAGCAAGGGATGGTGGGTATACCTGGATCACCGAGCTTCTCAGGAATCTTTCCACTGAAAGAATAGTTAGCAAGCATAGTAGATATTGCATCATTAGGAACTTTTCTTTTGTTAGTGACAATATCTTTCATATATTTTGAGTAAGGGAGTAACTTAATAGCATCAGTCAAAGGAATTTGAAGAAAAAGAGGTTTTATCCATTCACAAAACTTATTGTAGTGCTCTTCTTCTTTAGATTTGATGGACTTACCTGGAAAGGGCATGGGTTTCTGTACCCATGGTTCTTTCTCCTTCCCATGTTTTCTTGCGATGAAGTCTTCTTTAGTGTACCTCTTACGTTTGTCAGGTGCTTCTTCTTCTCGAACTTCAGGCGGATCATTCTTTTCATTATCATTACCTTCAGGTTCAGCACCGTTTTCAGTCTCAGCATCAGAGATAGATACACTGTTGGGATCAATAGCTGGCTCTTCATTTGCAATAGGATCATTAGAATTGTCAGTCTCTTTATGTTTCTTCTTCTTATTTGGAGAGACAACAATTTCTTCTTCCTGCATTTGAGAATCTTGCTCGATTCTCTTCGGATGTCCCTCTGGATAAAGAGGATCTTGAGTACTAGTTCCTCCTCGGGTCTTAATCCCAAAAGCCTGCAATTTATCTTGTTTGGCATTGTTAGCAAGCAAATCTCTTTGCACATTAGAAATTTGATCAAGCTGAGTTTGAACCATATGAAAATGCTTCACAAGACATTGAACATCATTAACTGTTCTATCTAAAACACCAAGCAACTTTTTGATAGCAAGGGAATTATCATGCAACTGACTTTCTATCCTCTCATTAAAATGATTCTGTTTCATAATAAAATTATCAAACTCATCTAAACATTGATCAGGAGGCTTACCATGAGGGATGTCACTTGCGTTGAAATCTAAAAGAGAGTGTACCTCTACCATAGGAGGGTGAGTGGTAGGCTCACACAGCTTCTCAATAGGGGGTAGATTCTTCACATCTTCAGCTTTAATACCTTTCTCTTTAATAGACTTCTTTGCTTCTCGCATATCTTCGGGGCTTAGAACAAACATGCCCCTCTTCTTTGTTGGTGGAGGTGGTTCAGGGACGGACCAATCTTCATGGTTTCTGGCAATCCTGCCCATAAAATCTTCCGCGTCGTCCGGTGTTCTTTTCCTGAAAACACAACCAACACAACTGTCCAAATAGGACCTAGATTCATCAGTTAGACCAGCATAGAATATATCAATTAATTCATTCTTAGGAACTCCATGTCCTGGTCTAGCCTGAATCAAACCGCAGTACCTCCCCCAAGCTTTAGGGAGGGACTCATCCTGCAACTGTTTAAAATTATAAATTCTTTGTAAAGCAGCATGTTGCATATGAGCAGGAAAGTACTTATCAACAAAAGAGTGAGCTAAGTCCTGAGGACTCTTAATAGAACCGCATGGGAGTGAATCATACCATGCTTTAGCACCTTCCTTCAAGGAGAAAGGAAGAAGCTTGGTCACATAAAAGTAGCGTATCTTCTCATCTGTGGTAAACAGGCTACCTAGTTCACCAAGTTTAGTTAGGTGTGCAATAGCATCATCATTTTCTCTGCCATAAAAGGGGTCAGCTTCAACCATAGGTATAAGTGAAAGATCAACAGAGAAATCAAAATCAGGATCATCAATGCATATAGGAGATGTAGCAAACTCAGGATTAGGAACGGTTTTGTTTTTCAAATAGTGTTTTTCAAATATTTTCTTAATAGTTTCAGGGTCAGAGCCGGCAAACTCTGTCAGTTCCCTGCATAAATCTTCATCAAGTATATAGTAATCATCATCAAGGAGCCTCTCCTGGAGTTTACTCAAATCAGGATAACATAAGTTTCACCAATAGGGTAGCGAGCAACAGGAAGTTCAATTCCATATTTTTCAGCAGCAGCAGTAATTTGTTTCTTAAGAGCATAACCAAGCGAACTAATATCATCATCAAAAGTAGTAGAAGCATCATCAAGAGTATCAGACATAGTAACAGATTCAGTAAGAGTATCATGTGGTGGTGGTGAGGCAAACTTACTCATAACAGAAGGTGAATCAAGCGTAGCACTAGTGCTCAGAGCAGTACCTCTTCTTGTAGTGGATCGTAAGATCGGAACCTTGGGGTCTCCTTTCTTACCCATAGTGAATAAAGTGCAGCAGGTAGGATACCTCAAGTAGACTTGTAAATATTGCTATGCTCCCCGGCAACGGCGCCAGAAAACGGTACTTGATAACCCTCAACCGTAAGGGATCGAGATAGTCTTCGCGGGTAAGAATAACCCAATTTATTGATTCGACACACGGGGAGCCAAAGAGTATTTATAAGCTTTAACAGTTGAGTTGTCAATTCAACCGCACCTGAAATATACCAACTTGCAACAAAAGATAAGTGGTAACAGTGATATGATAGTGATGATAGTAATGGTAAAAGTAAATAGTAACAGTAGATAGCAAAGTAAATAGCAAAAGTAGCGACTAGTAACAAGCAAGGTTTAAAATACTGTAGGCTAGGGAGATGGATGGTTGGGCGTTGCATGGATGAGATAGATTCTAACTTGGGGCACGGCACACGGAAAAGTAATGATCATCTAGGCAAATATCAAACATTAGGCATGTATCCCGTAGGTAGTTGTACGTGCTCGCAATAAGAACTTGCACAACATCTTTTGTCCTACCATCCCGCTACAAACGGGGCCAAAAGGAACTAATGGATATTAAGGTGCTCCTGTCAAAGAGCACCGGAACAAAGCAATGAACTCAATGGATACATGTAATCCTCAAACTACGGACCATCCCCTTTGGTGTCCCAAGCTGTCACTTTTGGGATCGCCGGTTCCGAACCGTAATAGGTGCATACAACTCATAGATAGGATCAAGAACACAAATATATTCATGCAAACACATATGGTTCAGATCTGAAACAAGGCACTCGGGCCCTAAGTGTCAAGAATTAAGAATAACAAGTTGTAGCAAAGATGATAAACACCATACTAGATGATAGGCAACATGCCCCCAACAATCTGACGAACTATTACATGATCTAACTCATCCAATCCCTACCATCCCCTTCGCCTACAGCAAGGGAATTACTCACACATGAAGGGGGAAGTCATGGAGGGATGATGGAGTGGTGATGATGATGACGATGGCGACGATCTCCCCTCTCCGGAGGCCAAATCAGCCTCCAGATTAGCCCTCTCAAAGAAGAACAGAGGATGGCGGCGGCTCCGCGATGAAAAACAGCGAAAGGACTTCCGATCTGGGATTTCTGCGTCGGGAGGAAAAATACGGGCTAAAGTAGGGCACCAGGGGGTGTGGGGCCCACCCAGGCGCCCCCCCCCCCGGCGCGGCCCAGGAGGGGGGGGCGCCTGGGCACCCCCTGGCCCCCCTCTGGCCCCACTTCTGGCATTTTGTTTCTTCGGGTGCGTGGATTTTTCGTGGATTTTTCTGAGATGCTTAAAAATCCGTTTTCCTGCACACAAATAAACCATACAGGCAGCTCTGCTGAAAACAGCGTCAGTCCGGGTTAGTTTAGTCCAAATCATGCAAGAATGAGGTCAAAACAATATCAAAAGTGTTCGGAAAAGTAGATACGTTTGAGACGTATCAGTACTACATGAAACGATGCACGAAATTCATACAAAAAAACTGGACGGGGTGGTTTTTAAAGTGGATTTTGAGAAAGCTTATGACAAGGTGAAATGGCCTTTCCTGCAGCAGGCATTGCATATGAAAGGATTCGATCAAGCCTGGAGAGACCAGGTAGACTCTTTAACGCAAAAAAGGAGCATTGGAATAAGGGTTAATGACGACATAGGGCATTACTTTCAAACGCATAAAGGTTTGCGACAAGGAGATCTGATTTCGCCAATCCTATTCAATATTGTCATAGATATGTTGACAATTCTCATAGGGAGGGCGAAGGAGGCTGGGCAGTTAGGGGGCCTAGTTCCGCTTTTAGTTGACGGGGGTGTATCCATCCTACAGTACGCTGATGATACTATCATATTTATGGAGCATGATTTAGCTAAAGCTAGGAACATGAAACTAGTGTTATGTTTGTTTGAACAATTGTCGGGGTTAAAGATTAACTTCCACAAAAGTGAATTGTTCTGCTTTGGAAGAGCTAAAGAAGAACAACAAGCTTACAAAGAATTATTTGGCTGTGATTTGGGGTCTCTACCCTTCACGTATCTAGGCATACCGATTCACCATCGTAAGCTCACTAATAAAGAGTGGAAGAGCATTGAAGATCGATTTGAGAAAAAACTAAGCTGCTGGAAGGGCAAGCTTATGTCATACGGAGGACGATTGATTCTCATTAATTCGGTCCTTACCAGTATGCCAATGTTTCTATTGTCTTTTTTCGAAGTTCCGGTTGGAGTACAAAAAAGGCTAGACTTTTATCGATCACGGTTCTTTTGGCAGAGTGATGAATCCAAAAGAAAGTATAGACTTGCTAAGTGGGACATCATTTGCAGACCGAAAGACCAAGGGGGTCTAGGTATTGAAAACTTAGAGGTGAAGAATCGATGCTTACTTAGTAAATGGTTATACAAGTTATCCTGTGATTCGAATGCCACCTGGGCACATATTCTTCGCAATAAGTACATGCAAACCAAAACGTTGTCCCAGGTGACGGTAAGACCGACTGACTCGCCTTTTTGGAAGGGACTTATGCGAGTGAAATTAATATTTTTCCATAGGGCGAAATTCATAATTGGAGATGGTACCTCAACCAAATTCTTGGAGGATACATGGCTAGGGGAGACACCTCTGGCACTTCAATATCCATCGCTTTATAATATTGTTCAACGAAGAGACGCTTATGTTGCAACGGTATTACATTCAACCCCGCTTAATATCAAGTTTAGAAGGACGTTAGTGGGAAACCGGTGGGAAGCTTGGTTACATCTTGTGAGGAGACTGATGGATGTCCAACTTTCCCAGCGTCCAGATCTGTTGCGATGGAAACTAGCTCAGAATGGGGTGTTCTCAGTGAAATCCATGTATCTGGATGTTATTAACACTAGTGTGATTCCTAGCTCGAAACATGTGTGGAAAGTAAAAGTACCCCTAAAAATCAAAGTGTTTATGTGGTTTGTAAATAAACGAGTCATTTTAACTAAAAATAATTTGGCAAAAAGGAACTGGACAGGGTCTAAAAGATGTAGGTTTTGTGATCGGGACGAATCTATTCGACACATCTACCTTGATTGCCCTATGGCTAAGATTTTATGGAGGTCGGTACAGATAGCCTGTAATATCAACCCCCCGGTTTCCATTCACATGCTTTTTGGAACGTGGCTACAAAGGATTGATGTAGTAACAGCGAGACATATCCGAGTGGGAGTATGTGCTTTACTATGGGCTATTTGGAATTGCAGAAATGATTTGGTTTTTAACAGAACAACAAGTATTCATTTCTTGCAGGTTATTTTCAGGGCCACTACTCTTATCCGTATGTGGTCGCTACTCACTCAGACGGCGGCCAGGGAGCATTTGGTTACTGCATCTATCCGCTGGGAGACGGTAGCTCGGGATATCTACAACCGGTTTGGATGGCGTTCATGTAATAGGATAGGTGTTTAGCAGCTTATCTGTCTTTTGCCAGCCGGCTGTGGCGGTCCTGTTTCCCTTTGTATCCAGAATTTGTATGACTTTTGTTGGATCGTTTGGCTTTTAATAAAATGGCCGTATGCATCACATTGATGCATAGGCCGGGGTCCAAACCCCTTTTCAAAAAAATAGTACTTATCTAACGGGTAGAATGTAACAGGATTACAGGAATGAAGAAACATGCAGACTGAACACTCAAGTGGACCTCACTGGAACAGTATGAAACCGGTCGTCAGTAAAATTTTCAATTCAACTGCCCTGTCATTCTGTGCGATAGATTTTGAATATCAAAGCTGAGAAAGGTAGAAGTTGAGAATAAGTTGGCGATTTAGTTGTATGTTACTATTGCATATTTTCTGGATTTCGCAATCTTTTGGTTACCTGCATATTTTCCCGAAACATAGGGTGCATTTGGTTACCTGCATCATTTTTAGGCACTTTGCATACTTGCCCCAGTTGGGACTAGCGAAGCGACGGTGTCCGGTGGCTGGCGACGTCCGCAAGAGAAGTTAGCCAGTATGTTCGGCCGCGTGGGCGGCGGGTCGCTGGTAGAGTCCGGCTGCGACGCGGAGCTCTATTGCGTTAGATCTAGAGGCCCCCCTATGTTTTGCTACCTTTCTCGACGTCCCGACGGCTTGCATCTGCTGACTCCAGTGATGGTGAGCCCTGGTGGTGTACTTGGGGTCCAGGGGAAACCTTGGCCGGTCTGGCCGGCCCGATGGCGGCGACGCCCAAGGGCGCTACTTTCCTTCATGGAGGCACAACTGAGGTCCCAAACTACCCATCCTGATCCCCTGCCTGGGTGAAAATCTTCAATCCTCTTCGGATCTGGCGGCGGCGGCGCTGTTCGCGTCATGACCTTCTTGGAGGCGTCATCAGGGGCCTTGGGGCTCGGTTGGGAGTGCAGAGGAACTACAGGCGGAGGTGATGGGACAAGTGCAGCAGGTGGTGTTCGCGAAGGAGGAGCGGCATGGCATGTGGCACAACGACAACGACGGGTCTCAGCGGCATGGAGCGGCGGGGTCTCGCTACTGGGCGTGTGATGATGGACAAGCGCAGGATGGTGGCGTTGTCTGGCGTCGCGGTGGCGTCGATGGCAGCTAGGCCAGGCAAGGTCGATGCATCAGTTCCGCTTTTAAGATGGATAGAGGGCAGTTGGCGGTGATGGCCTCTGAGAGTGCGTCGGACCGGTGTGTGCCCCATACCCGGCAAGTGGCTTAGTTGGGGCCTCCGATCTTACATATTAGGCTTTGCTGCGAGGTCTGTTTGGTATTAGGCTCGGACTATCAACATCCATTCATCAACTGGATAGGAGTAGCGACAGATGTTGCCAGGACGATGGCTTCAGACTTACTGATGCATCACTTTGTAAGGTTTTTGTGAATAATTAATAAAGTGGACGCATGCCTAGATGCAGAGGCCGGGGTATTCCTCTTTTTTAAAAATAAAAAATAAAAAATTGTATTGCCTGGAGATATAGCTTAATAAATTACTTCAATTGGAGATTGTACTACTTCAAAATAAACTTGTATTTACAGCCATGTCAATTGTTGTTTCAAAAGGCCAGCATTTCTCTAGAACTTCTTTCATGGCAAGCCCAATGCTTTTTCACACGACTGCACGGCAATGTACTTGTGTCAAAAGCAGGCACAATAGAGTGCAATGAACATACCAAAGTCAAAGATGGCAACATATACGTAGGAAAGCATGAAGTTAATGATTTTGGATTAAATTTCATCCTAAAACCTGAACACGCACGCTGAATGTACCAAGTTGATAGTACATCACCAGCTGCCCATTCAATAGGTAAAAAACAAACTAGGTCAGCACTCAGACTTATCTTACTACTTTATATTTCATTCTGTCAATTAATAAAATCAAGCAACGTCATTTTTATTGCCTCTTGCAGCAGGTTCATTCCATCAGAATGATGAGCTAGTGCTACATTGCTACCCGCCCACTGCCGTACCCGGAGCACCTGGTTCACCATGCTAAAACCAAACTGAGGGCATCATCATATGGCAGGTGTCGGTGTATTCTGTATTGTAGATCTCTCGGAAGGAGTTTCACTTGCGGAAGAGACACGACCATCACCGACAACTTTGTGCTACCATCCAACGACGCGCTCGATTGGAGCACATTCTCCATTGGCGGTACCGGAGAGACGTGCCCAAGTGTAGCTAAAAGAAGCTATGCACACGAAGCCGGTCAAGTATGACATCTTACTGACCCAAGGGGAACCCTAGCCACCGGGCACTCGGTCCGCCTCCGCCTCCACATCTCCTTGCCGCTGTCCGCAGGGCCGCCGGGCAAAGCTTGGCCGGCTAAGCGCCAGCGGGGCATCTCTCGCGAAGAGGCGTCGGGCTAGCGTGGGGTCTGGCGGCGCGGCGGGCGAGCATCTTGGCGGCGGCGCGTTGCGGCACCGGTGACATGGCGCGTCAGCTGCGGCATGGATGCTAGTCCCCGACGAGGTGGTGGATGCGTGATCTTTAGATGGGGTGGTCGCGGGCGCCGCCATGTTCAGGCCGGATCCATCTGGATCTGGCGCTTGGATGTTGTCGGTCGGCGCAGGGTGGTGGTCTTCGCTGCTGGCCTCGTCGGATCGTTGGATCCGGCGCCTGGCGATCTACGGTGGCTGTCCTTCTTGATCCTCCTTCCTGGTGGGTTGAGCCTCATGGCACTTCCATCTCTGCTGGTCTCGGTTCGTCTCGCTGTCGGATCCGGAATAGTCGGAGGTTTGGTGGTATAGGTTGGGGACCGGAGGAAACTTTGGCCGGCTGGGCCGGCCCGGCATCTGCGGTGTCCCTCGACGTCGTTACCCTTCCTAGAGGCGAAGCCGAGGTCCGTCCTATCCACATCCGAACCCCTCCCGGACGAAAGTCCAAAATTCAGCCTGGATTGGGCGGCGGCGGCGCCCTGCGAGTTGTAACCTCCATGGAGGCACCATCTTGGGAGGCTCAGTTGGTCGGGCGACAGATGCTATGGGTGGTGGGCGCCGCGTAGCTCCAGTAGCGGCGACGGTGTGAGCTCCGGGGGAAACCATAGATCTGGGTCTACCTGATCGGACGATGATGGCACCTTCCATGTCGTTGTCCCTCTTGGGGGCATCGTTTTGGAGCACGCACTGGCTGGAGGGAACAAGAGGAGGAGCAATGTTACATCTACCGCGAGGCCGACGGCGGATCCTGGCGGCATGGCGCAGCGGAGGTTCGGCGATGCACGCGTTTGGAGATGGACTCGCGCAGGAGGAGGAAGTTGTCTGGCGTCATAGTGGCGTTGAGGACAAAGAGGCCTGGCAAGGTCGGCGCAAATAGTTTTGCTCTGACGATGGACCGAGGGATGATGGAGGTGACGGCCCTTGCAGCGTGCGGTGCTCACTGGGAGTGTGCCTGAGGTAGTGGCTTGGTTGAGACACCTGGCTTTAGATGTTAGGCTTTAGTGCGTTGTCTATTTCATATTAGACCCGGACATTCGGCACACCTTCATCAAAGGGATAGGAATAGCAACGGTGTTGCCAAGATGGTGACTTCAGATTTATTGACGTATCACCTTATATGGTCTTTGTGAATAGTCATTTTCTAAAAATTAATAATATGGCTACATGCATCGTCGCATCCTCCTTTTCTAAAAAAGAGTATGACATCTTACGTACTACTGCACATTGATTTTTCAAAACTTAAGTGTCACAATTTTTATCTTTTATTTGAAAAAAAAAATTGGATCTACTCATTAACTGTCAAGCCCCGACGAACTCTATCGACGATACACCCGTTAACCTTCTAACTCACCTCCGCCGGCTGCAGCTTTCGTAGCCTCGGTGCCCCATCGCATCTCCATCTTTGTTCCCAAACAAAATCGAATGACCCGCATTTGAAATTCTGGCAACTTACTTTGAACAAAATAAACAGTTTTGCTAGAACTCATCTAGATGAGATATAATTTGATCTCATTCACGTTTTATAGTCATTATATATGAACAGATACAAGTCACGTCAGCACACACGCATCTTATAGCATCACATCTAATGGCTATAAAACGTGAATAAGATCAAATTATGTCTCATCTAGATGAGTTCTAGGTACTCCCCAAAATAAAACTGTGATTTATTCGACCACCATATCGATTGTAAGGTACGGCAACTATCATCCATTTTTTTATTTTCTCTTGTTTTTTCATCATCACCACCAAATAAAAGCGCCAACCAAGATTCGAATTCCATAGGAAGCAGGCTGCCGTCAGCATCGCCGCTCGTCGTCGAGGCACCAACATTTGTAGTCGGGCTTGGACATCGCGAGGAGCTCCTTCGGCGACATGCGCTCCAGCTCTCGCTGCCTCCACGCCGGAAAAGCCTTGGTCGTGGACTCATCATCGTCGTCCTTGGAACGACCGTGTAGGTGCCTCATGGCGCGCATCCTCTTGTACAGCCGCATGGCGGCCACGCAATCGTCGTAGGGGTGATGGTGGCCGCCAGTCTGTATGTCATAGCCAAGGCAGCTCCGCGTGAGATACCGGAGCGAGTTGCTCATGAGCCTGGCGCTGGTCTTCATCAGCGGCGGGTACGTCGCCGTGTCCCGCTTCAGGTGCGCCGGGTAGTCCATACCGAGCGCGTCGAGGTCGTGTTCCAGCCCGTGGCCGACGAGGAGCCGGGCGGCTCCGCGGGAGGAGTAGGACTGCTCGCCGTTGAGGAGGATGTCCTGCACCCGCCTCATCGCCTGCTTCACCGTAGGCGCGTCCCGGAGGTGCTCGGGGCGGATCCCCGTGGTCTCGTACCGGTAGTGCGTGACCGGGATGAGGGGCTTCACGAAGCTCTCGTAGAGGATGGCCTCGTGCTCGTCGACGACGCAGACGCGCGCGCACACGTCGAGCGTGCCGTCGCTCCCGCCGCCCACCATCTTGCACCCGAGCGTCACGGCGCCCCGGCCGCCTCGAACGCCCATCCTCGACATAGTCCTCGTGAGGCTCTGCACGGAAGAGGGGATCGGAGCGCGGGAGAGCTTGCATGCGGCGCCGTGGGCGTGGAGGGCGGCGGAGGTGGGGAAGACAGCGAGGCAGAGCGGGCAGCCGCGGGCTTGGAAGGCGGTGGCGCATGCTGGCTTGGAAGGAAGGGAGGCGCCGAAGCCGAGGTGGTCGCGGAGCGCATCGAGGGAGCGGCAGTGCTTGCCTCAGACGCCGCAGCGTGGCTCGTGGTGGGAGTGATGTGACGACCCCATATGCTCCACCAGGTGCTCCATCCGGTTGAACTGACGGTAGCACGCCGCGCACATGTGACGGCTACACACCCGGTTGAACTCCTCGTCAGCAAGAAGAAGAGGTATACATACATATTTTGCAGTACGTGTCATGGTGCGATGTGGCACACGTGGTCACGTGTGCCACATACGTACAAGAGAAAACAAGGCAGTGCAATCTGAAGATGGAGAAGGAGTGGGCAGCGTACCTGTGAGCATTTGAAGAGTTGTTGTCCATGTTCGGCAGTGAGTGAGTCACCTAAGCAAGTGCGGAGACGCGGCAAGCAGTAGTCGTTGTGCTTGGTTGGTTTGTTGGATTGTAAGAAACCGACGGCTATTTAAGTAGTAGCTGCAAAACGGATGGCATTTGATTTCTGACAGCGTCGCCAACGGAGAGCTTCTTATTTGCAGCATCAACCATATTCATGCAAGGTTCCGGAGATGCGACCGGCAGTGTACTTGGTCAGTGATCGAGCTCGATCTCTGCATGTTGTTCAGAGCATAGACACCAGAATTGCCCTCAAGAAAAAGAAAGGGGATGATCCGATGCCCTGGTCAAAATATCCGGTTTAAAAAGGCAACAACAACCCGATGGATAGAAAGATGAGATTGGATTGGGATTCCTGCCGGAGATCGACCGACGTGCACACGCCCGGCGGGTAGGTATAGCATCTGCGGCGTCGGGCGGACAGACGGATGATCGTCGTCGTCGTCTTACATTGGCTCCGTCTTTTGGCGGTGGCGGAGAGCCGCGCCGAGCGCCGGGTGATGGGATCTGCATGGATATCCTGGGAACATACCCTCTCCGGCTGAGCTTTGCGACGTGAGATGTCCTCATCTCATTCTGCTGGTCCTGGTTCTGGGCATCTATTTTGCTGCCTGTGTGACTGACTGAAAGAGAGTTTTTACGGTACCCTATACCGCCGACGGAGAAGGGAGCAGTATATTAAAATCCAACCACTCATTTTCTAAGGGTAGGATAGATATAGATTTGTTGTCGTGGAACCTTAGCTACATCATCAATCGGCAGTTTTGTTGTCCCACGACTCCTCACGGTCTCCTTCGATCTCCTACTCGTGTAGCTGGAGCCTGGACCGATCGAGGCGCCCCCCGAGCGGTCGTCCTCGACCACAACCTCTGCCCCTGCCGACCTTGCCCTCTTCGTCGTGCACCCATGGACCACCGTCGGCATCAGCGAGCTCGTCTTCTTCGTCACGCACCGAGGTCCGAAGACCACCGCCGGCATCAGCGTGCTCGATCCCTCGACGTCTCCACTACGTCCCGGGCTATTTCGTCGCGTCTATCGAGTTCTTGTGAGCCGCCCCTCATCCCCACCTCCTTTTCCACAGTTTTCGTCCACCGTAGCATCGTCTCACTCAAGCCGGCGCCCTGTCCGCCATGGACGAGTCAATGGAGCTCGTCCCGCACGCACGCGCCGATTCGCTCTCCATGCCCCAGCAACAGCCGCAGCGCACGTGCCACAACCCCTTAGTGACCTCTCCCGCCTCCCGCACGCGAGCAGCCCCGCAGCCTCGCGTCGCCTTGCCGCCGTGAGCGGTCAGCGCGATCCTAGAGGGCAAGCCGTGACAGCCAACAGCATGGTCTAGCATGCCCTGCATGACCAGCCGCTGTTCACGGATGATCAGCGTGCGCCGGGAGGCATCCGATGTCCGCAAGGCGTCGCCGTCGGTTCCGAGATCCGAGGTGCTCCACCTGTGGTCCAGTCCTCGGAGTGTGAGACGGCGGGCCTGAAGTCGGCCACACGGCCAAGCAAGAGTGAGGCGGCGCGCGTTGCCGGAGGGCAGGTCGACGGAGTCGACGAGTGCAAAGGTCCGACGTGAGGCGCCTACAGGGACGGGAGAGAGCCGTGTGGCGCCTGTGGATACGAAGACGAGGAAAGGCTAGTCGCAGGGTTGTATACTGGAGGAAAGGAGCGAAGCGGTGCAACATATACCGCTTGCGATTCCATTGCCAAATTAGAGCAGTATACATCGGTCATCGCCATTAGATATCATAAATGGACGGCCAATATTTGTCCCCGGGTACCATAAAAGAGCTCGACTGAAAATCTCACCAAAGGTTTCTGGTGAGCACAACAAACGGCATATTGGATGGATCTCACCAAAGCTAAGTTTGGAATATTATTTATACTAGCAAAAGAGCCCGTGCGTTGCAACGGGAGAGAAAACATAACACACGATCTTAACCCAATAATCATCACTCAAGACCACAATAGGTCCATCTTCTTTATTTTTGCGAGTCATCATATTTGTGTTGCCGCTTATCCTCCTTCTCACCCTCGCCGGCGATGGCCTCAATGTTCACACAAAACAAAGCAAAAAACTTGTTTAAATATGGTTAATCCTAAGGCGTCCCCCCCCTCTCTCTCTCTCGCTTTCTCTCACTCTCGCGATGAAAAATATGTTGTTTTCCCCTGCGACATTTTCAGAGGTATGCATGTGTAGTTATCGATGTTTTCTTTTCCCTATATGGTTATAGTGGAGTGCTTATTTGCAATCCGGATCGCCATCGGTACGAAAGAAAAATCGGATCTTGCGCTATAAATTATAAGTTTGCTTCCAAAACAATATTTTAAAAATATTTAACAGGTAAAATTAACATCATATTTGGATTCTACACATTTTTTTAATAAAATTTCATATACAATATGTTAAAATCGAAGTTACGGTTTAAAAGATACGTATATTTTAGAAAATCATTTGTTTGACTTAAATATATTCCAAAATAATATTTAAAAATACTGAACAGGTAAATTAATCTCATATTCATATTCTACATATTTTTCTAATCAAATTTTATATATAACATGTTCAAATCGGAGTTACGGTTTAAAAGATACGGATGATTTAAAAAAAACATGTATTTGACCTAAATATGATCCGCGGATAAATTACCTAAAACAGCAGGGGGTTTTTCGAAAATTGTAAAATAACGGTTCGGGTATGACTTAAATCCGGACTGCGGGTTGATTTCAAGAAAATACAGGGACTTTTGTGTAAAATACGAAAAAAAACGATTCATTTTGACTTAAAATAGGACCGCGGGTTGATTTCTCTGAAGTGAAGGGACTTTTCTGAAAAATGCCATGACGGACGGGCTGAAACCCAATTTTCTTTATTATTAGGTAAAGATATATTATTTAGAAAAGAAGGATTACCCCGGCCTGGAAGATGCATGCAACTATTTTATTAATTATTAACAAAGATCTTATAAAGCAGAACATTAATATGTCTGAATCCGTCTTCATGGCAACATAAGTCGCTACTCCTATGCACTTGATGAAGGGGTGAAGAAATACTTAGCCGAATACCCAGATCTCTCGCCTAAGCCTAACATCTAAAACCGGAGGCCCCAGCCCAACCACATACCGTGACTAGGACACGAATCGGTCCAACACACTCTCATAGGTCATCACCGCGGTCTTCCACCGGTCTATCTTCAGAGCAGTTACTGATGCATCTACCCTACCAGGCCTGTCGTCGACGCCGCCACGGCCTCAGACAGTGAAACAGCCCCACCGCCATGCGCTCGTCCATCCAGCCACATCCGTCGTCGACGTGCAGCTGCACCATGCCGCCAATACTCGTCGTCATCAGTGGTCATCAGTGTGGTAGATGCACGCCGCTCCTCCTGCCAACCTCCATACTGTCGCCGCTGCTGGAGTTATGCGGATCCCATCACCCATACAGTGGCAACTCTCGTTCTAACACTTGAGCCTCCCAAGACGGCGCCCCCATGGAGGGTACGACACGCAGGACACCGCCGCCACCCAATCCAGCCTAAATTTTGGACTTTCGTCCGGGAGAGGGGTTAAGAGGTAGATGGAGGGACCTCGGCTTCGCCTCCAGGGAGGGTAACAACGTCGAGGAACACCACCAATGCCAGGCCGGACCAGTCGACCAAAGTTTCCTCTGGTCCCCATCCAATACCACCAAACCTCCGTCTACTCCGGATCCAGCTGCGAGCCATGAACTGAGTCTTGCAGAGATGAAAGTGCCCACTACAAGAAATATGTCAACTTATGACCTTCTGTTAGTGACCCTGGAAGAATTGTTCATAGATCTATTACCATTTTAGACCAATTGGTCAAAAGCTGTTCGGGGGGCTCCAAACCCTAAACTATAATGACCATTTTGGTCAGAAAGGTCATAATTTCCTTACACGAAATGGTCATAAAGCAGATAGCACTGGTCCGCTGCCTTATTTCTAGCTGATCATGACCAATATAGATGGTCATAACCTTGTAAATTGTGGTGGGTTGCTACGACTAGGCTCCATCTCATCAGTTTTGCCTATATGTCATGTCCATGTGGCAGTTTTTGTCCTAGGTTGTGAAGCAACCTATATTTCTGTCATTCCCAAAATTCCCCAAAAAATCTCATAAATTCTTTGGGTCATATCTTCGTCAAATATGTAAAAAACCTTCCTTGCCTAGTTCAAAAATAATTCAAAAATATTCATTTTCCTATTCTGTTAAAAAAACACTTTGTGAAGGAAGTACCACTTTGGCATGTCCAAATGGTATCCATTTTCTACAGTGCTTTCCTATGCCCAAATAACTATCCTCCAACAAATACCAACTCAATCCATTCATTATTTTGAGCCCATCTTCAACATTCGTATTTATGTCCAGTGTGGTACTTTGCAAAGCAAGTACCACCTAGACTCCTCCTTTTGAGCTGAAAATTTGTGAAGACGGTCTTCTTAGTAACTGATCATCCTCAACCAAAACTCACGCCCATTAGCCATGTGCATTTCCCGTACCGCTAATCAAACACTTGGTTGCTAATTCATGTTAGAGCATCGATCGGTCTCCTCGTGAGAATCTTATGTTGTAATTTTTTTCCTAGCACCTACCTGGTGAGTGCCCAACCCACTAGACATGCCTAGGCCGCCCAGAACACATGGCAATGCCACAGTCACGCGGTGACCACGCGGCGGGCATGCGAGTTTACGCGCTCTAGAGTTGGGGCCCTCGACCACCGCCCAAACCTCGACGTATCGCCACCAAACCATGTATTTATGATTAAATAGGTACTTATGTAACTAGAAATGATTTTTGGAAAAAATAAATAGCAAACTATGAGGCAGCTGCAGTTCAAATTTGATCCGCTTCCAACTGAATCGGCGGAAATTTGTCTTTTTCACGAGAGGTGGATCAAAACTTTTTACACCCAACCATTTTGTCAATTGTGGATTAAATATGTCCTAGTATTTTAGAAAATTGATTTGGTCCAATTTTGCAACAATTATTTGGGAGGTCCTTCATAAAAAATCCTCCTTTTGGGCACTCAAAAAATGGAAAATGATTTTTTCGTCCAAAGAAAATGAAAACTTCCTTAGGCAATATTGTTTGCCATTCCAAGATGCACCCTTGTGCACAATATGAGATCATTTGAACAAACTATGCCATGAATGTGGCCATAGGATTGATCATTTGGCTTGAAAGCCATGAATCTTCATGCATGATAGCTCATTTATGAGAACACTTTTTAAAAAGAATTGCCGTATTACAAGTTTATTATTTTTCCTGGTAACTTGGTCATATATAATGACACAATGCGAAGGTTTTCCAATTTTTTGATTTTTTTGAATTTTTTATGCCCGTTTCAAAATGCGGTCAAAACGGCGGGAATGACCGTTCCTAGCTAGTGGTTGAATCTTGATATTTTTTTGGTGTTTCTCTGATTAAATAGATACTTATGTACCTAGAAATGATTTTTGTAAAAAATAAAGAGCAAACTATAAGGCAGCTACAGTTCAAATTTGACCCACTTCCAGCTGAATCGGCGGAAATTTGTCTTTTTCACGAGTGGTGGATCAAAACTTTTTACACCCAACCATTTGGTCAATTGTGAATTAAATATGGCTTAGTATTTTAGAAAATTGATTTGGTCCAATTTTGCAACAATTATTTGGGAGGTCCTTACAAAAAAACCTCCTTTTGGGTACTCGAAAAATGGAAAATGATTTTTTCGTCCAAAGAAAATGAAAACTTCCTTAGGCAATATTGTTTGCCATTCCAAGATGCACCCTTGTGCACAATATGAGATCATTTGAATAAACTATGCCATGAATGTGGCCATACGATTGATCATTTGGCTTGAAAGCCATTATCTTCACGCATGATACCTCATTTCTGAGAACACTTTTTAAAAATAATTACCGTATTACAAGTTTATTATTTTTCCTGGAAACTTGGTCACATATAATGACACAATGCGAAGGTTTTCCAATTTTTTGAATTTTTTTGAATTTTTTATGCCCGTTTCAAAATGCAGTCAAAATGGTGGGCATGACAGTTCTTAGCTAGTGGTTGAATCTTGGAAAAAATTTGGTGTTTCTCTGATTAAATAGATACTTATGTACCTAGAAATGATTTCTGTAAAAAATAAAGAGCGAACTATAAGGCAGATGTAGTTCAAACTTGACCCGCTTCCAGCTGGATCGGCGAAAATTTGTCTTTTTCACCAGAGCTGGATCAAAACTTTTGACACCCAACCATTTGGTCAATTGTGCATTAAACATGGTCGAGTATTTTATAAAATTGATTTGGTCCAATTTTACAACAAATATATGGTAGATCCTTCACAAAAAATATCATTTTGGGCACTCGGAAAATGATTAAAAATAGCTAGAAAGATCAGAAATGCATACAAATTGGTATTTATCCATAAAATGTTCTCTAGTGAAAATTTGTGTGGTTCTCTTTTGCAAAATATTTTTGATAGCTACTTCACAAAATCCATCTATTCTTAGTACTTAGAGATACTTTTTTAAATTACTGGTTTTCCGAACCAATCAGGACTCTTCCCACGGATCGATGACATGGCGCCCATCCATCCATCCATCCATCTCACCATCCCACATCCATCCATCCATCTATCTACAGAAAAAAATAAAAAAAATGAAAAAGACATACCCCACCGCAGCCCAAACCCTAGCCCCCATCGCACCCCTCCTCCCCCATCGCACCCCTCCTCCCCCCATCTCCTCCCCGCCGCCTCCCAATCCAACCTCGCCGTCCACCACACCCACAGCCGACCTCGCCATCCTCCTCACCCATCGCCGCCGACCTCGTCCCTCCTTCCCCTCACCATCTCTCCGCGCACCTCACCTCCACCTCCACCGCCATCTCCGCTGGCTCCTCCCCGACGCCTCCGCCCCTTCCCCGTCCAGCGGCGACCCAGCGGCGCCCCACCTCCTCCGCGCGTCGGCCGCCCTTCCCCTCCTTCCCTTCCCTCATCTCCCCCACGGTGACCTCCTCCCTCCGCTCCTTCCTCCCAAACCCTAAATCCCACTCCCCCGATTTAGATCGAATCGATGGCGACGCCGCACTCCTTCCACAGCCGCCTCCCTTCCGCGCCGCCACTCCGCTCTCGATCCAGATCCCCCTTGCAGCCGCACCTCTCCCTCTTCACCACCCACCTCTCCCCTCGTCGTCGCCTCCCTCTCCACCCACCTCCCCCCTCGCCGCGGGTCTGCCACATCCGGCAACGTCGAAGCCAGTGCGCGCTGGATCCGGCACCGTTCTGGCCCCTCCATCAACAACTCGAACAGGGGGCGGCGGCGCCATGGCTTCCCACAACCCCACGGCATGGGCCCGAGCCACCCGCTGGCCTCGGCTTGGTCTCGGACAAGCAGCCGCGCGGGATGATGCTGATGGCGCTGCGTCCGCGGCCCTCGACCATCCCGCCGGCGCTGCGGCCCGCGGAGGCGGCCGCCCGCGAGGTGCTGCTGCGACTACACCCAACGGAGGAGGCGGAGCGGCGCCGGCACAGGGTCCAGATCGAGGCGGGGTCCTTCTTCCTGCGTCTGCTTCTGCTAGGACGCCATGGGAGTGCTAGAGACGCCACAACGCAGCTGCTCCCACGTCAAGGTAGCCACTATCTCGCCCATCTTCTCCCCATCTCTTCCATTCCCTTTGCTGACGCGTTTGGTTTCCAAGGGAGCAGCTCGTGCGCCGGGGCATGTGTTTGTCGTCGGCGTGGGCATGCTCCCACTGGTGCTGGATTTGGGGTGTGGGGGGAGAGCAGAGAGGGAGAGGCCACCTTCGCCGTGCTCACGGGCCTCGTCTTCAAGGAAGGTATTTCAATAGCTTTCTCTACTTATGACTGAACTATCGAACTGAGAGTGGTTCGTTTTAGATTGACTATACTGAATGTGTGAGCTGATTTCATCGATAGCAGAGATCTTGGTAGTGTTCACTGGATGCATTCTGATTGATTAGTTCATAGGCCGAATGCTTGCACTGAATGACTGAAAATAGTTCGATTTTGTACAAATGCGCTCCCACAGGTCTCTGATGGCTTGTTAAGCATCAAACTGGGATTTCTAATAAAGTTTGCCATGAACATATATCATTGTGTTATATGAATTGATTGCATGCCCTCTTGGATTCTGTTTTTGGCTGCTGCATGTGTGCTGATGAATGCTTCAGTTAACCATTCACTAGTATATATATGTACATAAATATGTGTGTGCATCTTGTAATCAATGAGAACAAGTGCAGCTATGTACTGACTATGTTACAGTTTAATTATATTAAGCTCGTGAGGTGATGACGATGAACTAGGATACGTATTTAAGTGTATGTATTACATGGTCCATACTAACTCATTGCAATTTTTGTTTGTTTGGTATTCATTTATCAATCTGGCTGCTAAAATAAAAATGTTGGGTGCTTTCGTTGCTTGTATGTTCAGTTACGTGAGAGCCAACTATCTGCAAGGTTGTTAGCCGGTCTAATGATGTGTGCTCAACTAATTGCAGGGACTTGCTAAGCAATCTTATGCGAGGAACAATATCGGTGTCGTTCGGAAGCCGAACTCACCTGCCGCAAAACGGCAGCAGTGCCATGAAGCAGCTCTATTTCTTGTTCTCTACTCTGCTTTGAACTGAACTTATTTCAGTTAGCAACTGTATACTAAATTTGAGAGTATGGGTGCTTGCTTGTGGATTGTGATGTTGTTTCCATCACATTAGATTAGGTTAATTACATCCACAAGTATAGTAGATTTTGTCCAAGTGCTCTTCATCTTGTGTGTCATCTGCAAGGCAATCAAGTTAACTAGATGTTGTTCTTTTCATGTTCTGCTTCATACATACATGCATATGTGATTAACCTAAAGGAGATACTATATATGCACTAAATATGAAAAGGAAATCTGAAAAGCATACTATGCTTGCTAAGACCAGGTTTCTGTTCTTTTTGGTATTACTTTATCTTTTTTGACAATCTAGCTAGATGATTGTTTCCAGCCTTTGAACTCCTAGGAGATTTTAACACAAATTGTAACAGATACTGCCCTGCTAAAGGAGGATGAGGATGAGGGGTGCACCTAGCCGTCGGCCCTACTCTGCTCGAGGAGGAGGGGCATGAGAAGCCTTCTCCTCTGCCCCCAAGTGCGACCAAGAGGTCCTGCCCGAGATCAAGCACGGCCATGACGACCCACCACGGCAGGTAGCATCCCCATCTCCCTCCCCCACTTTTTTCTGCTTACTAATGCCGCTAAATTAAGGAATATTAGATGCAATTCCTGGTTATGTCAAGGAATTCAAGAGGGATTTGTATGAATAAGTCCAGTTTTTTATTTAGTTTCTAGTGTGGATATGCAATGTGACGTACAATTCCTAGCTGTGCATACTGTAGACTGTTGTCTGTAGTGTGGTACACTTCCTGGAGCATAGTGATGCCTTACCAAGTAGCAATTGCATCAAGAGAGTCCACAACACAAAAACTATGTGTAATGGATCCATGACTTACAATCTGTACATGAATACCATGTGTAATGACTTATTTTTTACATCGTCTGAACATTTTTTTGCTGCTGTATTGTTTCTCACTCATGATTGATCTACTGCCAGGTGAAGGTTTTCAAATGTTGAAGGAGGAGGACAATAGGAACTTCTGTGATGTCTTGTCATCTATTTTTTTCTTTGCTGTAGAATAGTTTTGCTTGGCACTTACTGGTTCCTTGGATGCAAAGATATGTACTGCTAGAATGAATGCATGTAAAGATATTTTGGGCTCCTATAATATTCCATGTTGCTTCGAAAATGTATTGGAACTGGGCTAGGCCCAAGATAGCTTGTAGTGTGATGTGTTGTAATGTCGATGGCATAATAAAAGAAGTTGGATTGGATCAATTATTTCGGCCCAGCCCAAGATATATTGAACAATTATTTCTAAGGGGAAAACTTGAGAGGCCCAACGAAGAAATGGCCCAAAAAAATACGAGACCAAAAAAATCTGTCAAAAGGAATAGGCCAAGAAATTAAAAAGGCCAAATTAATGGGCTAAGCCCATGTAGCTAGCGAAAATTAACAGAAAAAATATATATTAAAAAGGCTGAATTAATGGGCTCGGCCCATTTAAAGCACCGAATTGGACCGGGCTGATTCATGTGCCACATCAGCTTGCCACGCTGGATGCCTACGTGGTCTGAGGAGGCTGCTAGTGACCAAAACACGACAGTAGGCATATTTTGGTCATAAACGTCTATGACCTTCTCACAGAGAAGGTCGCTAATGTCAGTTTATGACGGCCAGCTTTTGACCTTATGTTTTTGGTCACAAAAAGGTCACAAATGGAAATTTGTGACCATTCAGTGACCAATAGTGGTGGTCACAAGTTGACATATTTCTTGTAGTGGCCACAGGGCTCAACCCACCAGGAAGGAGGATCGGGAAGAACCGCCCACATAGATATCCAGGCGTTGAATCCAACGATCCGATGTGGCCAGCGGCGAAGACCACCACCCTGCGCCGGCGGCCAACGTCGAAGCGCTGGATCTTGAGGGATCCAACCTGAACCCGGCGGCGCCTGCGACCACTCGGTCCAGCCCACCACGCGGCCACCAGCTCACCGTGATGTCGCTCCCAAGCCGTCGCCGTCGCGCCGTGCATGATGCCGGCAATAGTTGCCTGCTAGCCGCGACGCTGGACCCCGCGCTAGCCCGGCGTCTCCTCGCGATCTGGCCATCCTGCGCCGGCCAGGATCCTCGAAGTGGGGAAAAGCCCCGCTGACGCCCTCCAGGCAATGCTTTTGCCCGGCGGCACTACAGACGGTGGCGGGGACGGGTGAGAGCCGGGCGGGTAAGAATGCCGGCGGCTAGGGTTTCCCCCAGGTCGCCCACGAGGTCGACACGTGGGGGAGGGGCATTGGCCTATGCATACCAGTGCACGATGGAGAAAACATCACATCTTCGGCACCTGATCCCTGAAATTATTATTGATCCCATAATCGAACCACAGTTTTACGGGCGAGCACAACAACTAGTAACTGAGCTTTAGGTTATGCTAGGAAGTACAAAGAACCCCCTTATAGGTACCTTGGTTGTTCTTTATCAAACATCATTCCGTCGTAGTCTAGGTGGTTAGGATACTCGGCTCTCACCCGAGAGACCCGGGTTCAAGTCCCGGTGACGGAAATTTCCTTTTTTAATTTGCTATATGTTTGGCCACTAAAGATGGAAAGCAAGTGGACATTTTATTTCTCAAATACACAATCGAAATTAGAACAAGCATCACGACGCTAATTGTTTCCCGACGACCATTCAGCGCGAACAAAAATATGATATCAAATTTAAAATTAACAATCAAATTAAAGCAGAAATAATTGGCAGCATGTGACATCTGGGTGTAGGGCTGGACCAAAAGCTCGAAGCTCGCGAGCTTAATGAGCGCTCGATAGTTCGGATTGTTAAGCTCGTGGCTCGCTTCTTAATGAACAGAGCCAATCATTGATTTCAGCTCGTTAAGCTTAACGAGCTTAACGAACGAGCTAACGAGTTTCACGAGTAGCTCGTTAAGCTCGTTAGTAACAACATAACACATATTTTTATCTTACCTCACAAAATTTTCGTAGCACCTCGTCCCATCCACTCAATCTAATCCACATAGGAGGCAACAAAATAGTGCATTTTATTTTGTAGTCACCATCTTCCTTTTTAAAAACCAAATCTACATGCTTATCGTGTGGACCGTAACACATCAAAATTTGTTAACGAGCCTCGCGAGCGCTCACGAGCTTAACGAGCTTTAAACGAACCGAGCCGAGCAGGGCTTTCTACTCGTTAATCATAATGAGCTTAACGAGCCGAGCCTTAACGAGCACGAACTTAACGAGTACGAGCTTAACGAGCCGAGCAGCTCGTTAATCCACCCCTATCTGAGTGGAGAGACACCAGCGCAATCACCCACTCCCATCTCCCATCCCTACTAGATAGGGAGTGCGCCTTGGCACACATTGCCTGATCCTTCCCGTTGGTCCAGCGTGCCAAATACGATGCTTAATCGCTCAGTAAATCGTCACATAGATCCTTGATTGCAAGTCATGTATTTGAATATAATTAAGCTTACCAAACTCAAACTTGTGTAAGAAATCTGAATAGGGCTATCAGGCTTGTAGAGAATGATTTGGTGCATCGACGATTGATTAATCGTGCACTAGGCACATATATATAGGTACAAGGGGTTCGACCGGTGTCTTGTCTCCCAAGATACAGATAAATACAGAGGGAGAGAGACACACCAGGTACGACATACAATACCCAGACCTACGTACATGTACACATGTTCAACACC
>LR738711.1:58432731-58443237 GCA_902687465.1 Secale cereale
CAGGCGCCCCCCTAGGGCGGCCAGGGGTGGGGCCGCCTGGGCTGCCCCTGGCTCCCCTCTGGCCCCACTTTGGTTTTTCTCAAAGCTTCCTCTACGCTAATTTTTTCTGTATTTTTCCCGGAATTTTTGGAGCACTTTTAATATGGGGGAAATCTGAAATAGAAAAACAGCAGAAAACAGGAACTGGCACTGTGGTGCACTGAGTTAATAGGTTAGTCCAATTATGATCAAAAGTGTATGGAAGTGCATAAATAGCATAGCAATATCACACAAAAGAAGCATGGAGCAAGCAGAAATTATAGATACGTTTTGGACGTATCAACATCCCCAAGCTTAATTCCTGCTCGTCCTCGAGTAGGTAAATGATAACAAGCGCAATTTCTGTGGTGACATGCTACCAACCATATAAGAACTTTTTAAGTAAAGCAATCAAGGCATGTAATTCAATTCAAGTCATAACAAGCAAGAGTCTATGTTAGCATTGTAACAAGTAACATAAGAACATAAAGGTGCAAGAGCTCTCGCTGTCCGTGACTCGAATGTCTCCAAATGGTGTTTGCGTGCAAGAAAGGGGATAGGGATATACGAGAGAGTAAAACATAGTTTTTATATTGTTGAGAACTTAATCTACTAAAGTTTCACACTTGGTCTTCTTTGGAATCTTATCTTGACTCATCCCCAGACCAACAGCCAGGTACAAGTCAAAATGATCCACTCCCTTTCGATATTTTGAGCACTCATGCAATGGATGAGCGTAAGCAAGAAAGTCGACACTTAGGATGGCAAAGAGAGAAAAATGATGGAGGGGGAAGACAAAAATGTGTGAAAGGCTCACATCAATGAGGACAATCATCGGCGAGAGAAAGCCAAATGATAGATATGATGTGAGGAGTAGGGATTGCCATGCAACGGATGCACATATGAGCTAAGGTAAGCTCTCCAATGGAACTAGTGGGGGTGCATCCAACTTGCTTGCTCAAGAAGACCTAGAGCTCTTTTGAGGAGGCTCATCATTGGAATATACAAGCCAAGTTCTATAGTGTAAAGGTCCCCACATAGCTATATGCATGAATGATAATCTCTATGGAGTACAACGTATAAGATGGAGTACGAGTGTGGATCTCTCAAAAGAAATAGTAGTGTGCCCCCTTCTCTCTTTTTATTTCTTTTTCTCTTTTTTTCTATTTTTTTCATTTTTTTGTGGCCTCCATGGCTCTTTCTATTTAACTCTCATTTGTCCTCTTTGGGATCTTTTGATTTTGTCCTATTTGGGATCTTTTCCTCACTTTACGGGCAACACTCTATGTATTACAGGAAGTATAGAAGATCTTTCACACTTTACAAAAGTACTCAACATAAAGAAAATGAAACTACCATGATGTATGCAAATGTATGCCTCTGCCAGTGTAGCAGGAAATGCAATGATACTAGCGCGTCATGTAGCAATGATTAGGGCAAGGCCCAACTAGCATGCGGCACATCGATCAAGCAAAAAGCATGTATGACATGAAGATCAAGTCATGAGAAGATGGCTGTTGCATGGCAATGTATCTCAGAAAGGCTATGGAAATGCCTTAATAGGTTGGTATGGTGGCTGTTTTGAGGAAGGATATAATGAGGCTTATGATGACAGAGCGTATCGTGCCAAGGATTTGGATGCACCGGCAAAGTATGCGCCAACTCTCGAGGTGAGAAAGGGCAATGCACGGCACCGAAGAGGCTAGAAAAATATGGATAGGTGGAAGTGTCAACTTTCGAATACTCACATTAGTCCGAAGAACTCATGCACTTATTATCGGTAACTCTCAATCTAATTAGGAGGTTCACAAAGAGACAAGTACCCCGAGGAGGTGTGTATGGGGGTTTGGTCACCCTTGCGCATCCTCGACCCATGGTACGTGAGTGTACTCTAATATTCGATCCCTCCAAAGATTAGTGATCCATTTAGTAGCTAAAGTTCTCAACTATTTTGTAGGTTTTCGAAAATAAACACGGATTGCCCAAAATACGACATCTATCACTAATAGGCTAAAGCTTTTGACACCAAAAGTTCAGATATTACTCATGGCAATAACTCAAAACTATTGCAAGTTACTACTAAAATTAAATAGCAACCTCAATTACCTACTTTAAGTTAAGACACACAACTCAGTGCAACAGGCAAACTCTCTTAACAAGATAAACATGAAAACTCAAGAGAGTTCAACAACCAACTAAACAAAAGCTCTTTAAAAAGAAAAGCATGAAAACTAAGAGCTAAATATGACAGTAGCTATGGAAAGACAAAGAACACACAAAGCAAAGATAAGCATGAAAATCCTTTGTTGTGTTCTAGGTTGAAGTGGAGCGTGTTTCTCTCCCACACAAAGAAAGCTGGGTTCTAACTTGTTATGAACAGCAAGCAAAGCTAAAGAAAACTAAAAAGGAAACTAAGAGCAAGACGCTCCAAGCATAGCACATAACGCATGAAGTGATTAAAATATAGTGGAACGAAATACGAACTGATAATTGTTGATGGAGAAGGGGATGCATGGGGGCATCCCCAAGCTTAGACGCTTGAGTCTTCTTGAATATTTCTTGGGGGTGCACGGGGGCATCCCCAAGCTTGAGCGTTTGACCCTCCTGAATTTTCTTTTATCATCTTCCCTCGCACACTTGAAAACTCCCTTCATACATAACTCATCATAATCTGATTAGCGAGGTTAGTACCCATCATAAAATAATTTTTCCCTACTGGAAATAAGGATAATCTTGAAGAGCTACTATTTCTCAAGATTGCCAAAAGGTTTTTGCAAAGAAAAAGCAAGCTCAAGGTTTGCAAAACGAAGAAAAGGCAAAACAGGACAGAATCTATGAAAAACAGACCAGCAGGTAGTAAATACTTTTTTCGGGGCACTTATGCAACTCAAATAAAAAAACTCAGAACAGACGCTCGAAAGCCAATTGTATAGAGCACGCTGTCAAAAAAATTCAGATCAAAAAGATTATCTGGTGATTTTATACGAAATTTTCTGTCCAAGGACAGAATCTGTTTTCTAGACAGCACGTCACAACTTTTGCACTTTCTTGCAATCAGAGGCTAAACTTGGCACAAAGCTGAAAAGTAAAGATACAATGATGTTGCTACAGTAGTAACAAACATCAAGACCACTAAAAACTGAAAGAACAAACTGAAAGCAAAGATAACAAGGGTTGTCTCCCTAGAGCTCTTTCTTTATAGCCATAAAGATAGGCTTAAGACTTTAATGATGCTCTCGTAGGAATAAGAGTTGAAAAACAAAAGAGAGCATCAAGAAGCAAATACCAAACACATTTAAGCCTAACATGCTTCCTATGCATAGGAATATTGCAATAGAATAATTCATTTAAGCACAAAGCAACTAGCATAGGAAGGCAAAACAAGCAAAAGTTCAAAATATTCACCATAAAGAGAGGAAACTTCTTATTATTAAGATATTTAGAACCATGTCTCCCTCTCTCATTATAAATTTAAGTGGCATCATGGATGAACTCAACAATATAACTATCACATAAGGCATTATTTCCATGATCCAAAAGCATAAAAGTGTCATTACTCTTCATATAAGCAAAATATTTCTTATTAGGAATAGTGAGAGTAAGACTATCATAACCATCATGGTAATCATCGTATTTAGGAGGCATATCATAATCATAATAAATTTTATCCTCAATAGTAGGTGGACTGAAAATATCATATTCATCATTGTAATCATCATATATAGGAGGCATAGTATCATCAAAGTAAATTTTCTCTTCAAAAGTTGGGGGACTAAAAATATCATGTTCATCAAACGTGTCATCCCCAAGCTTAGAGCTTTCCATGTCATTAGCAATATGGATATTAAAAAAAACATACTAATAACATCACCACCATCATGATTGTTATGCAAATAATAAATTTCCAAAGGTTTTTTAATTTTCTCTTCGAACACATCATGTCCAAGTTCAAGGTAGAGCTTATAAAGCTCTCTCATATTTTTGTTGTTTTCCATTAAGCAAAACTAGTGAAAATAAAAACAAGAAACAAAAAGATTTAATTGCAAGATCTAGAGAAGGTAACTTCACTTACCTCACTTCCCCGGCAACGGCGCCAGAAATAGCTTGATGTCTACTACACTCTTCTATTCCTGTAGACAGTGTTGGGCCTCAAGAGCAGAGGTTTGTAGGACAGCAGCAAATTTCCCTTAAGTGAGTAACCCAAGGTTTATCGAACTCAGGGAAGTGGAGGTTGAACGTACCCCTTTCAAGCAACCCTGCAATCAAGATACAAGAAGTCTCTTATGTCCCCAACACACCTAATACACTTGTCAGATGTATAGGTGCACTAGTTCGGCGAAGAGATGGTAATATATGGATGATAGGAGTGGCAAAGCAAAGTAATATAAATCTGTAATAAAAAGTGCAGCAAGCAAACAAGTGGTAAACGTGAGCACAAATGGTATTGCAATGGTGGAAACAAGGCCTAGGCTTCATACTTTCACTAGTGGCAACTGCCAACAACATTGACATAGTCTAATCACATGATATTTCCCATAACACATGCAATGGAGATGCACTCGGAGGTCATTCCTTTGTGGTCAAGAGAGGACGAGAATTATGTAGGGCTACAAAAGCACACCTCAAAGTTCGTAGTTCTCAATCTATTGATTTCCCAATGTCACCGCGGCCATCCAAAGAGAGTACCACAATCACCACAACATATCTCCAGGATAGTCAAAGACAAGCACCAAGAGACTCTCAATCTTCAATCAACACACAAAAGAGGAAATCACTCATGAAAATATTCTTCTAATCCATGTCCAATAGACCGCTGTCACCTTGGTCTCGGGGATTATACTAGATAAAGACAAGTGAGTACATCAATTCAATACATAGAGGAAGGGGAAATATCATGGGATCACCCTAGATTAACATAGCCTATGATCACAACGAAGATCACATCATGGGAGAGAGAATTGACCACATAGCTACTGGTAGAAACTTCAGCCCTGAGGAGGAACTACTCCCGCATCATGGAGGGAGGAAGCAACGTCGATGGAGATGAATCCGGGGGCACTTCCCCGTCCCGGCAGGATGCCGGCACAGGAATTCTGGTCCCCCGAAACTTGGTGGCGATGGCGGCGGAGATCGGAATTGCTTCTAGAGAAAAGGGTTCTGGCATCAGGGTTTTCGCGACGGGAGAAGTATATATGCCAAAGGGGGTCACCAGAAGCGGGGGGGGGGGGCCCAGGCGCCCCCTAGGGCGGCCAGGGGTGGGGCCGCCTGGGCTGCCCCTGGATCCCCTCTGGCCCCACTTTGGTTTTTCTCGAAGCTTCCTCTACGCTGATTTTTTTAGTATTTTTCCCGGAATTTTTGGAGCACTTTTAATATGGGGGAAATCTGAAATAGAAAAACAGCAGAAAACAGGAACTGGCACTGTGGTGCACTGAGTTAATAGGTTAGTCCAAATATGATCAAAAGTGTATGGAAGTGCATAAATATCATAGCAATATCACACAAAAGAAGCATGGAGCAAGCAGAAATTATAGATACGTTTTGGACGTATCAACATCCCCAAGCTTAATTCCTGCTCGTCCTCGAGTAGGTAAATGATAACAAGCATAATTTCTGTGGTGACATGCTACCAACCATATAAGAACTTTTTAAGTAAAGCAATCAAGGCATGTAATTCAATTCAAGTCATAACAAGCAAGAGTCTATGTTAGCATTGTAACAAGTAACATAAGAACATAAAGGTGCAAGAGCTCTCGCTGTCCGTGACTCGAATGTCTCCAAATGGTGTTTGCGTGCAAGAAAGGGGATAGGGATATACGAGAGAGTAAAACATAGTTTTTATATTGTTGAGAACTTAATCTACTAAAGTTTCACACTTGGTCTTCTATGGAATCTTATCTTGACTCATCCCCAGACCAACAGCCAGGTACAAGTCAAAATGATCCACTCCCTTTCGATATTTTGAGCACTCATGCAATGGATGAGCGTAAGCAAGAAAGTCGACACTTAGGATGGCAAAGAGAGAAAAATGATGGAGGGGGAAGACAAAAAGGTGTGAAAGGCTCACATCAATGAGGACAATCATCGGCGAGAGAAAGCCAAATGATAGATATGATGTGAGGAGTAGGGATTGCCATGCAACGGATGCACATATGAGCTAAGGTAAGCTCTCCAATGGAACTAGTGGGGGTGCATCCAACTTGCTTGCTCAAGAAGACCTAGAGCTCTTTTGAGGAGGCTCATCATTGGAATATACAAGCCAAGTTCTATAGTGTAAAGGTCCCCACATAGCTATATGCATGAATGATAATCTCTATGGAGTACAAGGTATAAGATGGAGTACGAGTGTGGATCTCTCAAAAGAAATAGTAGTTTTCCCCCTTCTCTCTTTTTATTTCTTTTTCTCTTTTTTTTCTATTTTTTTTCATTTTTTTGTGGCCTCCATGGCTCTTTCTATTTAACTCTCATTTGTCCTCTTTGGGATCTTTTGATTTTGTCCTCTTTGGGATCTTTTCCTCACTTTACGGGCAACACTCTATGTATTACAGGAAGTATAGAAGATCTTTCACACTTTACAAAAGTACTCAACATAAAGAAAATGAAACTACCATGATGTATGCAAATGTATGCCTCTGCCAGTGTAGCAGGAAATGCAATGATACTAGCGCGTCATGTAGCAATGATTAGGGCAAGGCCCAACTAGCATGCGGCTCATCGATCAAGCAAAAAGCATGTATGACATGAAGATCAAGTCATGAGAAGATGGCTGTTGCATGGCAATGTATCTCAGAAAGGCTATGGAAATGCCTTAATAGATAGGTATGGTGGCTGTTTTGAGGAAGGATATAATGAGGCTTATGATGACAGAGCGTATCGTGCCAAGGATTTGGATGCACCGGCGAAGTATGCGCCAACTCTCGAGGTGAGAAAGGGCAATGCACGGCACCGAAGAGGCTAGAAAAATATGGATAGGTGGAAGTGTCAACTTTCGAATACTCACATTAGTCCGAAGAACTCATGCACTTATTATCGGTAACTCTCAATCTAATTAGGAGGTTCACAAAGAGACAAGTACCCCGAGGAGGTGTGTATGGGGGTTTGGTCACCCTTGCGCATCCTCGACCCATGGTACGTGAGTGTACTCTAATATTCGATCCCTCCAAAGATTAGTGATCCATTTAGTAGCTAAAGTTCTCAACTATTTTGTAGGTTTTCGAAAATAAACACGGATTGCCCAAAATACGACATCTATCACTAATAGGCTAAAGCTCTTGACACCAAAAGTTCAGACATTACTCATGGCAATACGTCAAAACTATTGCAAGTTACTACTAAAATTAAATAGCAACCTCAATTACCTACTTTAAGTTAAGACGCACAACTCAGTGCAACAGGCAAACTCTCTTAACAAGATAAACATGAAAACTCAAGAGAGTTCAACAACCAACTAAACAAAAGCTCTTTAAAAAGAAAAGCATGAAAACTAAGAGCTAAACATGACAGTAGCTAGGAAAGACAAAGAACACACACAGCAAAGATAAGCATGAAAATCCTATGTTGTGTTCTAGGTTGAAGTGGAGCGTGTTTCTCTCTCACACAAAGAAAGCTGGGTTCTAACTTGTTATGAACAGCAAGCAACGCTAAAGAAAACTAAAAAGGAAACTAAGAGCAAGATGCTCCAAGCATAGCACATAACGCATGAAGTGATTAAAATATAGTGGAACGAAAGACGAACTGATAATTGTTGATGGAGAAGGGGATGCATGGGGGCATCCCCAAGCTTAGACGCTTGAGTCTTCTTGAATATTTCTTGGGGGTGCACGGGGGCATCCCCAAGCTTGAGCTTCTGACCCTCCTGAATTTTCTTTTATCATCTTCCCTCGCACACTTGAAAACTCCCTTCATACATAACTCATCATAATCTGATTAGCGAGGTTAGTACCCATAATAAAATAATTTTTCCCTACTGGAAATAAGGATAATCTTGAAGAGCTACTGTTTCTCAAGATTGCCAAAAGGTTTTTGCAAAGAAAAAGCAAGCTCAAGGTTTGCAAAACGAAGAAAAGGCAAAACAGGACAGAATCTATGAAAAACAGACCAGCAGGTAGTAAATACTTTTTTCGGGGCACTTATGCAACTCAAATAAAAAAACTCAGAACAGACGCTCGAAAGCCAATTGTATAGAGCACGCTGTCAAAACAATTCAGATCAAAAAGATGATCTGGTGATTTTATACGAATTTTTCTGTCCAAGGACAGAATCTGTTTTCTGGACAGCACGTCACAACTTTTGCACTTTCTTGCAATCAGAGGCTAAACTTGGCACAAAGCTGAAAAGTAAAGATACAATGATGTTGCTACAGTAGTAACAAACATCAAGACCACTAAAAACTGAAAGAACAAACTGAAAGCAAAGATAACAAGGGTTGTCTCCCTAGAGCTCTTTCTTTATAGCCATAAAGATAGGCTTAAGACTTTAATGATGCTCTCGTAGGAATAAGAGTTGAAGAACAAAAGAGAGCATCAAGAAGCAAATACCAAACACATTTAAGCCTAACATGCTTCCTATGCATAGGAATATTTCAATAGAATAATTCATTTAAGCACAAAGCAACTAGCATAGGAAGGCAAAACAAGCAAAAGTTCAAAATATTCACCATAAAGAGAGGAAACTTCTTATTATTAAGATATTTAGAACCATGTCTCCCTCTCTCATTATAAATTTCAGTGGCATCATGGATGAACTCAACAATATAACTATCACATAAGGCATTATTTCCATGATCCAAAAGCATAAAAGTGTCATTACTCTTCATATAAGCAAAATCTTTCTTATTAGGAATAGTGAGAGTAAGACTATCATAACCATCATGGTAATCATCGTATTTAGGAGGCATATCATAATCATAATAAATTTTATCCTCAATAGTAGGTGGACTGAAAATATCATATTCATCATTGTAATCATCATATATAGGAGGCATAGTATCATCAAAGTAAATTTTCTCTTCAAAAGTTGGGGGACTAAAAATATCATGTTCATCAAACGTGTCATCCCCAAGCTTAGAGCTTTCCATGTCATTAGCAATATTGATATTAAAAAAAACATACTAATAACATCACCACCATCATGATTGTTATGCAAATAATAAAGTTCCAAAGGTTTTTTAATTTTCTCTTCGAACACATCATGTCCAAGTTCAAGGTAGAGCTTATAAAGCTCTCTCATATTTTTGTTGTTTTCCATTAAGCAAAACTAGTGAAAATAAAAACAAGAAACAAAAAGATTTAATTGCAAGATCTAGAGAAGGTAACTTCACTTACCTCACTTCCCCGGCAACGGCGCCAGAAATAGCTTGATGTCTACTACACGCTTCTATTCCTGTAGACAGTGTTGGGCCTCCAAGAGCAGAGGTTTGTAGGACAGCAGCAAATTTCCCTTAAGTGAGTAACCCAAGGTCTATCGAACTCAGGGAAGTGGAGGTTGAATGTACCCCTTTCAAGCAACCCTGCAATCAAGATACAAGAAGTCTCTTGTGTCCCCAACACACCTAATACACTTGTCAGATGTATAGGTGCACTAGTTCGGCGAAGAGATGGTAAAATATGGATGATAGGAGTGGCAAAGCAAAGTAATATAAATCTGTAATAAAAAGTGCAGCAAGCAAACAAGTTGTAAACGTGAGCACAAATGGTATTGCAATGGTGGAAACAAGGCCTAGGCTTCATACTTTCACTAGTGGCAACTGCCAACAACATTGACATAGTCTAATCACATGATATTTCCCATAAAACATGCAATGGAGATGCACTCGGAGGCCATTCCTTTGTGGTCAAGAGAGGACGAGAATTATGTAGGGCTACAAAAGCACACCTCAAAGTTCGTAGTTCTCAATCTATGGATTTCCCAATGTCACCGCGGCCATCCAAAGAGAGTACCACAATCACCACAACATATCTCCAGGATAGTCAAAGACAAGCAGCAAGAGACTCTCAATCTTCAATCAACACACAAAAGAGGAAATCACTCATGAAAATATTCTTCTAATCCATGTCCAATAGACCGCTGTCACCTTGGTCTCGGGGATTATACTAGATAAAGACAAGTGAGTACATCAATTCAATACATAGAGGAAGGGGAAATATCATGGGATCACCCTAGATTAACATAGCCTATGATCACAACGAAGATCACATCATGGGAGAGAGAATTGACCACATAGCTACTGGTAGAAACCTCAACCACGAGGAGGAACTACTCCCGCATCATGGAGGGAGGAAGCAACGTCGATGGAGATGAATCCGGGGGCACTTCCCCGTCCCGGCAGGATGCCGGCACAGGAATTCTGGTCCCCCGAAACTTGGTGGCGATGGCGGCGGAGATCGGAATTGCTTCTGGAGAAAAGGGTTCTGGCATCAGGGTTTTCGCGACGGGAGAAGTATATATGCCAAAGGCGGTCACCAGAAGCGGGGGGGGGGGGGGGGGGGCCCC
>LR738711.1:58443270-58461595 GCA_902687465.1 Secale cereale
GGGGGGGGGGGAGGCGCCCCCCTAGGGCGGCCAGGGGTGGGGCCGCCTAGGCTGCCCCTGGATCCCCTCTGGCCCCACTTTGGTTTTTCTCGAAGCTTCCTCTACGCTGATTTTTTCAGTATTTTTCCCGGAATTTTTGGAGCACTTTTCATATGGGGGAAATCTGAAATAGAAAAACAGCAGAAAACAGGAACTGGCACTGTGGTGCACTGAGTTAATAGGTTAGTCCAAATATGATCAAAAGTGTATGGAAGTGAATAAATATCATAGCAATATCACACAAAAGAAGCATGGAGCAAGCAGAAATTATAGATACGTTTTGGACGTATCAACATCCCCAAGCTTAATTCCTGCTCGTCCTCGAGTAGGTAAATGATAACAAGCATAATTTCTGTGGTGACATGCTACCAACCATATAAGAACTTTTTAAGTAAAGCAATCAAGGCATGTAATTCAATTCAAGTCATAACAAGCAAGAGTCTATGTTAGCATTGTAACAAGTAACATAAGAACATAAAGGTGCAAGAGCTCTCGCTGTCCGTGACTCGAATGTCTCCAAATGGTGTTTGCGTGCAAGAAAGGGGATAGGGATATACGAGAGAGTAAAACATAGTTTTTATATTGTTGAGAACTTAATCTACTAAAGTTTCACACTTGGTCTTCTTTGGAATCTTATCTTGACTCATCCCCAGACCAACAGCCAGGTACAAGTCAAAATGATCCACTCCCTTTCGATATTTTGAGCACTCATGCAATGGATGAGCGTAAGCAAGAAAGTCGACACTTAGGATGGCAAATAGAGAAAAATGATGGAGGGGGAAGACAAAAAGGTGTGAAAGGCTCACATCAATGAGGACAATCATCGGCGAGAGAAAGCCAAATGATAGATATGATGTGAGGAGTAGGGATTGCCATGCAACGGATGCACATATGAGCTAAGGTAAGCTCTCCAATGGAACTAGTGGGGGTGCATCCAACTTGCTTGCTCAAGAAGACCTAGAGCTCTTTTGAGGAGGCTCATCATTGGAATATACAAGCCAAGTTCTATAGTGTAAAGGTCCCCACATAGCTATATGCATGAATGATAATCTCTATGGAGTACAAGGTATAAGATGGAGTACGAGTGTGGATCTCTCAAAAGAAATAGTAGTGTGCCCCCTTCTCTCTTTTTATTTCTTTTTCTATTTTTTTCATTTTTTTTGTGGCCTCCATGGCTCTTTCTATTTAACTCTCATTTGTCCTCTTTGGGATCTTTTGATTTTGTCCTCTTTGGGATCTTTTCCTCACTTTACGGGCAACACTCTATGTATTACAGGAAGTATAGAAGATCTTTCACACTTTACAAAAGTACTCAACATAAAGAAAATGAAACTACCATGATGTATGCAAATGTATGCCTCTGCCAGTGTAGCAGGAAATGCAATGATACTAGCGCGTCATGTAGCAATGATTAGGGCAAGGCCCAACTAGCATGCGGCTCATCGATCAAGCAAAAAGCATGTATGACATGAAGATCAAGTCATGAGAAGATGGCTGTTGCATGGCAATGTATCTCAGAAAGGCTATGGAAATGCCTTAATAGGTAGGTATGGTGGCTGTTTTGAGGAAGGATATAATGAGGCTTATGATGACAGAGCGTATCGTGCCAATGATTTGGATGCACCGGCGAAGTATGCGCCAACTCTCGAGGTGAGAAAGGGCAATGCACGGCACCGAAGAGGCTAGAAAAATATGGATAGGTGGAAGTGTCAACTTTCGAATACTCACATTAGTCCGAAGAACTCATGCACTTATTATCGGTAACTCTAAATCTAATTAGGAGGTTCACAAAGAGACAAGTACCCCGAGGAGGTGTGTATGGGGGTTTGGTCACCCTTGCGCATCCTCGACCCAAGGTACGTGAGTGTACTCTAATATTCGATCCCTCCAAAGATTAGTGATCCATTTAGTAGCTAAATTTCTCAACTATTTTGTAGGTTTTCGAAAATAAACACGGATTGCCCAAAATACGACATCTATCACTAATAGGCTAAAGCTCTTGACACCAAAAGTTCAGACATTACTCATGGCAATACCTCAAAACTATTGCAAGTTACTACTAAAATTAAATAGCAACCTCAATTACCTACTTTAAGTTAAGACGCACAACTCAGTGCAACAGGCAAACTCTATTAACAAGATAAACATGAAAACTCAAGAGAGTTCAACAACCAACTAAACAAAAGCTCTTTAAAAAGAAAAGCATGAAAACTAAGAGCTAAACATGACAGTAGCTATGGAAAGACAAAGAACACACACAGCAAAGATAAGCATGAAAATCCTATGTTGTGTTCTAGGTTGAAGTGGAGCGTGTTTCTCTCCCACACAAAGAAAGTTGGGTTCTAACTTGTTATGAACAGAAAGCAAAGCTAAAGAAAACTAAAAAGGAAACTAAGAGCAAGACGCTCCAAGCATAGCACATAACGCATGAAGTGATTAAAATATAGTGGAACGAAAGACGAACTGATAATTGTTGATGGAGAAGGGGATGCATGGGGGCATCCCCAAGCTTAGACGCTTGAGTCTTCTTGAATATTTATTGGGGGTGCACGGGGGCATCCCCAAGCTTGAGCGTTTGACCCTCCTGAATTTTCTTTTATCATCTTCCCTCGCACACTTGAAAACTCCCTTCATACATAACTCATCATAATCTGATTAGCGAGGTTAGTACCCATAATAAAATAATTTTTCCCTACTGGAAATAAGGATAATCTTGAAGAGCTACTGTTTCTCAAGATTGCCAAAAGGTTTTTGCAAAGAAAAAGCAAGCTCAAGGTTTGCAAAACGAAGAAAAGGCAAAACAGGACAGAATCTGTGAAAAACAGACCAGCAGGTAGTAAATAATTTTTTCGGGGCACTTATGCAACTCAAATAAAAAAACTCAGAACAGACGCTCGAAAGCCAATTGTATAGAGCACGCTGTCAAAAAAATTCAGATCAAAAAGATGATCTGGTGATTTTATACGAATTTTTCTGTCCAAGGACAGAATCTGTTTTCTGGACAGCACGTCACAACTTTTGCACTTTCTTGCAATCAGAGGCTAAACTTGGCACAAAGCTGAAAAGTAAAGATACAATGATGTTGCTACAGTAGTAACAAACATCAAGACCACTAAAAACTGAAAGAACAAATTGAAAGCAAAGATAACAAGGGTTGTCTCCCTAGAGCTCTTTCTTTATAGCCATAAAGATAGGCTTAAGACTTTAATGATGCTCTCGTAGGAATAAGAGTTGAAGAACAAAAGAGAGCATCAAGAAGCAAATACCAAACACATTTAAGCCTAACATGCTTCCTATGCATAGGAATATTGCAATAGAATAATTCATTTAAGCATAAAGCAACTAGCATAGGAAGGCAAAACAAGCAAAAGTTCAAAATATTCACCATAAAGAGAGGAAACTTCTTATTATTAAGATATTTAGAACCATGTCTCCCTCTCTCATTATAAATTTCAGTGGCATCATGGATGAACTCAACAATATAACTATCACATAAGGCATTATTTCCATGATCCAAAAGCATAAAAGTGTCATTACTCTTCATATAAGCAAAATCTTTCTTATTAGGAATAGTGAGAGTAAGACTATCATAACCAGCATGGTAATCATCGTATTTAGGAGGCATATCATAATCATAATAAATTTTATCCTCAATAGTAGGTGGACTGAAAATATCATATTCATCATTGTAATCATCATATATAGGAGGCATAGTATCATCAAAGTAAATTTTCTCTTCAAAAGTTGGGGGACTAAAAATATCATGTTCATCAAACGTGTCATCCCCAAGCTTAGAGCTTTCCATGTCATTAGCAATATTGATATTAAAAAAAACATACTAATAACATCACCGCCATCATGATTGTTATGCAAATAATAAAGTTCCAAAGGTTTTTTAATTTTCTCTTCGAACACATCATGTCCAAGTTCAAGGTAGAGCTTATAAAGCTCTCTCATATTTTTGTTGTTTTCCATTAAGCAAAACTAGTGAAAATAAAAACAAGAAACAAAAAGATTTAATTGCAAGATCTAGAGAAGGTACCTTCACTTACCTCACTTCCCCGGCAACGGCGCCAGAAATAGCTTGATGTCTACTACACGCTTCTATTCCTGTAGACAGTGTTGGGCCTCCAAGAGCAGAGGTTTGTAGGACAGCAGCAAATTTCCCTTAAGTGAGTAACCCAAGGTTTATCGAACTCAGGGAAGTGGAGGTTGAACGTACCCCTTTCAAGCAACCCTGCAATCAAGATACAAGAAGTCTCTTGTGTCCGCAACACACCTAATACACTTGTCAGATGTATAGGTGCACTAGTTCGGCGAAGAGATGGTAAAATATGGATGATAGGAGTGGCAAAGCAAAGTAATATAAATCTGTAATAAAAAGTGCAGCAAGCAAACAAGTGGTAAACATGAGCACAAATGGTATTGCAATGGTGGAAACAAGGCCTAGGCTTCATACTTTCACTAGTGGCAACTCCCAACAACATTGACATAGTCTAATGATATTTCCCATAAAACATGCAATGGAGACGCACTCGGAGGTCATTCCTTTGTGGTCAAGAGAGGACGAGAATTATGTAGGGCTACAAAAGCACACCTCAAAGTTCGTAGTTCTCAATCTATGGATTTCCCAATGTCACCGCGACCATCCAAAGAGAGTACCACAATCACCACAACATATCTCCAGGATAGTCAAAGACAAGCACCAAGAGACTCTCAATCTTCAATCAACACACAAAAGAGGAAATCACTCATGAAAATATTCTTCTAATCCATGTCCAATAGACCGCTGTCACCTTGGTCTCGGGGATTATACTAGATAAAGGCAAGTGAGTACATCAATTCAATACATAGAGGAAGGGGAAATATCATGGGATCAGCCTAGATTAACATAGCCTATGATCACAACGAAGATCACATCATGGGAGAGAGAATTGACCACATAGCTACTGGTAGAAACCTCAGCCCCGAGGAGGAACTACTCCCGCATCATGGAGGGAGGAAGCAACGTCGATGGAGATGAATCCGGGGGCACTTCCCCGTCCCGGCAGGATGCCGACACAGGAATTCTGGTCCCCCGAAACTTGGTGGCGATGGCGGCGGAGATCGGAATTGCTTCTGGAGAAAAGGGTTCTGGCATCAGGGTTTTCGCGACGGGAGAAGTATATATGCCAAAGGGGGTCACCAGAAGCGGAGAGGGGGGCCCAGGCGCCCCCCTAGGGCGGCCAGGGGTGGGGCCGCCTGGGCTGGCCGCCTGGGCTGCCCCTGGCTCCCCTCTGGCCCCACTTTGGTTTTTCTCGAAGCTTCCTGTACGCTGATTTTTTCTGTATTTTTCCCGGAATTTTTGAGCACTTTTAATATGGGGAAATCTGAAATAGAAAAACAGCAGAAAACAGGAACTTGCACTGTGGTGCACCGAGTTAATAGGTTAGTCCAAATATGATCAAAAGTGTATGGAAGTGCATAAATATCATAGCAATATCACACAAAATAAGCATGGAGCAAGCAGAAATTATAGATACGTTTTGGACGTATCAGCTTGCAGTTAAGCATGCCTGCTCGCTCCAGAAGCTCGTAGGCGTACTTCTGCTGATGCAGGAAGAAGCCAGTGGCCCGGCGGACAACCTCGATGCCGAGGAAGTAGTGGAGAGCCCCCAAGTCCTTGAGGGCGAACTCGGTGCCGAGACGAGCTATGATCTGCTGAAGGAGCGCTGGCGAGGAGGCAGTCAGGATGATGTCGTCGATGTACAGGAGGAGGTACGCGATGGCGGGACCCTGATGATAAACAAACAGGGAGGCATCGGACCGTGTGGACCGGAACCCCTGCTGCTGAAGGAAGGCCGCGATCCGCTGGTACCAGGCCCGAGGTTCCTGCTTCAACCCATAAAGAGAACGGGAGAGCAAGCACACGTGGTCCGGATGGTCGGTGTCGACGAAACCAGTAGGCTGCTGACAGAACACCTTCTCGTCGAGATGGCCATGCAGAAAAGCATTAGACACATTGAGCTAGGGACTGGCCAGGCGCGAGAGACAGCAAGCTGGAGTACGGCGCAAATCGTGCCCGGTTGGACAACCGGGGCGAAGGTGTCGGTGAAGTCCACGCCGGCGCGCTGGCGAAAGCCGCGCACCACCCAACGTGCCTTGTAGCGCTCGAGAGAGCCGTCCGGGCGAGTCTTGTGGCGGAAGACCCACTTGCCAGTGATGACATTGGCACGGGGAGGCCGCGGGACAAGCTGCCACGTACGGTTGCACTGCAGGGCGTCGAACTCCTCACGCATTGCAGCAAGCCAGTTCGGATCCCGAAGGGCTGCGCGAGCAGAGGAAGGGAGTGGGGACGGTGCCGAGGTAGATGCAGCACACGCGTACTCGTCGGATGTGTAGCGCTTGCTAGGGCGCAGTGTCCCAGTCCGAGCCCGAGTGACCACACCAGTGAGGGGTGCGGCCGCGACAGCGGGGGCGGTCGGGGGACCTGCCGAGGAGGCCGCGACGAGGGTCGATGCCGCGGCGGGGGCAGCCGAGGAGGCCGCGGCGGGGGCCGCGGCTGGGGCAGCCGAGGGGGCCGCCGCGGGGGCCACAGCGGGGGCCGCCGGGGGAGCCGTCGAGGGGGCGTCGGCGTCACGGGCAGCCGAGGAGTCCACGACGGCAGGGGCCGCCGGCGCTGGGAGCGTAAGCACGGCCGAGGTGACGGGGGCCGCCGGCGCGGGGAGCGCGGGCAAGGCCGAGCCCAGTGCGCGGCCTGACGGTTCGCCAGAGGTGGAGGCAGGGGCGAACCGGGCCGCGGGAGACGCCGAGGGTGATGGTACCTGCTGAAACGGGAACACCAGCTCATCAAAGTAAACATGCCGCGAAGTGAAAACGCGGTGGGACTCTGGATCATAGCACCGGTAACCTTTGGTGTTGGGTGGATAACCGAGGAAGATGCACGGAAGGGACCGGGGAGCGAGTTTGTGAGGGGCGGTTGACGCGGTGCTGGGATAACAGAGACACCCGAAAGTGCGAAGGCCATCATAAGATGGAACCGCACCGAAGAGGAGCTGGTGAGGGGTGTAGTTCCAGCGTGAGCGACACGGGCTAATGTTAATGAGGAGGATGGCGGTCGCGAGTGCGTCCGGCCAGAACCGTGGAGGCACGTGGGAGTGGAAGAGCAACGTGCGGACACAGTCGTTAAGAGTGCGAATGACGCGCTCGGCACGACCGTTCTGTTGGGACGTGTAGGGACAAGTGAGGCGAAAGATGGTGCCATGCGACGCAACAAGATTGCGGACGACGACATTGTCAAACTCCTTGCCGTCGTTAGTTTGTAAAGCGAGTATAGGACGACCGAACTGTGTGGTGACATATGAATAAAATGCTGTGAGTGTGGCAAGAACGTCGGACTTGCGACGGAGAGGGAAGGTCCACACATAATGAGTAAAATCATCCAATATCACCAGATAGTATAAAAAGCCCGTGTTGCTTGCAACCGGGGACGTCCAAACATCACTGTGCAATAACTGAAACGGAAAGGTGGAAATGTTTGTAGACTCACTAAAGGGAAGACGAACGTGCTTGCCAAGACGGCAAGCCTCACAAGTGTGGTTGTCAACCTTATTACATGAGAAAGAAAAACTCTGAAGAATCTGACGGATAACGGTGGAGTTGGGATGACCGAGGCGGGCGTGCCAAAGATCGACACTGGTGGCAAAGGCGGCGGGGCGATGGGTGGAGGTGGCGCTGGAAGGATGCACCGGATAAAGCTCGTCCGAGCTGTCACATCGGTGGAGAACCATCCGTGTACGGGCGTCCTTCACAGAAAAACCGAATTTGTCAAATTCAACAGTGATAGGATTGTCACGAGTAAGGCGACGAACAGACACTAGGTTGGTGACTAAGTTAGGAGACACAAGAACATTAGACATGTTAACAGGAGTAGAGGAAGAAGGAAAAGACATATGACCGACATGTGTAATGGGTAGAGAAGAACTGTTACCAACGATGATGCGAGTAGGAGTATGAGTGGGGGTGGCAGACGTGAGGTTATCGGGATGAGCAGTCATGTGAGCGGTGGCGCCCGAGTCCATGTACCAGTCACCACTGGGTGGCGGGGCGGCGTGTAGGGCAGCGAGGAGGGCCGGGTCCCATGGTGGCGGCACCTGAGGCGGGTAAGACCCGCCGAAGGCCGGCGCGGCGGTGGCGCCGTAGGCGGGTGCAGCTCCATAAGCGGGCGCGGGTGCGGCACCATAGCCGCTGTAGGGCGCAGCATTCTGCGCGGCGAAGGGAGCCTGGTGGCTCGCCGGACGAGGCCCGAGGATGCCCGGCGCAGGTGCCCGGGGGATCGGCATGGAGTACGCGTGGACAACACCAGTCCACGGGTTGGTGCCGTACGTCCATGGGGGGTTGACCTGCTGCTGCTGACGAGGCCCCCCCCCCCCGGCGCCTGTTGCTGCTTGCGGCCGCCCCCGCGACGGTTGCCGTGACGCCCGCCGCCGGGCTGCTGGGGGGCAGCGGGAGGAGCGGGGGGCGCGGGCGGCAGGGGGAAGTACCCCGGAGGCACGGGAGGCGGCGGCTGCTGGTGTGGCGCGGGTGGGGCGGCGGGTGGTGGAGCGCCACGTGAGGTGCCGGCGGCGAGGGCGTGATGCTGCACGCGCTTCTTGGCTCCCTTCATCCGACGCTCCTCCAACCGCAAGTACGCCACAAACTTGAGGAAGGAGGGCTCCGGCATCAAGGTGAGGTTGGAGGCGGCGTTGCCGAAGTCCCTGTTGAGGCCGGCGGTGAGAGTGCTGAGGAGGAGGTCGTCATCAATCTTGGCACCAATGTCACGGAGCTCATCCGCCAACGTCTTCAGGCGGCGGCAGTAGTCATCAATGGACTGGTCATCCTGGTGACAGTCAAAAAATTCATGCTGCAAAAACACGCGGCGCTGAAGCTTGTTGTCGGTGAAGAGACCGTTCAGCTTGACCCACAGTGCGCGAGCGTCGTCGCCAGCACTCACGACCGTGTGGAACAAGTCCTTGGAGATGGTGGTGAAGAACCACCGGATGATGGTGGCGTCGATGGCGATCCACTCAGCGTCGTCCATCATGTCGCGAGAGTCGATGGTGCCGTCCACGTGATCCATGAGGCTGTTCTCGCGGAAGAGCAGCGTGAAGTACGTCTTCCACGCGAAGTACGTGGAGTTGGAGGCGTCGAGGATGACGGGAACGCGTGTGTTGATGTTGATGTCGCGGATCTCAGGGGGTCAACCGCGAAGGGATTGGAGGAGGCGGATGACATGGCGGCGGCGCGGCGGCGTAGAGGAAGGGAGGAGGCGGTGGCTGTGGCGCAGGAAAGTGGCGGTGGCAGCAGCGGATCGTGGCGGCGGCGGCAACCCGAGGCGGCGGCGGCGCGGAAAGGTGGCGCGGCGCCGGTGTGGGGCTGCGGCGGCGATGTTGGGGAGAGGCGGCGCGGCGCGAGGAGGAGGCGGCGCGGCGGGTGTAGGGGGCGGCGGCGGCGTGGGGCGGCGGCGGTGAGTCGCGGCGGCGGCGGCGGCCCGAGGCGGCGGCGGCTAGGGTTAGCGGAAGCGGTAGGAACGACTTGCGATAGATACCATGTAGAGAATGATTTGGTGCATCGATGATTGATTGATCGTGCACTAGGCACATATATATAGGTACAAGGGATGCGACCGGTGTCTTGTCTCCCAAGATACAGATAAATACAGAGGGAGAGAGACACACCAGGTACGGCATACAATACCCAGACCTACGTACATGTACACATGTTCAACAAGGCTAAGTTTAACTATATGTTATTTCATCACAGAACATAAAGAACCTGAATAGGGCTATTAGGCTAAGTTAATTGATACATCAATTGAAATCTTCCTCAAAATAATGTATGAAATTAATAACATGCGCATCATCCAAGCTATCTATTTTCCAGATTGTTTAGGATATTTTGTCAGCAAAAAATATGTGAATAATACAGAAAAGGGTACGTACTAATAACAACCTTGTGCGGACTAGGTTTTTTTTTTTTTTTGAGTAATCTCGCCGACTTTATTGATTCAAAATAATGTTCATAGGTACAAGGTTTGGGTCATGAGGATTACCCAACCAAACATGTCTACCTATATGTAAAGTACAAGCAAATTTGGCGAGATTGTGAGCTTCAAAATTAAAGTTCCTACGCTCGTGCAAGAACTTACAAGAGGAAAAACTAGCACTACGAGCTATGATTTCATGTGTGATAGCCGCATTCGGACCACCCGTCCCATGGTTGATGTCATTGACGACTCCTTGACAATCATAGGCCACCACGATGTTATGAACTGCTAGATCCTCAGCCAAAGCTAGTGCTTCTCTGCAAGCATATGTCTCCAAGATCATTGGGTCCCTGATCCCTTGATAAAACACCGCCAAGGATCCCAAAAATCCGATGTTTTGATCGCGGCAGAGAGCAGCCACAGCCCCGCCTCGCCTGTTCCGCGCGACAGCACCATCTACATTCACTTTGACTGTACCCACCTCTGGAGCAATCCATCGCTGGGTTTGATCACTAGCTGCGGTCGGCCCCGCCGACCTCACAGATGTAGCTGGGAGTTGTTCCAACTCTGCAATAAAATTATTCACAAAGGAAACAGTGCGTTGTAGGCTCTGGAATATTGCTTCGTATATCGCTTTTCTCCTTGCATACCACAACGCCCATAAGGTGACAGCCATCTGTGTAAACTAGATGATCAACCGCGCGGTGCTGCGGGATCTCTTTGTTGGCATTAAATGTAGCATTAGAAAAACTTAACAAACCACAAATAAGGACTATAAATTCCAAGTGAACAATGTAACAACAAAGATAATAGTTTCTCCACAGGTACGTAGTAGACTAGGTCTTGTGGATGTATGGCTAGAGTATAGATATCAACATTCTATCCTATTGTATGACCAATTCTTGGTTGTCAACGGGATTTCTGTGAATAGCATTAAAGTAGTGAATCAAAGTATCAAAGCGTGGCACAATCCCTTGAAACTAAGATAGACTTATTCTATGTTTTTCCCCCTTTGAATTATGGGAGTTTCTTTTCAATTCCCATCGATTAGGAACAGCAACATGTTTGACTTCATAACTTCGCACAATATAAAATCAAGCAAAAGTGAACTTTATCTAAATGGATTAGCAAAACATAGACCAATGAACGGTTACCTAATAAATAGCAGAATGGGATTAAACATGCTCACAATCATAGCCGCTATGTAGATCAATTGATTGATAAGATTAGTGACTGTAGAATTCTGAAGATATTTTACAAAAGTGAACAGGAAATCACATATATTGGATCGAGCCTACATCAATTGTTGTCCTTAAGGTACAATTGTTATTTCACTTCTTCTTCGGTACAACCCCCTAGACACTTCAACGGTTGAGATCGTCCGATACCCCTTCACACCAAATTATAAAAAAGGGTAGGATGGTCATTCCCCCTCACCCCGGCCCCCGCGTCGTACACGCGCAGCGTCGGCGAGACGTACTAACTGGCGTGGCGTAGACGGGCGTAGACGGGCGGCATACGCGCGTCGGTGGGGCGTATCGCGTCGCGCGTAAGCCGGCGTGACGTGCGCGTCCAACCGCCTCGGTGGTCAAACCGCTCCCCGCCGCCCCGTCTCGTCGCCTGACGCCTCGACTACCTCCACTGCCGCCCCGTTCCGTCGTCTGTCGCCTCGCCATCAACGCCCCCCCTTCCCGTCGCCTGCCGCCTCGCCATCAACGCCCCCCGTCGTGTCGCCTGCCGCCTCGCCATCAACGCCACCCCGTCCCGTCGCCTGCCCCCTCGAATACCGCCCCGCCGCCTACCGCGCCGTCGCCTTGAGTCCCGCGCCGTCGCAATAACTCCCCCGTCCGTCCGCTGCCCCGCCGTCCGCTCTATAAAAAGCACCCCGTCCGCCCGTCGCCGCTCACACTCCTTCCCCTCCTTCCCCGACGTCTCATCACACACACCTCCCGTCGGCGATATGTCTTTCTACCGCGGCGGCAGCTCCGGCACCGGCGGCGACGGCGGTCCGAGCGCCTGGCCGTCGAGCCTGAGCACGCTGGAGACGGAGGAGCTGTTCCGCTATGGGCTGCTCGTGCCACCGGGTTGCCGTCTTCCGCACGACTGGAAGCTCGACAAAGATGGCTACCCGACGCTATGTCAGATGATGGCAGTTTTTGCCCTCTTAAAACATAGCCAAATTTTTGCACTTTCATTCCTTCTGACCTTTTAGTTTGCTTGTTTAACTAACATCCATGCTATGTTGGCGTCTTGGAGTAACCGCACGGATCCACCATAAATGGGACCACCACCACCACCTGCGGGAGAACCCCCACACGTTCCCACGTTCGATGAATGGGTGGCACTAGGCAGTGATAGTCCGGTTAGTACATTTGCCAAACTACTGACAAACTAGTTCAAGGTTCATTCAACACTATCATATTATATTTACCATTAGAATCTTCTCTCATACATGTAGGGGACCGGTGGCTCGACTCCTGCTTCCTCGACCCCAGTCACTCCGATCTGGCAGAGTGGTGGTTTTGGCGGAGGTGGTTTTGACGGAGGTGGTCTTGGCGGTGCTGGTTTTGGCGGAGGTGGTGGTTTTGGCGATGGTAGTCTTGCTTGATGTCGATGATGATACCCGTGCATGTGGCCGTCGTGCCATACCTTTCATGTTCCTACTTTTATGATGTTTCATGTCTTGCACTACTTTTATGTTCATGAACTTTCGCTGGTGATGATCTTTAGATGATGAACTTGACTATGTTTAAATGATGATGATGAACTTGAGTATGTTTAGATGATGAATTGTCATATTTCTGCATAATCCCATATTATTCTGCTTTGAAATGCTGTCAAATGAATTGAAAAAGAGAAGACAGGAAAAAAAACTATGCCTACGGCAAAGCCGTCGGCATAGATGAGCCCAGGACTTCCCAGAGCGCGCCACGTGGCAGGCTATGCCGACGGCTTTGCCGTAGGCGTAGCCTTGCCGCCAGAAGGAACCAGTTGACGACACGTGGCACGGCTATGCCTACGGCATAGCTTCCATCTATGCCTACCGCTTTGCCGTAGGCATAGCCATGCCACCAGGAGGCACCACGGGATGCCACGTGGCAGAGGTATGCCGACGGGCCTATGCCGACGGCAGCCGTAGGCATAGATCTATGCCGACGGCAAAGGACCTATACCGACGGCCCCGGGCCGTAGGCATAGCCCGCGAGTCTCGTAGTGTAGAATTTATCACGATGAATAGGTACATATTGTTAGAATATAGTTTGGGTTTAAAGATAGAGATAAGGAGTAGATCGACTAGGTTTAAACCATGTATTACTTATCTTGTACTCCAAGTCTCTACCCCCTCGTGTATTCTATATATATCTCATATGAGGGTCAGATCAATACAACACAATAACACAATATTCATCCATACTACAATTTCCACATGGTATCAGAGCGGTTTGTCCAACGACGCCGATCCTAAGACCTTTCACCACTTCCGCAGCGCGCCGCCCCCGGGGAGATTAATCTCCTCTCCCCGGGGGCGTGGAATCCAACCATCAAAGATAGATCGGTTCATTAGATAGATTAGATCCAATTAGATTTTCATAGGTTTCCAAATTTGAGTTTTCCAAAATCCATCCGCTCGATCAATCAGGTAGCCACAAAATAAATTCTGCTACCCTCAAATTCCAGCAAAAATTGGTGCATCTACAGGCGGCCAATCGTATACAACACCTATCGACGTACGCGGCGGCGATCACCTGCGGCATCGAGCTACACGTCTTGTGGCTTTGGGTGGCTCCCTCGACTCCAGGCGCACGACACCTACGATCCGGAAGGCCGGCGCCGGACGTGGCGTCCTCGCATCGTGAGCTAGCTTGGTAATTTGGCCAGTGATCGATCAAGCCTCAGGCTATCTAGCTTTGCACAGGTTGAGAGATCAAGGGCAACGGCGACCGCCTCCTCACGTCCACCAGCGGAGGCCACACAGGAGGGCCGGCCACGAGCACGCGCGGCAGGAATCGCAAGCGCGATCCAGAGCAGCCACCAGTAGCCTTCATCGTCAAAGGTCATCAGCCATGAGAGGAGATGCATGCAGCGATACATGGACTCCAACACGTGCCTCCTCCTGTCCACATCTACTTCAACCGGCGAGACGGGAGCGGCACCCCGAGGGGTCCGCCGCTCGCAGTCCCGCACAGGCCATCGACAACCGCCAGCTACGCATCCGTTTGTGCATATACAAGGGCATTGACCGGGAGGGCGGCCACGCGACTCAGCGACGCACCAGCCGCCGACCCGCGCCGCATCATGAAGCTGTACACTACGCCAGACTACAAGCCAATATACTTCGTCGAGCACGTTTACTAGAAGCGATCTCAACATGCATCATCCACACGTACATCAGGCCGGTGTGGATCGAGATGCAATCTTCATCGACTTCTTCAGCGCAACATGGCATCGACACCCGTCGCCACGAGGGACGCCTCCAAGCGACGCATCATCATCGACACGCCGCTGCACTGCCGACACTTCATCGCCAAGGTCTTCATCAACATGGTCTTCACCAACAACTTCATCAACACACCGCCGCCGCCGCCTCGTCCACAAGATGGACACCTAGCGTCCTCTGACAGACTTTTCTGCAAGATGCGACCTCAACGACGGCAATGACCGAGTCACGACGACGGCATCGACCGCGTCATCCACGACGGCACGACTGCATCGACATAGCGTCACTATAGTGACGACCCCTACACGGCCACACGGTTCTGGCAAAACCGATGTGTGCTCGATGGGCTTCTTCCGGTCTTGGCAAAACCGGTGGACTCATCACCGACGGCACCCTCTGACATTAGCAAGGTGCATTGTCCATGTCTGCAGCTCCGTCATGGCGCATTTTTTTTTGCGCCTCCGGCTTTGTGTGGCTTCATCATCCACGACGACTACACCATCGACCATGACTACATCGACCACGGCTACATCGACCACGGCTACATCACCATGATCGGCTACCTCTACATCGACATACAAGGCTACGTCTACAACAACTCATCGGCAACAACTCCAGTCAACAGCGTCCGAGTCGTCACTAGCGTCCATGCCTCTCCCGCTATGACTGCGGGAGGGAATAGAGGAGAGACAAGGAAGGCACCGGAAGGGGACGCAGTCACCGCCCCAGGTGTCGACCCATCGGAGATGCAGGTGATGACGGTGAAGCGGAGAAGACGACGCAATCACGATACTTCAAATCCAGTCGCAATCGTCCGTTTCACTCCCGCTACGACTGAGGGGGAATGTTAGAATATAGTTTGGGTTTAAAGATAGAGATAAGGAGTAGATCGACTAGGTTTAAACCATGTATTACTTATCTTGTACTCCAAGTCTCTACCCCCTCGTGCATTCTATATATATCTCATATGAGGGTCAGATCAATACAACACAATAACACAATATTCATCCATACTACAATTTCCACACAGATGCCAAAAGATACATAATAGGCACTGCGTATACCTATATTCTAAAGTTAAAACTAACACGAATACACGATTATCATCGGATCATATCTGAGTAGTATGTAACATGTGCATGAATGAAGAAACAAGCAGACTGAACACGATTATCATCAGTCAACTTTTCAGTTTGCTACTTCTGTCATTGTGCATCGGATCATATCTGAGTAGTATGTAACATGTGCATGAATGAAGAAACAAGCAGACTGAACACGATTATCATCAGTCAACTTTTCAGTTTGCTACTTCCGTCATTGTGCATGGAGTCGATTCTTTCATCGTGATGCCCTTTTCCATACCATACTTGCCGGACAACAGGGCACTCTCTGACGAGGTGAACAAAACTGCATTTGAAATTCAGGCAACTTTTCTTACCTCCAACAAAACAAAACTGTGATTTATTCGACCACCAGGTCGACTGTAAGGTACGGCAGCTATCCGTCCTTTTATTTTATCTCATCTTTTCATCATCATCATCACCAAGTAAAAGCGCCAAACCAAGATTCGAATTCCGTAGGGAGCAGGCTGCCGTCACCATCGCCGGTCTTCGTCGAGGCACCAACATGGGTAGTCGGGCTTGGACATCGCGAGGAGCTCCTCCGGCGACATGCGCTCCAGCTCTCGCTGCCTCCACGCCGGGAAAGCCTTGGCCGTGGACTCATCATCGTTGTCCTTGGGCTAGCCGTGCAGGTGCAGGTGGCTCATGGCACGCATCCTCTTGTACAGGCGCATGGCGGCCACGCAGTCGTCGTAGGGGTGATGGTGGCCGCGGGTCTGTATGTCATAGCCCAGGCAGCTCCGCGTGAGATACCGGAGCGAGTTGCTCATGAGCCTGGCGCTGGTCTTCATCAGCGGCGGGTACGCGGATGTGTCCCGCTTGAGGTGCGCCGGGTAGTCCATGCCGAGCGCGTCGAGGTCGTGCTCCAGCCCATGGCCGATGAGGAGCCGGGCTGCGCCGCGGGAGGAGTAGGAGTAGGACTGCTCGCCATTGAGGAGGATGTCCTGCACTCGCCTCATCGTCTGCTTCATCGTGGGCGCGTCGCGGAGGTTCTCGGAGCCCTACCTAGGATCAACAGAGAGGCCAGCACGCCGGTCTACATCCTAAGCGCACAGGGGTCTTTGGACCATCTCCCCTTGCACTCCTGCACGTTGCGTACACGGCCAGTGAGCAGACCTAGCCCCCTTATACAAGTGCATGCTTAACCCGTCCAACCCGGCGCGCGCCTCTCGGTCGCTGATGTCTGAAGAGCTTCGGCTGATACATACGACACTGATGACCCACAAGTATAGGGGATCAATCATAGTCCTTTCGATAAGTAAGAGTATCGAACCCAACGAGGAGCATAATATAAGGAAATGACAAGCGGTTTTCAGGAAGGTGTTTTCTGCAAGCACTGAAATTATAATTATCGGTAACAGATAGTTTGGTAGCACGATAATTCGTAACGGGCAACAACTAGCAAGTGTAATAAAGGTGCAGCTAGGTGGCCTAATCCTTTTGATAGCAAAGGAACCGCTCAAGAGAGATCGAAGAGAAAAGGAAGGGCCCACCGAGGATAAGCGTCACACGGAGAGGCAGCGGACACTTGCGCCCCGGCTGAAGGTATGCATTTTCCTTGCCAAACAGCTTGTTTTGTATTGATTACGATTGATTTCTTTCTTTTAAAATTACTTTTTTTAGATCTTTCTTTTTAAATTTCTAGTGTGTTTCTTGATTACCGTAAATATATTCACCATGACATCTGTAGGTGTCCACTGATTCGCATCAGCACTCGTGGAAACAGCAAATGCCTAAAAAAATCGCGGAACAGCACAAGTTAAAAGCCTAAAATAGCAAATTAAAAAAATCAAAACATCCGTCGCCGGGACTTGAACCAGGGTCTCCCGGGTGAGAGCCGGGTATCCTAACCATGTAAACCAGGACGGAATAATGTTTGGCAAAGAACAATCCACATACCAATTTCGACCATGTGTTTGACAAATGAAATGTCCATTTGCTTTTCATCTTTAGTGGCCAAACATACAACAAATTAAAAGAAGAAATTTCCATCGCCAGGACTTGAACCCAGGTCTCTCGGGTGAGAGCTGAATATCCTAACTACCTAGACTACGACGAAGGATGTTTAAAAAACCACAATTTACTTGACAATCAAAGAATTCAGTGTACTGTCAAGCATAATCTAAAGCTCAGTTACTAGTTGTTCTGCTGGACTGCAAAACTATGGTTAGATTATGATATCAATAATAATTTCAGGGATCTCTATATCTGTGTTAGTCCATTCGGCATTCACACATGTCAGTGTTCTATTATCCGTGTTCTACATGTCAGTGTTCTATTGTCATATTCAACAATGTTAGGAGCACAAATCTTTTATCTCCCTTTTCTTTCCAAGTCAAGGATAAATTTACACTTAGACTGGTATATTCCATGATTAGGTTACAATACTACATCAGCTCCTTCCTTGAGATTTTATTGCTCCCCTCCTAGCGCACATCAGGACTGAACCATCCCCTCCTAGCGCTCCCCTCCTAGCGCTCCCGCCGGCGGCCACTCCGGCTCCGGCGGCCACCTCTCAGGGCTCCATGGCCAGCCGCGTCCAGCTGAGTGCTTCTTCTTCCGGCGGCTCCTCGGCCTCGACCTCTGCCAGGCCCCCCCTCCCCCTCCCTGCTAACCAGCCCCCGCGGATCCGATCCATCGTCGTCGCGCCGCCCCTCCCGCCAGCGCTGGCCGCCCAGGCCCCGCCGGCCCGCGGCGACGGGGATGCCCCCTGGCAGGAGGTCT
>LR738711.1:58461637-58475605 GCA_902687465.1 Secale cereale
CCCTCCCCGCCAGCAACAGGCGGGGCTTCTCTCTGCCCGCCCGCGGAGCCCCACCCTGCCTGCATCGCTACACGGCTGCTGCTACAATTGTGGAGAAGACGATGGGCATATCTCGCGCTTCTGCAAGAACCCGACGATCTGCGTGCGGTGCGGGGGGAAGAACCACACCTCCAGGGGATGCACCCGCCCCTGCCCTCCTCGCCGAAGGAACCAGGCCGCCCTCCGCCCGCCGCCGAGGCCGGCGCATCTGGTGCCCCAGGGGCAGCCCTCGCTGCCGGCCCCCCGCTCTCGGCACTCCCAGACGGTGCTTCCCCCTCCTCCGCCGGGGCCGCCGCCCGCGGGCGCCGTCAGGCTCCTACGGCCCTGGAGCCAGGTGGTGCGGGATGGGTCGTCGGGGAGCGTCGCCGGCCCCGGCTTCTCGGTCCCGTTTGCTTCTACGGGCGTGCCTGCCCAGGTGGATGACCAGGTGGATGTCTGCTTCCTGGAGACAAGCCCAGATCTCCAGGCTCTGGAGTTGGAGCTCGCCCACGCCGTCGTGGTGACCTTGGTCGGCGACAGGCATGCGGCGGATCTTGCCACGGCTGCTGCGGTTCTCAGAACCGAATTTGAGGTGGAGCCGGCTGGCCTGTCTATCCGGGCATACTACCCCGAAGATTTCCTGGTGCTCTGCAGCTCGCCGGAGCTCCGGAACAGGATGGTCAGGCGGGGCCGCGCGGGCACCGACCAGTTCGACCTGCTACTTCGCCCATGGATGCGCCAGGTGCACGGAACTGGCATTGCCATGCCTTTCCTGGTGCCGCTTGCGCTGAGGGGGATTCCGGCGAGCGCGTGGTCGAGACGCACCGCCGACGTACTCCTTCACGGCCTGGGTGTTGTGATCAAGGTGGACGCGGCCACGGCCTCGAGAAACGACATGTCGGAGTTCAGGGTCTGGCTGCGGACTAACGACCCGGCGCGCATTCCATCTCGCCGCATCCTCGCCGTCGAAGAACCTGGGCGGCGGAGTAGCCGCGCGATGCAGGCGGCGGAATCGGTGGATGCCTTTTGGTACCCCATCTCGATTTCGCAGGTGGCGGATGCAATCCGACTGGGGCCCCGGGAACTGCAGCTGGATTCACCACCGCCCCCTCCGCCGCCTCCCTCGCCGCCGTCCGATCAGGATGGGGGAGGGGGCTCGCCGGGAAGCGTTCGGGGCCTAGGTATTGACCGGCCAGTGGACTTTGGTGGCCGCGCAAACGACTCCGGCGACTCGCCGGCAAGCTCAGCGGCGTCGGCCCCTACGCCGGCCAGGCAGTACGGCCTACTTTTGGGCGGGGCCCCCGTCCAGACACGGCCTGCTTTGCGTGGAGGGCCCAACTCCTGCGTCAGGCCTGAGGTGGTGGACTCGGTGGACGTTGACGGGCCAATCAGGAACGAGCGGGAGGATCACCGACAGGATGAGGCGATTGCTCAGGCGGCTCTGAGCTGCGCGGGGGCCCGCAAGCCCTTGTCCTCTACCGCGGGTCAGCTTGGGGAGCAGGCGGGGCCCCTGTCTCCTCCTGCGGATAGGACAACTGGCGCTCCCGTGGGGCCGCACCCGGTCAAACCCATGGGCTACCCGCCAAGCGGCCAGGCGCGCTGCTCTGATTCCCTTGCCTCGGTTCGCATTGGCTGCTGGGACCTGCTCCTGCCTGAGGATGGGCCCATTGGGGGGAATCTGGGCGACAGGCAAGCCGATCTCACGATACCCGAGGTGGATAGCACCCCCACCACACCATCCGGCTGGAGTCTCGGCACAGAGCCTTCTGGGCCTGGGCCCGCAATGCATGGCGATTTGACCCCCCCCATGCACGTACGGGGCTGATTGGGTTCGGATTAGCCTTTCTGGGGCCGATCAGACGCCCGCTCCGCCCGGCTCGGAGGAGGGTAGGCTTGCCCCGACGTAGGCGCAAGCGGCGCCCGAACCAGCATCTCCAGGGGCACAAGTGACAGCACTACACCATGAGCTCCAACGCGCGCTAACCCCCATCCTATCACAACCAAAAAGTAGAGAGATGCCGAAACAGCAAAGAAGACCGAGGCAGAGGAGGGCACCAGTCACCTCCCCACGGAGGAGTGTCCGACTAGCAAAAGGCGGAAAGGGATCCAAGGCTTCCAAGCAACAGGCGGTCATCATTAGAAAGCTTTGCCTCGCCAATGAAGGGGGCCAAATCAGTGATGAAGCACTGGAGGCCTATGCCCGCTTGTTCGACAAGCCACTCCTTGACAGCCAAGTCCAGGCCATACTGGCTTTGTTTGGGTGGGAACCGTCCTGCCTCCCGCTCCAAAGCGGGGAGGGGGATGGGGATGTGGTACATGGGCACTAATGCTAGTGCGCCTTTTCTGCCTTGGGGGATCTGTGTGGGATGAAATCATGTCAAATCAACCACCAAAGATAATCGTGTGGAATGTACGAGGCCTAAACTCGGTGGCTAGGCGGAACGCCATCTTCCAGGTGGTGAGAGAGGCCAAAGCAAGTGTGGTCTGCCTACAAGAGACCAAGCTGGAGGTAGTCACTCAGGAAATTGTAAAACACTGCCTCGGAAATAAATTTGAAAACTTCTACTACGTGCCGGCGGTGGGAACCAGAGGTGGAATTTTTCTTGCATGGGATGCCCTAGTGGTTTCACTGTCAAACCGCCACACCACGACAAATACACTCACCGCGCTGGTCCAACAGGAGGGGAGGCCCCTTTGGTGGCTTACTGGGGTATATGGGCCCCAAGGCAACGAGGACAAGGTCGCCTTCATGCAGGAGATCGCGAACGTCAGAGATTTACACGCGGGCCCCTGGATGATGGTGGGAGACTTCAACCTAATTGTGAACACGGAGGACAAGAACAACTCAAACATAAACAGAAGATTAATGGCAATGTTTCGGGCTCTCTTAAACAGACTCGAGCTAAAAGAGATCTACCTGCATGGGCGGAGGTACACGTGGACAAATGAAAGGCAAAATCCCACAATGGAGAAAATCGACCACTTCTTTGCAACGAACGACTGGGAAGACATCTTTCCATCTTACTTCCTTTCGGCTCTTGGGATGGCGATCTCGGATCATTGTCCGCTTGTGATGGACATGGACTCTGAGTTCACGCACGGTCGGCGCTTTCGGTTCGAGAGTTTTTGGAGCAAGGCGGATGGCTTTCGAGATGTGGTGCAGCAAGCGTGGCTCTCCTTACCATCGGAAGGAAACCCCTTCATGGTGCTGGAGAACAAACTGAGGGCAACCTCAAAAGCGTTGCGAAGCTGGAGCGACAAGTGGATCGGCAATGTCAAGCTACAGCTTGCAATGGCCTCGGAACTGATTGGACGTCTTGACGCTGCTGCGGACAAACGCAGACACACGGAGCAGGATCGAGGTTTACGCAAGCTCCTGAAGAAAAAGTACCTTGGCTTGAGCTCACTAGAACGAACCATCGCACGCCAGCGATCAAGGCTCCTGTTCCTCAAAGAGGGAGATGCCAACACGAGTTTCTTCCACAAGCATGCGAGCTACAGGCAGAAGAAGAATGCCATCAGGATGCTAAAGTACGAGGGCGAACTACACATGGATCAGGACGGCATTTCGGCGGCCGTGGACGAATATTTCCACAACCTTTTTGGTAGAACATCGGCCAGAACTATTTCCCTCTGTCTGGACCATCTAGACCTACCGGTTCTAAACCTTGCACACCTGGAAGACCAGTTCACTGCTGAAGAAGTGGAGAGGACAATCATGTGCATGCCGTTAGACAAGGCTCCAGGCCCGGATGGCTTCACTGGACGTTTTTTCCAAGCTTGTTGGCCGATCATTAAGCAAGACTTCATGCGGGCGCTTGACCAGTTCCACAAGGGAGACATGCGTGGGCTTGCCGCGATAAACAAGGCGCTGGTCACACTTCTTCCCAAACGTGAAGGCGCGGTGGATGTTAAGGACTACAGGCCGGTGAGTTTGATACACGGGGCAGTGAAGATCTTTGACAAACTTCTCGCCACTAGGCTTGCTGAAGAGTTGCCGCGACTGGTTGGGTGCAACCAGAGTGCGTTCATACGTGGACGAATGCTGCATGACAATTTTATGTTCGTGCAATGCATGGCCCGGAGGCTACACGCACAACGGCACCCAACTGTCATGCTGAAGCTGGACATCAGGAAAGCTTTCGATACGGTTAAGTGGCCGTTCGTGCTAGAGGTACTACAAAGGCTGGGTTTCGGAGACCGGTGGAGGTCCTGGATCTGTGGCCTGCTGGCTACTTCATCGACGAGGATCTTGGTAAACGGCATCCCGGGGAGGCCGATTCGGCCCTGCCAAGGACTACGGCAGGGAGCGCCACTCTCTCCAATGCTTTTCATCCTATGCATGGAACCTCTGCGAGGCTTATTCCAGCTCGGCGTGGAACGAGGACTGCTCGCACCTCTAGCCAGACCTGGCATTCACCACCGGATCTCTTTGTTTGCTGATGATGCGATGGTCTTCCTAAAGCCAACTGCCCTTGAGGCCCGCACATGTGGAACAATCCTGGACCTTTTCGGGCAAGCTTTGGGGCTGGAAATCAACATGGCAAAGAGCGCGGCATACCCTATACGGTGCTCCCATCAAGAAACTTCACAAGTCTGTCAACTTATTGGGTGTGCCTCGGCCTCCTTCCCATGCACCTACCTGGGTCTACCTCTTACTCTTCGCAAGCAAAACGCAGCACAGTTACAGATCCTGGTGGACAAATTGGCGGACTGCTTGCCGCACTGGAAAGCTGCTATGTTGCCAAAAAGCGGACGCCTAACGCTGGTGCTCTCGGTGCTCTGTGCAATCCCTATCCACTCGATGCTGGCTTTGAGCTTGCCAGTAAAAACCATCAAAGCGCTAAACAAGATTTGCCGGGGTTTCCTTTGGTGTGGCAAGAAGGAAGCGGCAGGGGGAAATTGCTCGGTGGCCTGGGACGAGGTTTGCCGTCCCAAATGGGCGGGAGGGCTAGGCATCCCAAACCTAAGGTGGCTAAACAAATCCCTGCAAGCAAGATGGCCCTGGCAACAAAAGACGGACAAGGAAAGACCATGGGCTGCATTCCACATCGAGGTACCGGCTGAATCCCAGGCTCTTTTCCACGCCGCTTCAAAGACCGTGCTAGGCAACGGCCAGAGCGCTCTCTTTTGGGAAGACAGATGGCTTGAAGGCCATCGGATATGCGAACTCGCACCAGACATCTACAAGGGTGTCCCGAAGAGAACACGGAGCATCACTACGATCGCCACGGCACTCACAAACAGCGCATGGACTGAGGACGTCAGCCCTGACCTCATGCCTAGGTGTCTCGGGCAATTCTTGGACTTGTGGCAGCGGATTCAAGGCACACGGCTAAGGGCGGAGGTGGAAGATAAAACCATCTGGGCCTGGGAGCAAGATGGGAACTTCTCGGCACGCACGGCATATGCGGCAAATTTCATGGGACTTCAAGTGTCACCTACGGCGGCTTTCGTGTGGAAATCCAAGGCGCCGCGGCGATGCTGTTTCTTCTTGTGGCTTGCAAATAAGAACCGGCTGTGGACTTCGGATAGATTGGCCAAGCGAGGGCTGCCACATCAGCAGGCTTGCCCTTTCTGCGACCAGCATGAGGAATCGATACAGCATCTACTACTCGAGTGTGTGCTTGCACGGCAAGTCTGGCACGATCTAGGAGATTTGACTGGACGCCAGTGTTTGAAACCACGCCAGGATGAAACCCTCGAGGAATGGTGTGTCAGGCAGGACCAAGACCCAAAGCATAGGAAGGCGACAAGAGCCAAATGCATCCTTGCATTGTGGACAATATGGAAACACCGAAACGACGTGGTTTTCAACGGTGCCAACCCCTCACCCACTCGAGTTTTGGATTGCCTACGGGAGGAAGGAACGCTCTGGGCGCGAGCAGGCATGTTCAAGGATGACGCAAGAGGTTTTGAAGCACTAGGTAGTGGGTGGGTCACTCAAGAGTAATCCATGACTGGATCTAGGGTGGACTAAGGTGGTTTTGGGTCTCTCCCAAATGTAAATAGAGGGTGGTGTAAATGTACTTGGAGAGCTTTCTCCCCTCCTTCTTCAATGAATGATACGCATGCTCATGCGTATTCGAGAAAAAAGATTTTATTGCTACTCGCCTACTGCCTAACCCGGTTCACCAATCATCATGCTAAAACCAAACCGAGGGCACCATCACATGGCAGATGTCGGTCTATTCTGCAATGCAGATCTCTCGGAAGGAGTTTCACTCGCGGAAGAGACGTGATTATCTCCGACAACTTTGTGCTCCTATTCGGCAACACACTCGATTGGAGCACATTCTCCGTTGGCTGTGCGGAGAGAGACGCGCCGAAGCTAATAGAATTTGTGCAGAGCCCGTCAAGTATGAAATCTTACATAATATACCGCAGACATAATTTTCTCAATTTAAGTACCACAATTTTTCATTTTTATTTTAAGATTTTTTTCTGATCTATTCATCAACTATCAAGCCCCGCCAACCTCCAGTTCCCATGCCGGCCGTCCCCGCACCTACACCGTTAACCTATAGCGCCGCTGCCGTAGCCGCCGACACTGCCGCTGCAGATGTCTATTATTATTCCTGCCGCCGGACACGTGTTTTGTAGTGAAGGGGATGAGGAGGCGGACGGGGACAATGCCGACGATCGACGGTGAATTATGCCCTTTTCTGATTAAACTAGATTATGTTTATTCTTTTTAATCCCCATCAGATCGGACGGCTAATAAAAATCGAAGGGGAAGTACCCGAAAGTACTCCCAGTACTACCCCAATCACCGTAAAGGAGCTCTTGATTTACTCATCAACTGTCAAGGCGCCGCCGACCGTCGGTCCGATGCCAGCAGTCCCCAAACAAAAACGAATGATCCACATTTGATATTCAGGCAACTTACTTCCAACAAAACAAAACCGTGAATTATTCGACCACCACGTCGATCGTAAGGTACGGCACGGCAGCTATCCATCCGACGCAGGCGCACACCATTTTATTTTCTCTTCATCTTTTCATCATCACCACCAAGTAAAAGCGCCAAGATTCGAATTCCGTAGGGAGCAGGCTGCCGTCAGCATCGCCGGTCGTCGTCGAGGCACCAACATTGGTAGTCGGGCTTGGACATCGCGAGGAGCTCCTCCGGTGACATGCGCTCCAGCTCTCGCTGCCTCCACGCCGGGAACGGCTTAGCCGTGGATTCATCATCATCGTTCTTGGGCCGGCCATGCAGGTGCAGGTGGCTCATGGCGCGCATCCTCTTGTAGAGCCGCATGGCGGCCACGCAGTCGTCGTAGGGGTGATGGTGTCCGCCGGTCTGTATGTCATACCCCAGGCAGCTCCGCGTGAGATACCGAAGCGAGTTGCTCATGAGCCTGGCGCTGGTCTTCATCAATGGCGGGTACGCAGCCGTGTCTCGCTTGAGGTGCGCCGGGTAGTCCATGCCGAGCGCGTCGAGGTCGTGCTCCAGCCCGTGGCCGACGAGGAGCCGGGCGACGCCGCGGGAGGAGTAATAAGATTCCTCGCCGTTGAGGAGGATGTCCTGCACACGCCTCATCGTCTGCTTCACGGTGGGCGCATCCCGGAGGTGCTCGGGGCGAATCCCCGTGGTCTCGTACCGGTAGTGCGTCACCGGGATGAGGGGCTTCACGAAGTTCTCGTAGAGGATGGCCTCATTCTCGTCGATGACGCAGACGCGCGCGCACACGTCCAGCGTGCCATCGCTGCCGCCGCCCACCATCTTGCACCCGAGCGCCACCGCGCCCCCGCCGCCTCGAACGCCCATCCTAGACATAGTCCTCGTGAGGCTCTGCACGGAAGAGGGGATCGGAGCGCGGGAGAGCTTGCATGCGGCGTAGTGGGCGCGGAGGGCGGCGGAGGTGGGGAAGACGGCGAGGCAGAGCGCGCAGCCGCGGGTTTGGAAGGTGGTGGCGCAGGCGGGCTTGGAGGGCAGGGCGGCGCCGAAGCCAAGGTGGTCGCGGAGGGCGTCGAGGGAGCGGCAGTGCTTGCCGCAGACGCCGCAGCGTGGCTCGTGGTGGGAGTGGTACGACGACCGCATGTGCTCCACCAGGTGCTCCATCCGGTTGAACTGACGGTAGCACGCCGCGCACCTGTTACGGCTACACACCCAAGAATTCTTCGATCGTCAGCAAGAAGAAAAGGCATACATATTTTTTAGCACTACGTGTGATCGTGGAATGTGGCATGCACACCGGCACACGTAGTCTGTAGTCATCACGTACGTACAAGAGAAAAGAAAGCAGTGCAATCTGAAGATGGAGAAGGAGTGGGCACCGTACGTACCTGTGAGCATCTGAAGAGTTGTCCATGGTCGGCAGTGAGTGAGTCACCTAAGCAAGTGCAGAGACGCGGCAACCCGTAGTCGTTGTGCTTGTTGGTTGGTTGGTTGGGTCTGTAAGAAACTGACGGCTATTTATGTAGCTGCAAAAAGGATGGCATTCGATTCCTGACAGCGTCGCCAACGGCTACGGGACTGGCTAGGAGTAGTAACTTTCTCACTGGTACAGTATGTGTACAGTATACATGAGCGGCACAGAACATGCTGTATCATGCTATCAACTTTCTTTTTTGCAGCATCATATACACCATTATCATGATGCAAAGGTGGCGCAACTAGCATATTCATGGTTCAGGATACTAGCTAGCTACTATGCTCACAGAGAGAAGAAAGAACATAGACACCAGAATGCCCTCAACATAACCCACCGGTTGCTTTTTGCAGAAAGAAAAAGAGATGATGAGAATAGATACTCTGGTCAAAATATCCGGTTTGAAAAGGCAACAACAGCCCACCCAATCCTGCCAGATGGATGCCGCGGACGGAAAGATTGGATTGGGATTCCGGACGGAGGTCGACCGACGTGCACACGCCCGGCAGTTAGGTAGCCACTGCGGCGTCGGGCGGCCGACGATCAACGTTGTCTTATATTGGCTCCGTCTTTTGGCGGCGGCGGAGAGCCGCGCAGAGCACCGGGTGATGGGATCTGCATGGATATCCTGGGAACATACCCTCTACAGTTGAGCTTTGCGTTAGGAGATGTCCTCATCACATTCTCCTGGTCCTCGTTCTGGGCATCTGCTTTGCTGCCTCTGTGACTGAAAATCCATGTTGAATAGATTTCGGAAGGTTTCTGCTGAGCACAACAAACGGCATAAAAGAAGCATTGGCGTACGCATACTAGTGCATGATGGAGAAAAATAGCACATCTTCGGCACCTGAAACGGACATGCAGTTTCTTAGCTCAGGCTCAAATGACCCCGGATGAGCAGTAATCATAATATTTTTGTGGCCAACATTAAGAAATGTTTCGAGTGCTTGTCAAGTTTCATCATGGAATCACATTCGTGAAAGTCATGACGAAAAAACAAAATCAATGCTCCAAAGATGGTACTTCCGAAAGCATTTTGGAGCGCTGATTTTTATTTTTTCCACAACTTCCACGAATGTGATTTTCAACCACCCGAAACATTCATTTATTTTTCAGCTGTAGCGACCAAAAATAAAGAAAAATAAAAATGGAAATTTCCGTCGCTTATTAGGGTCCCCTATAGTATTTTTTAGGGTTTACTGTTTGTTTCCATATGATTTTGATTTTTTTTCCAATGTCTTGCAAAATAGTGCTCCAACATACTCTTCATAGCTAACAAAATGCTTCTTTTTTGGTTTAAATCACCAGTCCATATGCGTACGGTCTTGCAAAGCATACGGATGGGAGATGGGAGTGGGTGATTGCCCCTGGTGTCTCTCCACCCAGATGTCACATGCAGTTATAAGTTGCCAATTTTTTCCTGCTTTAGTTTGGTTTTTCAATTTTGAAATCGATATAACTTTCTTGTTGGTGCAGCGCAATATTGCTATTTCATTCATAGCTGAATAGCCGTGGGAAACAAATAGCATTGTAATGTTTGTTCTATTTTCACTGTGTACTAACAAATAAAATGTCCATTTATTTTTCATCTTTAGTGGCAAAAAATACAACAATTTAAAACAGAATATATTTTTTTAGAAGAAAAGGGCTCACGCCCCGGTTCCATTGCAATAACGAAACCACAGAAATATAGTTCGAGGCTACAAGGCGCGCGGGAAAAAACAGCAAAATGCTGCCCCAGCAGAAGCTCTAAGCAATCTAAGATCCTCTCCCCTTGGTCATAACCCAAGGGGCAGAGAGAAGACAAAAGGCAAAAGAGCAAGAGAGCGAAAATATAGTCACAAGTACATCATACACCAAAAAAGAGCTAAGTTTGAAGGATCAATCGCATCGGGCGCATCTTTTATCCATATCTTCAAAACGAGAATCCAGGCCTGAAGCATGGTCTTGTCTCTCCAGAGCATTGGTGTAATCCTAGCCAGGGTCCGGCCACAGAAGGAGGGGCGGTGCACGCGCCATTTGTTCCAGACGTTTCACCAGGAGATGACATCTCCTTTTGGCTGGGTCCGCGCACCTTATCTCCCATGAGACCAAAATAGAAGTTGTGCTTCTCCATAATATCTGCATCCCATACCAAGGCATAGCATTAAAGAAAATGTCATTTCGATATATCCAGAGAGCCCACAAAGCAGCTGCATGAAGCATAATATCTGCAGTGTTATTACAATTTCTAGCCCACCATTCAAGGAGGCCATTCGAGTTAAGCTCGCTGATGCCCCCGAGGGAGCCAAAAATCTCTCTCCAGAGTTCTCTCGAAACCACACAATCAAAAAATAGATGATCAAACAGATTCCAACTCTTTACAATACAGACAGGTAGCATCTTCAACATGTTGTCTTTTCTGTAAATTATCCCTGGTTAGTAGTTTGTTCTTAATTAGTAGCCAAAGGATTATCTGGATTCTTTGAGGGACATTAGCTTTCCAAATCATAGTAATATTTTCTGGAAGCACTCTTCTAAAATTCACAAAGTTGTAAAAGGATTTAACTGTGTAAATCCCTTTGGACTCCAAATCCCAAATGATAGTGTCATCACTATCATTCCAAACTAGGTCCTTAACTAAACTATATTGCTCATTGCAAGCAGCAAGCATATCCGGCGAGAAGCACCTCCTGAAGTTTATTTTCAGGGTCGCATCATCCTAGACCTCACTGATGGAAATATTAGTGGAATTAGCAATATTGTACAGCTCCCAATATCTGGTGGCAAGAGTAGTGTTGCCAGTCCACTGGTCTTCCCAAAATCTAACACTTTTGCCATTGCCAACCTTCCAAGAGAAGCCTACCTTGGTTGCTTTAATAGCCCAAAGTATTCCTTTCCATAGAGGGGAGGCTCCAGTATCAGGACAAGCAAAAATGTTAGGACTATGAGTTCTGTATTTGGCATCAATAACTTGTCTCCAAATTTTACCATTGTCATTGAAATATCTTGTAGTCCAGGAGGCTAAAAGACTAAGATTCATGTCAGCAATGTCAGGGATGCCCAGGCCACCATATTGTTTCTTGAGGGCTACATTCCCCCAAGAAGCAAGATGGTATTTATGGTGACCCTCATAGTCATCCCAAAAATAGTGAGCAAGCTGAGAGTTAATCATTTTAATAGCCCATTTGGTGAATTTAATTATCCCCACAAGATAGCAAGGAATCCTAGCTAAGCAACATTGTACCAGGGTAAGCCTCTTACCAGAGGATAGTAATCTACCTCTCCAGCCAGCCCCTTTCTTAATGATTTTATATACAATAGGCTGTAAATCCTCTTTTCTAAGTTTGCTGTAATGGAGAGGATCCCCTAAATATTTTATGGGGAAATCTCCAAGCTTGCAACCAAGGATCTGAGCAAAAATATTAGCTTCCTCTCTGTCAATATTTATCTCTGTTGGAAAAGGCAGTGCCTAGGAGGCGCTTAGGCACGCCTAGGCGCTAGGCGATGGACAAATGACTCGCCTAGGGCATAAATGAAAGTCTAGGCAGGGCAAGCATGCAATTATCTACACAAGCAAGGAATCATGCCATATCGCACTGATTTGCCAAACGGGCCATATTCCAAAGGCAGTAGCTGGTTGATAAATTATTTATATTCCCTAAATTAATATCGACACACATATAATACTCACAAATACACCCTGATAGTAAAACTATATTACCGCCTAGGCCACGCCTGGGGCACTTAAACACCGCCTAAGGACTAGGTGAAGGCCAACAGCCCCGCTTACGCCTACCGCTTTTTCCAACCTTGATATTTATAGGGACCAGATCACACTTATGAAAATTGATCCTCATCCCAGATAATTGCTCAAAGAAAGAGATTAGCCACTTAAGATTTTTAGCAAAAGATAAAAATTTACCCAAAAGAGCAAGGTGTCATCAGCATACTGCATACTAATGATACCTGCAGGATTTGAGATGGGAAAAAGGCCTTCCAGCTTGTTATTTCTGGAGGCCTTAACCAAAATTCTAGTAAAAACATCAGCAACTAAATTAAAGAGGAGAGGGGAGAACAGGTCTCCTTGCATGGCTCCTTTACCAGGGGCAAATAACTCACTGTTATAGTCATTAACTCTGACACCAACAGAGCCCCTAAAAATGAGAGATTCTACTTTATTCATCCACTTGTCACTGAATCCTCTTCTCCTCAACATATCCACTAAAAATTCTCTACTAATCATGTCATAGGCTTTTTCATAATCTAATTTAAACGCAAACCCACACTGTTTGCTAGAGTGTACAGTATAAATAATTTCATGAGTTGTAATAATACTCTCAGCAATAAACCTCCCCTTAATGAAGGCTGTCTGGTTCAAGGCTAGCAGATCATTACATATAGGGCCAAATTTAGTAGTGGCACACTTTGCAAAGATTTTGAAACTACAATTAATCATGGCAAGAGGTCTAAATTTCTCCATTCTGATAGCGTCCACCTCTTTAGGGACTAGAGTTAGTAGGGAGAAATTAAGCCTATATATGTTTAATTCTCGCCTCTCCCAATCTCTAAACAAAGCAAACAGGTCACCTTTAATAAGGTCCCAAAATTGCTGGAAAAAAAGGAAAGCCATCTGGCCCAGGAGCTCCTTCAGCATAAGAGCTAAATATAGCATCCTTTATTTCCTTTTCAAAAAAAGCAGTATCCAAAATGTTGTTATGAGCCTCAGAGACTAATTCATCATCACCCCAAAAGTCATCTTTCAGAGTGATATCAATTTTATCTACAAAGCCAAACAACATTTTATAGTATTTAACAGCAGTATTCATAATATCTACATGGGTCAAAAACAGTACCTTCATCACTTTCAAGCAGCAGGATCTACTTCTTCCTCCTTTTCTGCCTTCCCACATCTTTGAAATACCCAGTATTAAGGCCACCTTCTAGAATCTCCCTCTCCCTAGACCTATGTATAGCTTTGATATCTTCTTTTCTCCATATATCATTCAACTCACCTGCAATAGTTGTCATTTTGTGCTTAGTATTAGGCGAGGGAGGGTGAGTTTCAGAGAAAATGTCAAGGCAGTTGTATTTTGCTACCAAGGCTTGCTTCTGCCTATTTTGCTCAGCCTCATAGTTGGCACACCAACCTTTAACAGCCTTCCTAGTATTTCTAATTTTGAACTTCCAAATATCAATAGCTTTATTTAAGTAACAACTGGTATTCCAGGCTTTGCAGACTATCTCTCTAAAGCCTTCCACTTCAAGAAACCATTTTTCAAATCTAAACACTTTCTCTTTGGGACTAGAGAAAGCACAGGTATCCACCACATATCATGACACATCTTCGGCACCTGAAACGGACATCGAGTTTCTTATCCAGGGCTCAAATGATCCCGGATGAGCAGTAAAGTCAATTTCTTTTTTCAAAAAAATCAGAATTTTTTTGTGGCCGACATTAAGAAATGTTTTCAGTGCTTGTCAAGTTTCATCATGGAATCACATTCGTGAAAGTCATGACGAAAAAATAAAAACGATGCTCCAAAGATGCTACTTTCACTAAATAACAAAGGAGTGCTGATTCCCCCCCCCCCCC
>LR738711.1:58475672-58528440 GCA_902687465.1 Secale cereale
CCCCCCCCCCACAACTTCCACGAATGTGATTTTCAACCACTCGAAACATTCATTTATTTTTCAGCTGTAGTGGCAAAAAATACAGCAAAATAAAAATGGAAATTTCAGTCGCTTATCAGGGTCCCTATAGTATTATTATTTTTTAGGGTTGACTGTCGTTTCCATATGATTTGATTTTTTTTCAATGTCTTGCAAAGTTGTGCTCCAACGTACTCTTCCGAGCTAACAAAATGCTTCTTTTTGGGTTAAAATCATCAACCCAAATGCGCATGGTCTTGCAATGCATAGGGATTGGAAGATGGGAGTGGGTGATTGCCCCTGGTGTCTCTCCACCCAGATGTCACATACAGTTATAAGCTGCCAATATTTTTCCTGCTATAATTTAATTGTTTGATTTTGAAATTGATATCACTTTTTTGTTGGTGCAGCGCAATATTGTTATTTCATTAATAGTTGAACGGCCATGGGAAAAAAATAACATTGTAATGTTTGTCAAGGAAAAGTAGGGAGGGGGAAATCCCAATTTAATTGGTCACCCCAACTAGTTTTTGCTGCAATCTTGTGCATGGCCTCCTTGAAGGGTATCAATCGTCGAGCGACCGCTCTCGTCTTTTGCTTGTTAGTTTGTTTCTGGGAATCAGAATCATTGTCAACCAGAGAATGAATGTATGTACGTCTAGGTTGAACAAAATTATTATGTGTCTCTGCAAGATGCAATAAAACCGAATGTTGCCCTTTTTTGATGATCTAAAGACATTGTATTGTTGATCGTATACTTAGTTCTCATTTGCTGTCAGCTGCCTGGATATGGTCCATTTGTTTGTAAACTGTAGCAAGCATATTTTTGTGATTCTTGTGAAAATAAGAGAAACGGAACTGATTCACATACAAAAGGCATGGACGATGCATATTCTTGTGAAAATAAAAGAAACAAAACTGCCTCACAGACAAAAGGCATGGAGGATATATATATGGACTAAGAATCCAGCGGCTAAATTTAATCATCGTGTGTGAATTGTCCAAAATTTGTCACCCATCAACATCAAACAAGGCCTGGGCATTAGAAAGATGAGATGAACAAATGGGTACTCCCTCCGCAAAGAAATATAATAGCGTTTGGATCACTAAATAACAAAGGAAACTCTAGGACTGTCTATTTCTGACGTACTCAAAGAAAGCAGACCGACTTGGATTGGAACGTCAATTTGATAGAAAACCATGCTTTCTTATAATCTGATGTATTTTTTTTGGTGCGAGTATTAGTTTGGGAGCTTTCAGGGAAGGGACCGTGGGTGTGCCCCTGCAGCAGAGCTCTGATTGGTCCAATGACAAGCCGAGTCATCACCTATTAGTATTGCAAGTCACGAGGCATTGAAGCCATTAAGTAATCAATTATAAATAGCTAGTATTGACCAAGATGGAGGATGCCCGCGGAAGTAGCTAGGCACTTAACTCCCTTTCTTGTAGATGAATGAATTGTTGGGGAACGTAGTATTTCAAAAAAAATCCTACGATCACGCAAGATCTATCTACTAGATGCATAGCAACGAGAGGGGAGAGTATGTCTACGTACCCTCGTAGACCGAAAGCGGAAGCGTTTATCAACGCGGTTGATGTAGCCGTACACCTTCACGATCCATCCCGATCTAGTATCGAACGTACGTCACCTCCGCGTTCAGCACATGTTCAGCTCGATGACGTCCTCGCCTTCTTGATCCAGCAAGACGGGCGAAGTAGTAGATGAGTTCCTGCAGCACGACGGCGTGGTGACGGTTGTTGATGAAGAACAATCTCTGGAGGGCTTGGCCAAGCACTACATAAACTAGACGGAGGATAAACTAGAGGGTCGAGGTTGCCGCCACACGGCTTGGTTATCTTGATGTCTCTTACGTGCTAGCCCTACCCCTCTATTTATATGTTGAGCCTTGGGGTCGAAACCTGGAGTAAAAGCCTCCACAAAGTCGGTTTCACCCGAAAGGCAAGAGTCCTTCTCGGACTCCAGGGCCAGACGCCAGGGTTCCCGGCGTCTGGACCCAGACGCCAGGGAAAACTTCCTTTTGCGCTTTCCAAAAACCTTGTGGGCTTTCCCCTTTGGCCCAAATAAAGTGTTCTCGTACCCAAACATTTCAGGAAACATCCAGAACCCCTTCCGGTGAATTCCGGAACCCTTCCTGAGGTTAAACACTATTATCCCATATATCAATCTTTATCTTCGGACCATTCCGCAGTTCCTCGTCAAGTCTGTGATCATATCCGGGATTCCGAATAACATTCGGTCACCAACATACATAACTCATTAAATACTATATCGTCAACGAACGTTTAAGGGTGCGGACCCTACTGGTTCGAGAACTATGTAGACATGGCTGAGACATCTCTTCGGTCAATAACCAATAGCGTAACCTGGATGCCCATATTGGCTCCTACATATTCTACGAAGATCTTTATCGGTCGAACCGCATAACAACATACGTTGTTCCCTTTGTCATTGGTATGTTACTAGCCCGAGATTCGATCATCGGTATCTCAATACCTAGTTCAATCTCGTTACCGGCAAGTCTCTTTACTCGTTCCGTAATACATCATCTCGTGACTAACTTATTAGTCATTTGCTTGCAAGGCTTATTATGATGTGCATTACCGAGAGGGCCCAGAGATACCTCTCCGACACTCGGAGTGACAAATCCTATTCTTGATCTATGCCAACACCACGAACACTTTCGGAGACACCTGTAGAGCATCTTTATAATCACCCAGTTACGTTGTGACGTTTGATAGCACCCAAGGTGTTCCTCCAGTATTCGGGAGTTGCACAATCTCATAGTCATAGGAACATGTATAAGTCATGAAAGGAAGCAATAGCAGTAAAACTAAACGATCATAGTGCTAAGCTAACGGATGGGTCTTGTCCATAACATCATTCTCCTAATGATGTGATCTCGTTGATCAAATGACAACTCATGTCTATGGCTAGGAAACATAATCATCTTTGATCAATGAGCTAGTCTAGTAGAGGCATACTAGGGACATAATGTTTTGTCTATGTATTCACACATGTACTAAGTTTCCGGTTAATACAATTCTAGCATGAATAAAAGACATTTATCATGATATAAGGAAATACAAATAACATCTTTATTATTGCCTCTAGGGCATATTTCCTTCAGTCTCCCACTTGAACTAGATTCAATAATCTAGATTACAAAGTAATGATTCTAACACCCATGGAGTCTTGGTGCTAATCATGTTTTGCCCGTGGAAGAGGCTTAGTCAACGGGTCTGTTGGGGAACGTAGCAGAATTCAAAAATTTTCCTACGCTTCACCAAGATCAATCTAAGGAGTCATCTAGCAACGAGCATAATGGAGTGCATCTACATACCCTTTGTAGATTGCGAGCGGAAGCGTTCGAAGGAACGTGGATGAAGTAGTCGTACTCTTCACGATCCTCGTCACCGATGATCCCAGCGCCGAACGGACGGCACCTCCGCGTTCAACACACGTACGGTACAACGACGTCTCCTCCTTCTTGATCCAGCAAGGGCGGAGGAGAGGTTGTCGAAGATCCAGCAGCACGACAGCGTGGTGGTGGATGCAACAGGAAAACCTGCAGGGCTTCGCCGGCGCCCTGCGAGAGGAGTAGGAAGTGTGACGGGAGGGGGGAGAGGCGCCAGAGGCTTGGGGTGCGGCTGCCCTCTCCCCCCACTATATATAGGGGCCAGGGGGGGGGGGGCGCCGGCCCTAGGGAGATCAGATCTCCAAGGGGGTGGCGGCCAGGGGGGTAGACTTGCCCCCCAAGGCATAAGGGGCGCCCCTCCCCCTAGGGTTTCAACCCTAGGCGCATGGAGGGGGGCCACTACAAGAAATATGTCAACTTGTGACCACCACTATTGGTCACTGAAAGGTCATAGTTTTCCATTTGTGACCTTTTTGTGACCAAAAACATAAGGTCAAAAGCTGGCCGTCATAAACTGACATTAGCGACCTTCTCTGTGAGAAGGTCATAGACGTTTATGACCAAAATATGCCTACTGTCGTGTTTTGGTCACTAGCAGCCTCCCCAGGCCACGTAGGCATCCGACGTGGCAATCTGATGTGGCACAAGAATCAGCCTGGTCCAATTCGATTTTCTACATGGGCCTAGCCCAACAATTCAGCCTTTTTAATGCTTTTTTCCTTGTGCTTTTATTAGCTACATGGGCCTGGACCAACAATTCATCTTTCATGAGCTTCTGCCATTTTTTTGGACCTCATCCTTTTTGCAATCTATTTCCTTTTTTATTTTCTCAGATTTTATTTTGTTTCATTTTTTAAACAGCCCAGTGCTTGTTGGGTTGTGGCCTTCTTCAATCCAATTATTTGTCCGGTATTAGATCTAAGCCTTTTGGACCAGCCTCTAGCCCAGTTACACACACGTACATCCAACATTATTTCATATTCAAATCAAGAAAACTCCATATGAAATTCAAATCATCCATCGCATCACATCAAGTTTACATAACAAATCATCTCAGGAATACATTTCCTTACACAGGAATATAGAAGGAACAGAGGGAATATGCAATAAGACAATTATGGCACATCCTACAACTTGCCATCCTACAACAAGAAGTATATAATAGGAGAGTACAATGGACTTCATTGCTCTCTCTTGTGAGACTTGCTCCAGCTGCGACAACTTGCCATCCTACAACAAGAAGTATATAACAATGAACTTCAAGAATATTACAGGAGCTAAATTCCCAATCAACGCGAAGTGCTCAAAAATGCCTTAGCGCATGCATTCAAAATTTAGACACTTGACATAGCCTCATCAAGCATGCAATAAATTATAGAAAGTAAACGAGGACCAGACTTTACAATTACAGACACATCCATCAATCCATGAGGCAAAATCATGTGAATCCAAAAGGAGAGGCAGGAAGGGATACCAATTTTGATCCAGAGGGGCTACGAGTGTGGCCTTCTTTCGGAAGAGGTTGGCCCTAACGCACCTTGTATCAGAGGCACTAGGAGCTCATAGATTGTCCTGGTCAGTGAGCAGGTCCTCGCATCCGATCATACTGCTAGCCTGAGTAATAGGAAAAAATGAAAGGAACAATTAGACGTGGTATTAACGAACAAAGACTGTAATCAATAGCAGATTAAGCGCCAATTTTCTCGGATGCAAGGAGATGAACGAGCAGTTCAGTACACATCTCTTTAGAATAGAGTAATATTCAAAATTAATATATCAATATATATTCAGAATTGAACCACCAACGACAACTTTACTAATATCTCTTTAGTAGAGAGTAAACACCAGCAAACTAATTTCATCTTGAAGGGTAGTTTTGGAGCAGCAACAAGCATTAAAACAAGCTACTCTTGTTACTATAGTGTAGTTCAGTACCATATGCCTACAATCAGACACAAGCTTCAGTACAGTCAAAGTATAATTACAAATAGGATTAAGAATCAAACTTGTTACTCATGGGATCTTGGCACAGAGCGTTCAGTAAAGAGTATAACACAAGCTACACTTATAAACACAAGCTTCAGTTCAGTGCAGAAATAAACAAGCCTCATATACTCAGAAGGCAGAAATAAACAAGCCTCATAACACTAAGACAGTAATGCATCACCTCAAGATATAGCCAGGGTGTGTGCATTGGACTTTAAAGGCTGAAATGAAAAGATATATGAGACTGTATTAAGATTACACAGAAGAAAATTTCATTTTATGCGTCTTTCAGCCTTTGTGTGGGTTATGAACATAGTTGGGTGGTACATAAATAAATATACATGGGTGGATCGGATTTTTCACTCTACAGTGCTTTTTCAACCTTTGTGTGGGTTATGGACGTCTTCTTACAGTTCATTTTCATTTTCTTTGCACTCTATTTTAGAGAGAATTTTTCACTCTACAGTAAGGTAAACAATCATAAACTATTCATATCAACGCAGTGCATATCAACTGAAAATGGAATGTGCCATTCCAAGGCCCCATCTTTCAGGTTGGAAGCCAAGGTTGATTACATCTTAGAAGTGCAAATTCCTTAAAAGGACTCGAAACAGAAACATCTCATTCATCTTCATTCTGATCGTGAAATTTAAGTTGTCACGAAGTCGTGGCCATGACATTTAAACTGACATTATAGTAAGACTACTATATGACCCTATCAGGCATATTCAAAGTGTTGTTCCAAGGGGCATAATTTTAAGGAAAGCAGGCCAACTGAGATGGTAGATACCTCTTTAAGGCCTTTGATTGTTGCTGACTGCTGGAGGACAAATTCTGCTCCATCAGACAGAACATCGAGAATCCGTTCTCCTTTTCCTTCACAGAGAATCTCGAACATTGACAAGTAGAATGATCTGCAAGTATGACATGGAACTCATTAAGAGAGCATTTGTGATTTAACTGCTTCCGCCATAGCTAGAAAACCTGCTAACAAAGAACTCGCACTTGCAGATCATGTTAAGTTATAAGAGGCCTGCAAAAGAATCCAAAACTGTAAAACTTTTTTTAGTTTCATAAATTTACAGACTTGCACGCTGCAATAATCTTCTGAACATTTGCTATATTTGCAGCATTTAGCGTCAATCCTAGCGCAGACCCAGTACTAGATATGCAGATCATACCGTAGTAGAGTGTACCAAGTTGGTAGCAAAAAGGCCAGAACAGGTGTACCTTGGCGATTGGTCGCCGCCTTCGGATTCATCTGCCGTGGCGAAGATCTTCTGTAGCGTGAGCGGCACCAGGCCGGGATTTCTCACCGTGCCAAAGACGGTGTGCGTCTTGCCGGACCCCGTCTGACCCATCGCAACCAGAAGGCCACTCTTTCCTCCCAGGAACTCGTCAACGAGTGGGTTCATCACTTGAGTAAAGATATCATTCTGCACGGAATTGGAAGGAGATATCAATAGCATGCCAGCAAATGCATAGGTTCAGGTCCAGTAAATGTCATCTAAATCATAGCCCGGTACAGAAATAAATCGATACCATTGTACTACTAAGACAGTAATGCATCCAATTTGTGTATATATAAGTACCAAAGGCGGTCCAATTTGAAAACTTAAGATCCGAATTTGTACATTCTACATTGCGCAGTTAGTTGAGGCTAACTTTTTTAGATGTAATGTAACAACAGCCATTAACTCCTGCTCAAGTCAAAGGCCGTTGTTTCCGTCCTAAGAAAAGGATGACGTTTTTTGCAAACTATAACCTACCCGTACGTCAACGAATTTGCAACAAATTAAGCCCCAAAAGAGGAATATATTTTCCCTAGAACAACGGCTGCACCACTTGCGGCATCATAGATCGATTTTGGGATCGAGAATAACTGGGCAGAAGAGGGGATCGCATCTAACTATCTGGCAAGAAAAGTCGCCTTAGTAAGAGGAGAGGAGGAGGGGGATTTCTCACCGCATTGGCCCTGGTTCTTGACGCTGGCGACGGCGCCCTTCTCCCTCTAGTCGACGGCCTCGGGCAGCTTCTCGGCCCCATCGTGGCGGTACATCTCGCCGATGACGCAGCCGGCCCTGCTCCTCTCGGCGGCGCCCTTGACCCCGAGGTATGCGGCGCGGAACTAGGCATTGGTGAGATCGGCGAAGCGGTTCATGCCGAGGTGGAAGCCCTCCTCGCCGGCCGCGGCGCGCGCGTTGTGGGCGTCGACGAAGCGAAGGTTGTCCCAGAAGGCCCGGAACCGGCGCTCGCGCTCGGGGATGGAGTTGGCGTTGGGGGAGGAGCCCCCGCCGTGCTCGGCCAGCCAGAGGTCGTAGAGGTGGGTGGGAGGAAGGGTTGCCGTGCGGGGAGGGGAGGTCGCGGCGGGATCGGCCGTCGTAGATGGCGGCGGCGGTCCAATGGAGGGAGAGGGGAGAGGGGTTAGGGTTTGGGCTGTGGGTGGAGAGTGGTGTGCGGGGGAGAGGGGGAGAGGGGGGAGGAGTGGTGTGCGGTGGGTGAGTGGTGGCATTCGGCCACTAACAGGCGGGCCCGCAAGGAATTAGGCCCACATGTCAGTGTCCTCAACGACATGTGGTGTAGGTGAGGGGAGATGCTTTCGGGTGGGTGTGGGTGGGGAGAGGATGAGGGGTGTGGGCCGTTGGATCTGGCAGCATCCGACGGTCTCTAATGCTTGATCCGCGTGACATGCCCATAGACCAATCAGAACGAAGTGCAGCCTTTGATGCCATTATGACCATCTAAAATGGTCGTGATCAATTTTCCATTTTCCGAGTGCCCAAAATGAGTTTTTTTGTGAAGGACCTATAATATATTTGTTGAAAAATTGTACCAAATCAATTTTCTAAAATAATAGGACATATTTAATGCATAATTGACCAGATGGTTGGGTGTCAACAGTTTTGATCCACCTCTCGTGAAAAAGACAAATTTCGGCCGATTCAGTTGGAAGCGTGTCAAATTTGAACTGTAGCTACCTCGTAGTTTGCTCTTTATTTTTTCCAAAAATAATTTGTAGGTACATAAGTATATATTTAATCAGAGAAACACCAAAAAAATTTCAAGATTCAACCACTAGCTAGGAACGGTCATTCCCGCCATTTTAACCACATTTTGAAACGGGCATAAAAAATTTAAAAAAAATCAAAAAATTGGACAACCTTCGCATTGTGTCATTCTATATGATGAAGTTACCAAGAAAATAATAAACTTGTAATACGGCAATTCTTTAAAAAAAGTGTTCTCAGAAATGAGCTATCATGCGTGAAGATTCATGGCTTTCAAGCCAAATGATCAATCTTATGGCCACATTCATGGCATAGTTTGTTCAAATGATCACATATTATGCAAAAGGGTGCATCTTCGAATTCCAATAAATGTTGCCTAAGGGAGTTTTCATTTTGTTTGGATGAAAAATTCATTTTCCATTTTTCGAGTGCCCAAAATGAGTTTTTTTGTGAAGGACCTAAAATATATTTGTTGCAAAATTGTACCAAATAAATTTTGTAAAATACTAGGACATATTTAATGCATAATTGACCAAATGGTTGGGTGTAAAAAGTTTTGATCCACCTCTCGTGAAAAAGACAAATTTCGGCCGATTCAATTGAAAGCGGGTCAAATTTGAACTGTAGCTACCTCGTAGTTTGCTCTTTATTTTTTCCAAAAATCATTTCTAGTTACGTAAGTACCTATTTAATCAGAGAAACACCAAAAAACTTCCAAGATTCAACCACTAGCTAGGAACGGTCATTCCCGCCGTTTTGACTGCATTTTGAAACGGGCATAAAAAAATTAAAAAAAATCAAAAAATTGGAAAACCTTCTCATTGTGTCATTATATATCACCAAGTTACCAGGAAAAATAATAAACTTGTAATATGGCAACTCTTGTGAAAAAATGTTCTCAACAATGAGCTATCATGCGTGAAGATTCATGGCTTTCAAGCCAAATGATCAATCCTATGGCCACATTAATGGCATAGTTTGTTCAAATGATCTCATATTGTGCACAAGGGTGCATGTTGGAATGGCAAAAAATATTGCCTAAGGGAGTTTTCACTTTCTTTGGACGAAAAATTAATTTTCCATTTTTCGAGTGCCCAAAAGGAGGTTTTTTTTGTGAAGGACCTCCTAAATAATTGTTGCAAAATTGGACCAAATCATTTTTATAAAATACTAGGCCATATTTAATGCACAATTGACCAAATGGTTGGGTGTAAAAGTTTTTGATCCACCTCTCGTGAAAAAGACAAATTTCCGTCGATTCAGTTGGAAGTGGGTCAAATTTGAACTGTAGCTGCCTTGTAGTTTGCTCTTTATATTTTCTAAAAATCATTTCTAGGTACATAAGTATCTATTTAATCAGAGAAACACAAAAAAAATTGCAAGATTCAACCACTAGCTAGGAACGGTCATTCCCGCCATTTTGACCGCATTTTGAAACGGGCATAAAAAATTAAAAAAAAATTAAAAAATTGGAAAACCTTCGCATTGTGTCATTATATATGGCCAAGTTACCAGGAAAAATAATAAACTTGTAATACAACAATTCTTTTATTAAAGTGTTCTTAGAAATGAGCTATCATGCGTGAAGATTCATGGCTTTCAAGCCAAATGATCAATCCTATGGCCACATTCATGGCATAGTTTGTTCAAATGATCTCATATTGTGCACAAGGGTGCATCTTGGAATGGCAAACAATATTGCCTAAGGAAGTTTTTATTTTCTTTGGACGAAAAAATCATTTTCCATTTTTCGAGTGCCCAAAAGGAGGTTTTTTTGTGAAGGACCTCCCAAATAATTGTTGCAAAATTGGACCAAATCAAATTTCTAAAATACTAGGACATATTTAATGCACAATTGACAAAATGGTTGGGTGTAAAAAGTTTTGATCCACCTCTCGTGAAAAAGACAAATTTCTGCCGATTTAGTTGGAAGCGGGTCAAATCTGAACTGCAGCTCCCTCATAGTTTGCTATTTATTTTTTCCAAAAATCATCTCTAGTTACATAAGTACCTATTTAATCATAAATACATGGTTTGGTGGCGATACGTCGAGGTTTGGGCGGTGGTCGAGGCCCCAACTCTAGAGCGCGTAAACTCGCATGCCCGCCGCGTGGTCACCACGTGACTATGGCATTGCCATGTGTTCTGGGAGGCCTAGGCATGTCTAGTGGGTTGGGCACTCCCCAGGTAGGTGCTAGGAAGAAAATTACAACATAAGATTCTCACGAGGAGACTGATCGATGCTCAAACATGAATTAGCAGCCAAGTGTTTGATTAGCGGTACAGTAAATGCACATGGATAATGGGCTTGAGTTTTGGTTAAGGATGATCAGTTACTAAGAAGACCGTCTTCACAAATTTTCAGCTCAAAAGGAGGAGTCTAGGTGGTACTTGCTTTGCAAAGTACCACACTGGACATAAATACGAATGTTGTAGCTGGGCTCAAAATAATGAATGGATTGAGCTGGCGTTTGGTGGAGGATAGTTATTTGGGCATTGGAAAGCACTGTAGAAAATGGATACCATTTGGACATGCCAAAGTGGTACTTCCTTCACAAAGTGTTTTTTTGAACAGAATAGGAAAATAAATATTTTTGAATTATTTTTGAACTAGGCAAGGAAGGTTTTTTTACATATTTGACGAAGATATGACCCAAAGAATTTATGAGATTTTTTGGGGAATTTTGGGAATGACAGAAATATAGGTTGCTTCACAACCTAGGGCAAAAACTGCCACATGGACATGACACATAGGCAAAACTGATGAGGTGGCGCCTAGTCGTGGCAACCCAGCACAATTTACAAGGTTATGACCATCTATATTGGTCATGATCAGCTAGAAATAAGGCAGCGAACATGCGCTATCTGCTTTATGACCATTTCGTGTAAGGAAATTATGACCTTTCAGACCAAAATGGTCGTTATACTTTAGGGTTTGGAGCCCCCCGAACAGCTTTTGACCAATTGGTTTGAAATGGTCATAGATCTATGACCAATTCTTCCAGGGTCACTAACAGAAGGTCATAAGTTGACATATTTCTTGTAGTGGGCCCATGTGGTGCGCCAGCCCACCAGGGGCTGGCCCCTTCCTCCTTGCGGCCTAGGGGACCCACCGAGATGGGTGGCCCCACCCGGTGGACCCCTGGGACCCCTCCGGTGGTCCCGGGACACTCTCGGTGACCACCGAAATTCACCCGATGGCCGAAACTGGACTTCCTATATATCATTCTTTACCTCCGGACCATTCCGGAACTCCTCGTGACGTTTGGGATCTCATCCGGGACTCCGAACAACATTCGGGTTTCCATGTGCACTACTAGGAAAAGGCCTACTAATGGCGCACCTAATTTGGCCATTAATGGCGCATTAGTGGTGCGCCATTACTAGCACGCCATTAGTATATTTTACTAATGGCGCACCTCTGGTGCACCATTAGTATCTGGTATACTAATGGCGCACCGCAGATGCGCCATTAGTATGCACAGTAGTGCGTCATTAGTATGCCTCCCAGGGGCCAAGTGTACCCAGGTGCTTTGGCATACTAATGGCGCACTCCAGCAGGATGCCCCATTAGTAATGTCCGCATAGTAATGGCGCACTGGCTGGTGATGCACCATTAGTATCCTTTGGCATACTAATGGCGCACTGTGTTGTGATGCGCCATTAGTATGAATATTAGGTTTTTTTAATATTATTTTTCTGTTTTTTTGCACAGATTACAAAATTTATAATTGCACAGAATATAGACAGCACACATCAACAACAAATTCATCGAACACAATAGAAGATTAGTCTCTGAATACAATTCATCATATTAGTCTCCGAATACAATTCATCATATTAGTCTCCGAATTGAAAAGGCTGAACAAAGATAGAACAATATATTACAAGTCTCGAGACCGCGAGTAGCGAGTTTGTCTTCACATTACAAGTCGATATCGATCATCTAAACTACCATCACATAGAAGAGAGCTGCGGTCATCACGATGAGCATCATCACGATGAGCATCATCACGATGAAACTCGTCTTCATCCGGTTCCTCCAACGCTCCCTCCCCTCTCCCGCTAGATAGCGGGCGTATCTAGATTCGGCCTCGGCCCTAGTGGTGTACCCTTTGTAACTGTTACCGCTGAATCGGTGAACCTGTCTCCGACACTCCTCCCAGTCGTCGTAGACTCCGGGAACCTTACCCTTGTACACGACATACGACGACATCGCTATGCACTAGCCAAACGAAATATTAGTACCAATTCACAGACAATTCATAAGCAATATATAAGTATGCAACAGAATGATCGAAAGAGAAAAGCAAGACATTAATAGCATCGATTACATCTAAGTTGAACGACTCTCGAAACCAAAGAGACATACTACAAGTTCATTAAAGTTTAATTACAACATGAGCCAATCGATGTTTCAGAACTAGACACAGCATCACTGCTTTTGACTCGACTCAAGGGACCGGAGCATGGATGAAGCCGCCGTCTATCGTGGGAGTCATGAAATCACGGGCGTTGTCAGCCTGCATTTGTAGCATTGTGTCGATGTCACTGTTCGACGGTTGATTTCTGAGGTAGAACTGCCCCGAGGTACGAAGGACATCTTGATGGATGATTTCCGCAAACTCCGACTGGATGCGAAAGAATTCTTGTCTGATGTCCGTGTCCTGGATTGCCGACACGCTCGCGGCCCAATCTTTGAGTTTACTCGGTAGCAGAAGTTGATGATGGTCCCGTACGATCGCCCGCATGTGATGGATGGCGTAGTAGGCACCCTTCTGACCGCCAGGCGGCTGCTTGACGCAGCAGAACGTCGTATTGTGGGAGAACACGTGCTTGCCGTACTTACGAATAGGCCTGGTGAAGGTGCCTCCAGATTTGGCGTAGCCGGGGAGAACATCATCAAGAACCTTCTTGACATTTGTGTAGTCTACTTTCGACTGACGGTCCGGGTCGAAATACGTGGCCATGGAATATTTGGGGCTTAGGAGGATGAGCGTGCACTGTGTGTCACTGCAGAAAACACGGAATGTTAAAAGAAGAACGATCGAAATCTAAGAATTCATATGTTACGGGGCGGTTGAGGCGGAGGACTTACTCGGGAAAGTAAGGCACGAGGAAGTTATCCTTATCTCGGTTTGCCAGAATGACGCCTTCGAGGTAAGAACTCGCGACTTGCCGGTCCCCAGCGCTGCCCAAGATCTTGGCACACATGTAGAAGGGGTCGACTATCACGATGTCCGGGGTCTTGTCGCGAATGATCCGCATCTCCATACTCAGCGAAAATAGCCGAACGAAGGTGTAGTGCAGCGGAAGAAGGTTCAACATAGCGTGGATGTCATCAAACCGCAGGACGATCATACCCCCGATGGATTTATCCACAAAGCCCTTGCCCTCTGGCACCTTGGCCGCGAAAACCGGGTATGCCACATCCTTCTCTCTGAGACGCCGCTTCTCCAAAGAAAGAACACTGTCATGCAGACTCCGCATAGCACCGGTTGCAGCATCGAGCATATTTGTCGGTAGCATTAGCCTACCCGCCACATGCACCCTCCTCATTACATCCTCAGGTGAAGGTGGCCCGTCCTGAGCACGGATCGTACTCGGTGCCGGCTGGCTCGCACCCTTGTTAGTTTTTCTTTTGCGTGCCTTCTTCTTCTCCTGAATTGGGACCGAGTTCTGCTCAGAGACCGCCTTCTTGAGTGTGTTGGGGCTGATAATATTTCGCACCTCGCCTATCTGAGGCTCGGTGAAGTCGGCAGCTGGAGGCGTCTCCTGAGAGCTGAACGACAGACGATGCCTGTTGCAACTTGCCTTCTCCGCGGTACCAGCTAGATCGCGCACGTCTTTTGTTGGGTTGGGTTCTTGAGAAGGAGGCCCCATGAAGTCGCCACCGTACCCATGATCGGCAAAGTACTGATCGACGTTGGCAAATGTATCATCGTCGTCATCGTTCTGATCCTGTGCCATATGCATGTTTGGTTCCAGTGGCATAGGAATTTCCGGCACCATTGCGGCGGTCTTGCCATGGGGACGACTTGGCGCCGGCACGACTGGCGGTGTTGTCTTTGGGGTGGTGTCCCCCGCCCCCAAACGAATCTGGCTCTTCGGCCAAAGCAGGAGCCAGCTCAGGCAGGCGCTGAGGGTCATCACGTCATCATCGTCGGCCCCGACGGGTCGAATCGGAGGTAACACCTCGTCGCAGCCTGGCAGCACCCGAACCAGTTGAACCCTAAACAAGTTGGGTGGCATCTGGGTACCGTGGAACAAGGGGTTGCCCGGTTGAACGATTTGGCCCTTGGCGACATCGACCAACTCGTTGTTCACGAAGTGCAGGAGAGTGCACGGAACGTCGGCGGTGCCCTGCGAAAACATGTAGGGCGTCAGGGATGCCCAGTCAAAGGCAAGGAGATGAAGTCCTCGGCCGAGAGAGGCTTAATTAGTTACCGTGATGATGGCGTCGAGCTCGGCTAATGTCGAGGCACCGCCAACGGCGGGCGTGCAGTTGACGGAGGGGCCGCTTGCTGCAGAGGTGCCGGCCGGCGTACACCCGGGCGCATTAAGCTCCCGTGCCGGCGTCGGAGACACCAATGCCGCCTCCGCCGGAGACACCAATGGCCCCGCCATCGCGTTCTGCGAGTTGCTGGCCGTGAAGCTGGGAATCGGGGGCGGCCCCTGTTGGCCACCCGCAATCCACGCCTGCAACCCCTCGATCAAGCTAGGCACAATGGCGGTGATCGTCGCTCCGAGCTGTTGTTGCACTTGCTCTTGCACAATCTTCGGAATCCGCGCCACCTGTGCCTTGAGTTCTTGAACCTCGCGCGCCTGGCTTTCCGAGCTGGTCTTTTTCTCCTTTCACCCACCAGCGTTATAGTATGACGACCATTTTGTCGACAAGCCTTTGCCGGCCACACGACCAGCTGACGTCGGCTTCTCGAGCTTATCCTTGTTCTTCATTACATTCAACGCCCTATTTAGAGTCGTGTCCCAAGGGCTACTCTTAGTCGACCCCGCGATACTGCTTTCAGTCGCCTGCGGAAGGAATGTGAATCATTTAGAAATTTGTCTTCATTAATTACAATGCAACCATATGGAGCTAATTACGCGGGGGTGTATTCCTTACCAGAACAGCCTCAAGCGCCCTGGTCTTCGGATCCGTGGTAAGCTCCTTTGTTTTCGGGTCCTTCTTGTACCGGGCCCTGACAAAGTTCCTGGTCTGCTTGTCACCGTATTTATCGAAGAGGGGCGGTAGGCCTTGCTCGGCACGGTCCGCCTCCTCCTTGTCCCATATAGGCTCCGCCACTCTGTAACCGCCGGGACCGAGTGTGTGTTCCCCTAAGTTGAGCTCCGGCATTTCTTTCCCCCACTGACTTGATTCGGAGTGTGCGGTGCTCGAGCAATTGATCATGAAGTCGTTGTAGTCATCTTTGGTGATCGAAGGATTTTTCTCCTTGATCTTCTCATAACTCTCACCTTTCTCGATCATTCTCTTCACATTGGTTTTCCAAGTAGACAGGGCCTTGCTCATCCTCGTGAGGGCAGCATTGTTCACTTTATTCCCTTTGAGGCTTGTGTTATCAAATTGAGCGGTGAACTTGTATCGTTCGTGCAGCTTCGTGAAGAGTAGGTTGCGCAAATTCCCTCGGTCAGGATGCCTCAGGTTCTCGGTGTTGATCGAGACGGTGCTCCGGAGAATGCACCCGAGCTGAAGCGAGTACCCCTTGACTATTCGTTCGGGCGCCGTTGGATTCCCGTCGGAGTCCACTTCAGTAACTTCCTCCTTGAGGGTGCGGAGCACGGTCGGGCGCTGGTCCTTCCGTTGCCTCTTCGGTTGGCTGCCATCTGTGCGTGCGCCGCCATCATTAGTGGTGGCATCCTCGGCGGCACCATCAGTGGTGGCATCAGTGGGGTCATCCTCGGCGGTACCATCAGTGGTGTCAGGATCGGTGGGGAAGGCGGCGTCCTCATACAAGTGAGGTTGTTCCTCCATCTCCTGGGACAGCTCCCAGAATGCCTTCCCGCCCGAACCGCCGGCCTCATCGTTGTTGGCCATGTTTCTCTCTAAATAGGAACAAAGTTTGGTCAAAAAGTTGGTTATTGTCAAGGAACAAGATCATGGTCTCATCATTTAGGGTTTGTCGACACCGAGGCATCCTAAAAGCTAAGCTTTTATAATTGAGGGTTTTTCGACGCCGAGGCACCCTAAAAGCCTAAGCTTTCATCATTTCGGTTTTTATCGACACCAAGGCACCCTAAAAGCCAAGGTTTCATAATTTATGGTTTGTCGACACCGAGGCATCCTAAAAGCTAAGCTAGGAAGGAGAATTCTAAGTTGGGCCTAATCACTTGGCTCTATTGCCGCCTATGGTTTAATGCAGCTAGAATAAAGGGGCACTTGATCCTACTTAATTAACTACTAAGATACCCCGGCCCATGCATTAGTCACAAGTACCCCATATGTCCTATTTTTTAGCAAAGTCATGCTAAAATTCACGGAAAATTTCAGCATGACCTTTGCTGAAAATAGGACATATGGAGTACCCGAATTTGCCGGAACGGAAGTTAATCGACATTCCAGCAAACTCAAGGGCCTCTCGGGGTACCTGCAAAACTATCACGACACGAATGTCGGAGACAAAACCCAGCAAACTAGCAAAGTTACTGACGTGTTTACAGAAATTGTTTTCTGTAAAAGATGATCATCATCTTTACAAGTCTTTCTCAATGTGATCACAAGTAATTCAGAGGCATCACAAGTAATTCAGAGCATCACAAGGCATTAGTAGTTCAGTACATGAACAAGTCTTACCAAGCACATCAATATGTACTGTATTTCATTGTGGAGTGATATACAGTATGTTACAGCAAAGAAACTGCTTAATCCACATGCCTCAGCTTATCAACAGTCATTACTTGTCAAATACAGAAGAAGGAACAATTTATTTGTGACATAGTTACAAATGATGACAGAATAAAGCAACACCCTGTACTAGCCTAAAAACAATTGAAGTTTCACCCATATAAAAACAGGTGCAAACAAAATAATGACACTCAATTTAGATAGCAAAAAAAGTGAACATCAAGGGTTCATGGGAATTCAGCAAAGGTGCACAAGAGATAGTGTAAGCTTCAGACCCAGCAGACCAGTACAAATTTGCTAGGCTATAAATTCCTGAATTCTAGTCACATTGACACTCCTGGTTTTCTACAAACACCAAGTACTAGGGCACACAAAAGTTCTGAAATTTGTGTGCCTAACTGAATTAACTGAATTTTCAATAACCGAATAAACTGAATTTTCAAAACTGACAAATATTAATAGGTTGACTACAGCAAATCCAATTTGCAAGCTTGACTACATATAATTAGAGCAACTTGTTGAGCTAATTTTGAGCAGAACTCCTTGAGGAACTAGCAGCAAGCTCTGTTGGAAAAGGAAGTGCCTAGGAACATTAATAGTACTAAAACAATCATACTTGAGAACATCTTTTCAAGAAAGAAAGGAACATTAATAGTTTTTCACACGGGAAGGCCACAACAACCAGCACCAGTAGGCCAAGACTCCCTGAAGGGGCAGTTTCTTCAGCTACACATTGTGCAGTTCCTACTAAAGATAAGTGGGCAGCACTGAGAAACTTCAGAAAGTCAAAAGGGCTTTGCTTTGTTTGTGGTTAGGGATGGTCCAAGGATCATGTGTGCAAATCTACAGTCCAACTTCATATTGTGTAGGAAATGATAGAAAAACTGCAATAGCAGTCCACTGATGAATATGAATCTTCTGACACTAAACTACACCTTGAAGGTTCAGGACATACCATGAAATTATATGCTACTATTGTTGGCAAGCAACCTGAGACACGAGTGTTACAGCTATAAATTGAGCATGCATGGATGCAGCCATCGTCAGTAGAGATCAACTTATATCAGGGCACAATAGGTTCCTGGAGTACCGAACAGTTTCAAAATACTCCCTGTAGTACTGAAAGTTTCGGCAACTGTACATTGGATTTTTTTTCCAGAGTTGAAAGCAAATAACACAAATTATGCTACTCCAGTACTAGCACAAGGAGTACAAGCATTTCACTCAAGGAAAATTGCACTCATAGAGCACTACTCACATTCCTCACTTGCCTGTTGCTACTACTGCAAGCACTAGTCACATTTTTTAGTTAAGCAGAGCACTAACAGAGTACAACAAGCATCACAGCCAACAAGCAAAATTCCAGATGCAAATCTTTCTGGAGTACTCCACTTTTCATAGCAGCTCAGAATTGCACAAAAAGTTTCAGTAGCAGCAAGCAAACTAAGACTAGCACACAAACTTGCTGGAGTGCTCCACTTTTCTTTTCTTTTCAGTTAACAAAGAATTAAGCACACTCACTTGCAAAATTGTTCCTAACGGAGCACTACTGACGTTAACAATTGTTGACTCAAGCGTTGATGATTCAGTCCACAGGTAAAAAAGAGAGGCAAATGTGCCCTTACAATTGTAAACACCAGCAGTTACAAGGGCATCAAGAGTAAGATAGTAGTCACTTTCGGCAATACAGATGGAAGAGCAAGCTTCGTGCGTAGGGGAATCTATGGGTAGGAGGAGGATGCCATGGGTAGGAGGAGGATACCTTGGCGTGGTGTTGGCGACGGTGAGGGGCCCGTGGACGGCGAGGATCTGGAGGAGGCGGCCCGCCGGAGATGGCCACGCACCTGGGGGAGGCCGGGGCCTCGGGGGCGCGGGCGTCGAGGCCGGGGCGTCGGGGGCGCGGGCGGCAGCGGCGTAGCTCCGGGCGTCCGGGGCGTAGGGGGCGCGGGCGTCGAGGCCGGGGCGTCGGGGGCGCGGGCGTCGAGGCCGGGGCGTCGGGGGCGCGGGCGGCGGCGGCGTAGCTCCGGGCGTCGAGGCCGGGGCGTCGGGGGCGAGGGCGTCGGCGGGTGCGGCCGGAGAGAGAGTCGTCGGCGGGTGAGGGAGAGAGAGGCGTCGGGGAGAGGGGGGGAGAGATCTGGCGAGAGGGAGAGAGAGGAGGGTGCGGTCGGCCCCATAAGTATGGGGGGATTACTAATGGCGCACCGCTGCAATGTGCGCCATAAGTATGTAGACTCTAATGGCGCACCGCCCCCAGGTGCGCCATTAGTATTGTGTTCTACTCACTAGCCCGACAGAAAGCTATATATTTCACCTAACCCACTACCTAACAGAACCCCCACACTAGCCCGACTGGTCAGCACTCTGCACACCCACCAGGAGGTCCTGGGTTCGATTCCCAGCCTCCCCAAATTTTTTTTTGCTTTTAAAAAATGCTGTTTGACACTTATTTGTGTTTAAATATGTTCAAACTTGTTTAAATCATAACAGTAATATTTTTTTATAAGAAAGTAATAATTTTTTAAAAATATCATCAAATTTGTTATTTGAAAATATTTATGAATATGAAAAAATATCATCAAATTTATTATTTTGAATATATCATGGGTCGGCGGCGGCGGTTGAGTAGGGGAATCGAGGGTGCAGGGGGTCGGCGGCGGCGGCCGGTGGACCGGGGGGTGCTCGGCGGCGGCGGTTGAGTAGGGGAATCGAGGGTGCGGGGGGTCGGCGGCGGCGGCCGGTGGACCAGGGGGTGCTCGGCGGCGAGGGGGACCGGATCTGGCGAGGTGGGATAGCGATCGAGATGGAGGGGGGTCGAGATCGAGTGTCCATGAAATTTAAAAATATTCATGATAGTTCAAAAAGTGCCCATGAAATACAATCAAGAAATGAAGGGTACGATTTAAATACAATCGATCTTAGCTAGCTATCTGTTCACAATCTTCTTGCCCTTCTTTTTCGCAAATGGAGTTCTTGTGTGGAACGGACGTCCTTTAGGTAGGGTGGTCCTGCTTCTTCTTGTGGTGTAAGCTGCTACTTCATCATCGTCGTCATGTTCGATCCTCGGGTCATCGTACTTGTCGAAGTCTTGCTCATTGGCTACTCCATCCATTTCGATGATCTTCCTTTTGCCTCTCCTCACGACAACACGACTGGGCTTTGACGGATCGGTAATGAAGAAGCATTGGTCAACTTGGGAAGCCAGTACCCATGGCTCATTTTTCGCGGTGACGTTTGCGCCCGCGGTCTTGGATTTGGCTTCGGGTATAACCATGGTGGTGAAATACCGGTCTTCTTTTAGGACGCTCTTGGCCCATCTGACACGGAACATCGGGACCTTCTCTCCAGCGTAGCTCAGCTCCCAGATCTCCTCGATCCTTCCGTAGTATCTGTCCTTGTCATTACCGGTGTAGGATTCCATCGTTACCCCGGAGTTCTGATAACCATCGCTCTTCATTTCCTTGGCCTCGGTGTAGAATGTGTAGCCGTTGATATCGTACGCCTCATAGGTCATCAGGTTGTGCTCGGCGCCCTGTGACAAGGCGAATATGAGTTGTTCTTCCGCGGAAGAATCATCATGTAAAGGGTACGACAGAAGCTTCTGCTTGAACCAACGCGTGAAACATGACTTGTGCTCTTTGATTATATCTCCGTCCGTCCTCTGTTGGCCTCGGTCATTGTACGTCTTCTCAATAAAGGTTTTGTGCCGAACCACCCAAGGATCGACCACGTCTATGTGTTGTAGCGCGACTAGGTTTGCTCTTTCAAAGTCGGCGAGTCGACCCTCGAAATCGACATGCATTTCGCGGCGACCCTCACGGTGACCCCATCCAGCGAGCCTGCCGAGGTGCCTATTGACGGGCACACCAACGGGGTTCTCGATGCCTAGATAATTCGTGCAGTAGGAGATGCACTCTTCGGTCAGAAAGCCCCTGGCTATGCTTCCCTCTGGACATGACATGTTGCGAACGTATCCTTTGATGACACCATTCATCCTTTCGAACGGCATCATGCTGTGCAGGAACATCAGCCCGAGTTGGATGATATCGTCCACGATATGGACCAGCAGATGCACCATAACGTCGAAGAATGCGGGCGGGAAGTACATCTCAAGCTCGCATAGTATCACCACGATCTTTTCCTGTAGCCTTCTGAGTTGCCTCACGCCAACAGACTTCCGAGAGATGACGTCGAAAAAGTTGCATAGGCCAAATAGGGTTTCATGGACGTGCGCGTCCATGATACCACGTAACCGTAAGGAAGTTGTACTCCTACGAGGCAGGTGAAAAACTGCTCGATCTCCTCCTGACTTAGAGTGAAGCACGCGGGAGGGTAGTCATTTCCGGTCTTCTTGGCCTTTTTGCCTTTGCGACGACTTTCCGTGTCCTGCTTCGCCTCATCATCATCATCATCATCATGATCATCATATATAGCGTGAAGCTCCTGCCTGATGCCCATTGATTTCAAGTCTGCCCTTGCTTTCGGCCCATCTTTGGTCCTCTCTGGCATGTTGAGCAGGGTACCAAGCAGACTCTCGCACACGTTCTTCGTGATATGCATTACATCAAGGCTGTGAGGCACACGGTGGATCTTCCAGTACGGCAAGTCCCAGATAACAGACCTCGTTTTCCATACCTTCAGCAGCGGCTCTGGCGCCTTTCGCTTCTTTCCCGGCTCTGGCGCCTTTTGCTTCTTTCCCGGCAGTGGGCAATCTTTCCAATTTTTCAACAGCTCGTCTATTTCCTCGCCGCTCCTCGTACGCGGGCGTCCTCGGGGTTCGGTTTCACCATCGAACAGATCCTTGTGTTTTCTCCATAGGTCATTGTCGCGAAGCCACCTTCGATGTCCCATGAACATGGTTTTTGAAGACCCGGGATCTCTATCTAGCTGGCGATACGTTGTGTCATCCATGCACCTGACGCATCCAGAAAATCCGTGGACCACCTGCCCCGCGACATATCCGTAACCGAGATAGTCGTGCACCGTCGTGAGCAGCGCGGCTCTCATAGGGAAATATTCTTTCTTTGCGGCGTCCCATGTATTGGCTGGCGTTTTCCACAGCGTGTCTAGCTCCTCTTTCAGCAGCCCCAGATACAGATTGATGTCGTTCCCTGGTTGTTTCGGTCCTTCAATTAGCATACTCATGTGAATGTACTTCCTCTTCATGCACAACCAGGGGGGAAGGTTGTACATCCACACAAACACAGGCCAGGTGCTATGTGTGCTTCTCTGGCTGCCAAACGGATTGACTCCGTCGGTGCTCGCGCCCAGCACGATGTTCCTTGGATCGTTCCCAAATTCTAGGTCTTCGAAGTTCAACGCTTGCCACTGGCTCGCATCCTTAGGGTGACTCAGCATCTTGTCTTTTTTATCTATCTCCGGATCATTTGCGTCATCTTCTCGCTTCTTCTCTTCCCTATCCGCGTGCCAATGCAGGAGCTTTGCTACCTTAGGGTCCGCGTAATACCGCTGCAGACGAGGAGTGATCGGAAAGTACCACACCACTTTTCGAGGAGCTTTCTTCCTCTTCTTGTATCGAGTGACGCCGCACACCGGACATATGGTAGACTCCGCGTGCTCGTCCCGATAACTGATGCAATTGTTCATGCACACATGGTATTTCACGTGCGGTAAATCCAGAGGACACACGATTTTCTTCGCCTCCTCCAAACTGGTGGGGCACTTGTTCCCCTTGGGAAGACGTTCGTGCCAGAATGACATGTTCTCGTCGAAGCATGCGTCGGTCATTTTGTGTTTTACCTTCATCTCCAGAGCCATGACCGTTACTTTCAGGCGGGTATCCTCGGTCCTGCATCCTTCATACAATGGAGTAACCGCATCTAACTCAAGTTGATCCATCTTGGCTTTCTCTCGTCCGGTAGCTCTTGCGTTATCGGTCTGCTTGAGAAGCAGCTCTTGAATATGAGGGTCCTGCACCCAGCCCATCGATGGTCCAGCGTCGTCTGCTCCGCCGGCATCATCATCTTCATGATCATGCCCGTCGTCTGCTCCGGCATCTTCCTCATCATCATGTCCTGCATCTTCTACATGATGACTGTGTATAGCATCACCGTCGTGATCATCTCCTGGGGATTCTTCGTCTTCTCGCCCGCCCGAGCCGCGGTGGTTGTCTTGCTGCCCTTCCTCATTTCTTGCCCGACCCCCATGGACGACTTCGTAGTCATCTTCATCACCTTGCCACCGATAGCCATCCATGAAACCACGCAAGAGCAGGTGGTCCTGCACCTGCCCGGAATCCGGGTCCGCAATAAGGCTCTTCAGCTTGCATCTTCGACACGGACATCTTATCTCCGTCTCGTTCTTTTGAAGCATCTCGGCCTTCGCGGACCTCAAAAACCTATTCACGATGCCTTCGATCATCGTGCGCACCATGGTCGCCTGCGGGGTAGAGCAAAACGATATTTTAGAACCAAGAAATTTTTTGCCATGACTTTCCCTAAAAATAGGACAAAAAAGAATGCTTAATGCCAAAATTCTCACCGAAACGGAAATGAATCAACATTCCGGGAAAATATTGGCAACTATCGCATTTCAAATACCGGTACACCTCCAAACACAAACACATATGCAACACAACAAACATATGCAACACCACGAACATACATAGATCTAGCTAGGCCATAAAAAGTGCATGTGCACATTGTTGTATGGAGAACAACATAAATATAGCTTCCCCCCTTACTTACCTATCAAAACAAGGTAATTTAACCACTTAATTTGAATGAATATATGGTGGAAATGAAGTGAAAAAGAGGAGGGACCCGAGAGGAGAGGAGGTGGAGAGAATGAAGTGGGGGGGGGGGAAAGTGAGTTTGGGCAGAAGAGGCTGTCCAAAATATCTTGTTGTTGCCCGCTTACTAATGGCGCACCCACTATAAATGCGCCATTAGTAATCAAGGTTACTAATGGCGCATCTATAGTAGGTGCGCCATTACTAGTTTTGCAAAAAAAAAAATAACATACTAATGGCGCACTGTCGCACAGTGCGCCATTACTAGTTTAAACTAGTAATGGCGCACTCTGGGACAGTGCGCCATTAGTAGTTTTGTAAAAAAAGAATAAAAAATATCATATAAAAAAGAACATTAATGGCGCACTTTACTGCTGGTGCACCATTACTAGTTACAACTAGTAATGGCGCACTTCGTACCGATGCGCCATTAGTATGTTTGGACAGGCGCGCTAGTTCAAAAAAAACTTTTTGATACTAATGGCGCACTCTGGGCCTGGTGCGCCATTAGTAGTTTGAACTCTAATGGCGTATCTGTTGTTGGTGCGCCATTACTATATACTGAACTAGGCCCAGAGTGTCAAGGATTCACTCAATCCTAGCGTCATTAGTATCAATTCCATCTATAGCCCTTTTCCTAGTAGTGGTGCATGTATCTCTACAACCCTAGCGTCACCGAACCTTAAGTGTGTAAACCCTACGGGTTCAGGAGACACGCAGACATGACCGAGACGACTCTTCGGTCAATATGCGCCATTAGTATCAATTCCATCTATAGCCCTTTTCCTAGTAGTGGTGCATGTATCTCTACAACCCTAGCGTCACCGAACCTTAAGTGTGTAGACCCTACGGGTTCGGGAGACACGCAGACATGACCGAGACGACTCTTCGGTCAATAACCAACAGCGGGATCTGGATACCCATGTTGGTTCCCACGTGTTCCTCGATGATCTCATCGGATGAACCACTGTGTCAAGGATTCACTCAATCCCGTATGTTATTCCCTTTGTCCATCGGTACGGTACTTGCCCGAGATTCGATCGTCGGTACGCTCGATACCTTGTTCAATCTCGTCATGGCAAGTCTCTTTACTCGTTCCGTAATCCATCATCCCGTGACTAACTCCTTAGTCACCTTGAGCTCATTATGATGATGTCTTACCGAGAGGGCCCAGAGGTACCTCTCCATCATACGGAGTGACAATATCCCAGTCTCGGTTCGTACCAACTCAACAGACACTTTCGGAGATACCCGTTGCATACCTTTATAGCCACCCAGTTACGTTGTGACGTTTGGCACACCCAAAGTATTCCTACAGTATCCGGGAGTTGCACAACCTCATGGTCCAAGGAATAAATACTTGACACTGGTAAAGCTTATGCATTACGAACTATACGATCTCATGCTAGGCTCAGGATTGGGTCTTGTCCATCACATCATTCTCCTAATGATGTGATCCCGTTATCAATGACGTCCAATGTCCATGGTCAGGAAACCGTGACCATCTATTGATCAACGAGCTAGTAACTAGAGGCTTACCAGGGACACGTTGTGGTCTATGTATTCACACATGTATCGCTGTTTCCGTACAATACAATTCAAGCATGAATAACAAACAATTATCATGAACAAGGAAATATAATAATACTTTTATTATTGCCTCTAGGGCATATTTCCAACAGTCTCCCACTTGCACTAGAGTCAATAATCTAGTTACATTGTGATGAATCGAACACTCATAGAGTTCTGGTGTTGATCATGTTTTGCCCGTGGAAGAGGTTTAGTCAACGGGCCTACAACATTCAGATCCATATGCACTTTACAAATATCTATGTCTCCATCTTGAACATAATTCCGGATGGAGTGGAAACGGCGCTTGATGTGCTTGGTCTTCTTGTGAAACCTGGGCTCCTTGGTAATGGCAATAGCTCCAGTGTTGTCACAGAAGAGAGTCATCGGGCTTGACGCACTTGGAATGACTCCTAGGTTGGTGATGAACTCCTTCATCCAGACTCCTTCTTGTGCTGCTTCGCAAGCAGCTATGTACTCCGCTTCACATGTAGAATGCGCCACGATGGTCTGCTTGCAACTGCACCAGCTGACTGCTCCACCATTCAAATATACACGTATCCGGTTTGTGACTTTGAGTCATCCAGATCTGTGTCGAAGCTAGCATCGACGTAACCCTTTACGACGAGCTCTTCGTCACCTCCATAGATGAGAAACATATCATTAGTCCTTTTCAGGTACTTCAAGATGTTCTTGACCGCTGTCAAGTGTTCCATACCGGGATCACTTTGGTACCTCCCTACCAAACTTATGGCAAGGTTCACATCAGGTCTGGTACACAGCATGGCATATATGATAGAACCTATGGCCGAGGCATAGGGAATGACACTCAACTTTTCTCTATCTTCTGCTGTGGTCGGGGACTGAGCCTTGCTCAATCTCATACCTTGCAAAACAGGCAAGAACCCTTTCTTGGACTGATCCATATTGAACTTCTTCAATATCTTGTCAAGGTATGTGCTTTGTGAAAGACCAATGAGCCGTCTTGATCTATCTCTATAGATTTTGATGCCTAATATGTAAGCAGCTTCTCCAAGGTCCTTCATTGAAAAACTCTTATTCAAGTAGGCCTTTATACTTTCCAAGAATTCAATATCATTTCCCATCAGCAATATGTCATCCACATATAATATGAGAAATGCTACTGAGCTCCCACTCACTTTCTTGTAGATACAAGCTTCTCCCCAAGTCTGTATAAAGCCAAACGCTTTGATCACATGATTAAAGCGATTATTCCAACTCCGAGATGCTTGCACCAGCCCGTATATCGAGCGCTGGAGCTTGCATACCTTGTTAGCATTCTCTGGATCGACAAAACCTTCCAGCTGCATCATATACAGCTCTTCCTTGAGGAAGCCATTAAGGAATGCCGTTTTGACGTCCATTTGCCATATCTCATAATCATAGAATGCGGCAATAGCTAACATGATTCGGACGGACTTTAGCATCGCTACAGGAGAGAAAGTCTCGTCGTAGTCAATCCCTTGAACTTGTCAATAACCCTTAGCGACAAGTCGAGCCTTATAGATGGTCACATTACCATCCGCGTCTGTCTTCTTCTTAAATATCCATTTATTTTCTATGGCATGCCTATCATCGGGCAAGTCCACCAAAGTCCATACTTTGTTTTCATACATGGATTCTATCTCGGATTTCAAGCACCGAATGTACGGCACCTCCGCGTCCAGCACACGTTTAGCTTGATGACGTCCCACCAGCTCTTGATCCAGTTGAGCTTCACGGGAGAGTTTCGTCAGCACGACGGCGTGGTGACGGGGATGATGAAACTACCGGCGCAGGGTTTCGCCTAAGCACTGCAACGGTACGACCGATGTGTGTTTCTGTGGAGGGGGGCACCGCACACGGCTAAAAGATCAATCATCAACTTGTGTGTTTATGGGGTGCCCCCCACCCCCGTATATAAAGGAGTGGAGGAGGGGGAGAGGCCGGCCCTCTATGGCGTGCCTAGGAGGAGTCCTACTCCCACCGGGAGTAGGATTCCCCCCTTTCCCTAGTTGGAGTAGGAGAGGAAGGGAAGGAGGAGTAGGAGAGAAGGAAAGGGGGGCGCCACCCCCCAAACCTTTTCCAATTCGGCCTCCTGCCCAAGGGGGGTGCACCATCCCCTTGTGGGCTGGTGTGCTTCCTTCTTATGGCCCATAAGGCCCATAACTTCTCCCGGGGGGTTCCGGTAACCTCTTAGTGCTCCGGAAAAATGCCCGAACCACTCGGAACCTTTCCGATGTCCGAATATAGCCTTCGAATATATCGATCTTTACGTCTCGGACATTCCGAGACTCCTCGTCATGTCCGTGATCTCATCCGGGACTCCGAACTACCTTCGGTACATCAAAACTCATAAACTCGAGGTACCGATCGTCATCAAACGTTAAGCGTGCGGACCCTACAGGTTCGAGAACTATGTAGACATGACCGAGACTCATCTCCGGTCAATAACCAATAGCGGAACCTGGATGCTCATATTGGCTCCTACATATTCTACGAAGATCTTTATCGGTCAAACCGCATAATAACATACGTTGTTCCCTTTGTCATCGGTATGTTACTTGCACGAGGTTCGATCGTCGGTATCTCAATACCTAGTTCAATATCGTTACCGGCAAGTATCTTTACTCGTTCCTTCATACATCATCTCGTGACTAACTAATTAGTCACATGCTTGCAAGGCTTATTATGATGTGTATTACCGAGAGGGCCCAGAGATACCTCTCTGACACTCGGAGTGACAAATCCTATTCTTGATCTATGCCAACACCACGAACACCTTCGGAGACATCTGTAGAGCATCTTTATAATCACCCAGTTACGTTGTGACGTTTTATAGCACACAAGGTGTTCCTCCGGTTTTCGGGAGTTGCATAATCTCATAGTCATAGGAACATGTATAAGTCATGAAGAAAGCAATATCAGTAAAACTAAATGATCATAGTGCTAAGCAAACAGATGTGTCTAGTCCATCACATCATTCTCCTAATGATGTGACCCTGTTGATCAAATGAAAACTCATGTCTATGGCTAGGAAACATAACCATCTTTGATCAATGAGCTAGTCTGGTAGAGGCATACTAGGGACACTCTGGTTTGTCTATGTATTCACACATGTAGTAAGTTTCCGGTTAATACAATTCTAGCATGAATAATAAACATTTATCATGATATAAGGAAATAAATAATAACTTTATTATTGCCTCTAGGGCATATTTTCTTCACTTTGTTCTCTTGTGAAACCTGGATTCCTTCGCCAAGGCTATTGCTCCAGTGTTGTCACAAAAGATTTTCATTGGACCCGATGCACTAGGTATTACACCTGGATCAGATATGAACTCCTTCATCCAGACTCCTTCATTTGCTGCTTTCGAAGCAGATATGTATTCCGCTTCACACGTAGATCCCGCCATGACGCTCTGCTTGGAACTGCACCAACTGACAGCTCCACCGTTCAATAAAAATACATATTCGGTTTGAGACTTAGAGTCATCTGGATCAGTGTCAAAGTTTGAATCGACGTAACCATTTACGACGAGCTCTTTGTCACCTCCATACATGAGAAACATATCCTTAGTCCTTTTTAGGTACTTCAGGATGTTCTTGACCGCTGTCCAGTGATCCACTCCTGGATTACTTTGGTACCTCCCTGCTAAACTTATAGCAAGGTACACATCAGGTCTGGTACACAGCATTGCATACATGATAGATCCTATGGCCGAGGCATAGGGAATGACTTTCATTTTCTCTCTATCTTCTGCAGTGGTCGGGCATTGAGTCTTACTCAACTTCACACCTTGTAACACAGGCAAGAACCCTTTCTTTAACTGATCCATTTTGAACTTCTTCAAAGCTTTATCAAGGTATGTGCTTTGTGAAAATCCAATTAAGCGTCTTGATCTATCTCTATACATCTTAATGCCTAATATGTAAGCAGCTTCACCGAGGTCTTTCATTGAAAAATTCTTATTCAAGTATCCTTTTATGCTATCTAGAAATTCTATATCATTTCCAATCAACAATATGTCATCCACATATAATATCAGAAAAGCTACAGAGCTCCCACTCACTTTCTTGTAAATACGGGCTTCTCCAAAAGTTAGTATAAAACCATATGCTTTGATGACCTCATCAAAGCATATATTCCAACTCCGAGATGCTAGCACCAGTCTATAGATGGATCGCTGGAGCTTGCACACTTTGTTAGCACCTTTAGGATCGACAAAACCTTCTGGTTGCATCATATACAACTCCTCTTTGAGATATCCATTCAGGAATGTTGTTTTGACATCCATTTTCCAGATTTCATAATCATAAAATGCGGTAATTGCTAACATGATTCGGATAGACTTAAGCATCGCTACAGGTGAGAAAGTCTCATCGTAGTCAACTCCTTGAACTTGTCGAAAACCTTTCGCAACAAGTCGAGCTTTGTAAACAGTAACATTACCGTCAGCGTCGGTCTTCCTCTTGAAGATCCATTTATTTTCGATGGCTTGCCGATCATCGGGCAAGTCAACCAAAGTCCACACTTTGTTCCCATACATGGATCCCATCTCAGATTTCATGGCCTCAAGCCATTTTGTGGAATCTAGGCTCGCCATCGCTTCCTCATAGTTCGTAGGTTCATCATGGTCCAGTAACATGACTTCCAGAACTGGGTTGCCGTACCACTCTGGTGCGGAACGTACTCTGGTTGATCTACGAAGTTCAAAAATAACTTGATCCGAAGTTTCATGATCATCATCTTTAGCTTCCTCACTAATTGGTGTAGGAATCACTAGAACTAGTTTCTGTGATGTACTACTTTCCAATTCGGGAGAAGGTACAATTACCTCAACAAGTTCCACTTTCCTCCCACTCACTTCTTTCGAGAAAAACTCCTTCTCTAGAAAGGATCCATTTTTAGCAACAAATATCATGCCTTCGGATCTGTGATAGAAGGTGTACCCAACAGTCTCCTTTGGGTATCCTATGAAGACACATTTCTCCAACTTGGGTTCGAGCTTATCAGGTTGAAGCTTTTTCACATAAACATCGCATCCCCAAACTTTAAGAAACGACAACTTTGGTTTCTTGCCAAACCATAGTTCATATGGCGTCGTCTAAACAGAATTAAATGGTGCCCTATTTAACGTGAATGCAGCTGTCTCTAAAGCATAACCCCAAAACGATAGTGGTAATCGGTAAGAGACATCATAGACCGCACCATATCTAATAAAGTATGGTTACGATGTTCGGACACACCATTACGCTGTGGTGTTTCGGGTGGCATGAGTGGTGAAACTATTCCACATTGTTTCAAATGAAGACCAAACTCGTAACTCAAATATTCACCTCCACGATCAGATCGTAGAAACTTTATTTTCTTGTTATGATGATTCTCTGCTTCACTTTGAAATTCTTTGAACTTTTCAAATGTTTCAGACTTGTGCTTCATCAAGTAGATATACCTATATATGCTTAAATCATCAGTTAAGGTCAGAAAATAACGATACCCGCCGCGAGCTTCAACACTCATTGGTCCACATACATCAGTATGTATGATTTCCAACAAATATGTTGCTCGCTCTGTTGGGGAACATAGTATTTCAAAAAAATTCCTACGATCACACAGGATCTATCTACTAGATGCATAGCAACGACAGGGGAGAGTGTGTCCACGTACCCTCGTAGACCGAGAACGGAAGCGTCTAGTGACGCGGTTGATGTAGTCGAACTTTCTTCACGATCCAATCGATCAAGCATCGAACATACGGAGGCTCCGCGTTTAGCACACGTTTAGCTTGACGATGTCCCACGAGCTCTTGATCCAGTAGAACCTTGCGGAGAGTTTCGTTAGCACAACGGCGTGGTGACGGAGATGATGAAGCTACCGGCGCAGGGCTTCGCCTAAGCACTTCAACGGTATGACCGAGGTGTGTATCTGTGGAGAGGGGCGCCTCACACAGTTGGGAGAGATCAACTGATCAACTTTTGTGTCTATGGGGTGCCTCTATCCCCGTATATAAAGGAGGAGGGGAGGGGAGGGGCCGGCCCTCTCTATGGCGTGCCCTAGGGAGTCCAACTCCCACCGGGAGTCGGACTCCCCCTCTTTCCCTAGTAAGATTAGGAGAAGAAGGAAGGAGGAGAGAGGGAAGAAGGAAAGGGGGGCCAGCGCCCCTCCCAATTCGGATTTGGCTGGTGGGGGCGCGCCCCCACCTTGGCTGCCTCCTCTCCCGTTCCACTATGGCCCATTAAGGCCCATTAACTCCCCGGGGGGTTCCGGTAACCCCCCCGGTACTCTGGTATATGCCCGACACCTCCCGGAACCTTTCCGGTGTCCAAACATAGTTGTCCAATATACCGATCTTTATGTCTCGGACATTCCGAGACTCCTCGTCATGTCTGTGATCTAATCCGGGACTCCGATCTACCTTCGGTACATCAAAACTCATAAACTCCTAATACCGATCATCATCAAACGTTAAGCGTGCGGACCCTACGGGTTTGAGAACTATCTAGACATGACCGAGACTCATCTCCGGTCAATAACCAATAGCGGAACCTGGATGCTCGCATTGACTCCTACATAATCTACGAAGATCTTTATCGGTCAAACCGCATAACAACATACGTTGTTCCTTTTGTCATCGGTATGTTACATGCCCGAGATTCGATCGTCGACTATCTCAATACCTAGTTCAATCTCGTTAATGGCAAGTCTCTTTACTCGTTCTGTAATACATCATCTTGTGTCTAACTCATTAGTCATATGCTTGCAAGGCTTATTATGATGTGTAATACCGAGAGGGCCCATAGATACCTCTCTGACATTCTGAGTGACAAATCCTATTCTTAATCTATGCCAACACCACGAATACCTTCGGAGACACCCATAAATCATCTTTATAATCACCTAGTTACGTTGTGACGTTTGATAGCACACAAGGTGTTCCTCCGGTATTCGGGAGTTGCATAATCTCATAGTCATAGGAACATGTATAAGTCATGAAAAAAGCAATAGCAGTGAAACTAAACGATCATAGTGCTAAGCTAACGGATGGGTATAGTCCATCACATCATTCTCCTAATGATGTGATCCCGTTGATCAAATGACAACTCATGTCTATGGTTAGGAAACATAACCATCTTTGATCAATGAGCTAGTCTAGTAGAGGCATACTAGGGGCACTCTGTTTTGTCTATGTATTCACACTTGTACTAAGTTTCCGGTTAATACAATTCTAGCATGAATAATAAACATTTATCATGATTTAAGGAAATAAATAATAACTTTATTATTGCCTCTAGGGCATATTTCCTTCAGTCTCCCACTTGCACTAGAGTCAATAATCTAGTTCACATCTCCATGTGATTTAATACCGATAGTTCACATCGTTATGTGAATAACACCCATTGTTCACATCACCATGTGACCAACACCCAAAGGGTTTACTAGAGTCAATAATCTAGTTCACATCGCTATGTGATTAACACCCAAGAGTAATAAGGTGTGATCATATTTTGCTTGTGAGAGAAGTTTAGTCAACGGGTCTGTTACATACAGATCCGTATGTATTTCGCAAATCTCTATGTCTACAATGCTCTTCATGGAGCTACTCCAGCTAATTGCTCCAACTTCCAATATGCATCCAGATTGATACATAGAGTCATCTGGATTAGTGTAAATCTTGCATCGGTGTAACTCTTTACGATGAACTCTTTATCACCTCCATAATCGAGAAAACATTTCCTTAGTCATCCAGTAACTAAGGATAATTTTGACCGCTGTCCAGTGATCTACTCCTGGATCACTTTTGTACCTCCTTGCCAAACTCATGGTAAGGTCCATAACAGGTTTGGTATACAGCATGGCATACTTTATAGAACCTATGGTTGAGGCATAGGAAATGACTTTCATTCTTTCTCTATCTTCTGCCGAGGTCAGGCTTTGAGTCTTACTCAACTTCGTACCTTACAACTTAGGCAAGAACTCCTTCTCTGACTGATCAATTTTGAACTACGTCAAAAACTTGTCAAGGTATGTACTCATTGAAAAAACTTATCAAGGGTCTGGATCTATCTCTATAGATCTTGAGGCTCAATATGTAAGGAGCTTTACCGAGGTTTTTCTTTGAAAAAACTCCTTTCAAACACTCCTTTATGCTTTCTAGAAAATTCTACATCATTTCTGATCGACAATATGCCATTCAGATATGCTTATCAGAAAGGCTGTAGTACTCCCACTCACTTTCTTGTAAATACAGGCTTCACCGCAAGTCTGTATTAAACTATATGCTTTGATCAACTTATCAAAGCGTATATTCCAACTCAGAGATGCTTGCACCAGTCCATAGATGGATTACTGGAGCTTGCAGACTTTGTTAGCACCTTTAGGATCGACAAAACCTTCTGGTTGCATCATATACAACTCTTCTTTAATAAATCCATTAAAGAATGCTGTTTTGTTATCCATTTGACAGATTTCATAAAATGTGACAATTGCTAACATGATTCGGACAGACTTAAGCGTCGCTACGGGTGAGAAAGTCTCATCGTAGTCAACTATTTGAACTTGTCAAAAACCTTTCGCAACAAGTCTAGCTTTGTAGACTGTAACATTACCGTCAGCATCGGTCTTCCTCGTGAAGATCCATTTATTTTCAATGCCTTGCCGATCATCGGGTAAGTCAACCAAAGTCCACACTTTGTTCTCATACATGGATCCCATCTCAGATTTTATGGCCTCAAGCCATTTTGCGGAATCTGGGCTCATCATCACTTCCTCATAGTTCGTAGGTTCATCATGGTCTACTAACGTGACTTCCTGAACCGTGTTGCCGTACCACTCTAGCACGGAACATACTCTGGTTGATCTACGAAGTTTAGTAGTAACTTGATCCGAAGGTTTCATGATCATCATCATGAGCTTCCTCACTAATTGGTGTAGGAATCAATGGAACTAGTTTCAGTGATGTACTACTATCCAATTCGGGAGAAGGTACAATTACCTCATCAAGTTCCACTTTCCTCCCACTCACTTCTTTCGAGAGAAACTCCTTCTCTAGAAAGGATCCATTCTTAGCAACGGATATCTTGCCTTCGGATCTGTGATAGAAGGTGTACCCAACAGTCTCCTTTGGGTATCCTATGAAGACACATTTCTCCAACTTGGGTTCGAGCTTTTGAGGTTGAAGCTTTTTCACATAAGCATTCCAGTCCCAAACTTTAAGAAACGACAACTTTGGTTTCTTGCCAAACAATAGTTCATAAGGTGTCATCTCAACGAATTTAGATGGTGCCCTTATTTAACGTGAATGCATCTGTCTCTAATGCGTAACCCAAAACGATAGTAGTAAATCGGTAAGAAACATCATAGATCGCACCATATCTAATAAAGTACGATTATGACGTTCGGACACACCATTACGCTGTGGTGTTCCGGGTGGCATGAGTTGCGAAACTATTCCACATTGTTTCAAATGAAGACCAAACTCGTAACTCAAATATTCGCCTCCATGATCAGATCGAAGAAACTTTATTTTCTTATTACGATGATTCTCTACTTCACTCTGAAATTCTTTGAACTTTTCAAATGTTTCAGACTTGTGTATCATCAAGTAGATATACCCATATCTCCTCAAATCATCAGTGATGGTCAGAAAATAACGATACTCGCCGCGAGCCTCAACACTCCTTGGTCCACATACATCAGTATGTATGATTTCCAATAAATCAGTTGCTCGCTCCATTGTTCCAGAAAACGGAGTTTTAGTCATCTTGCCCAAGAGGCATGGTTCGCAAGCACCAAGTGATTCATAATCAAGTGATTCCAAAAGTCCATCACTATGTAGTTTCTTCATGCGCTTTACACCAATATGACCTAAACGGTAGTGCCACAAGTAAGTTGCACTATCATTATTAACCTTTGGCTTTAATATTACAAATACGTGTATCACTACGATCGAGATCCAACAAACTATTTTCATTGGGTGTATGACCATCGAAGGCTTTATTCATGTAAACATAATAACAATTATTCTATGATTTTAAATGAATAACCGTATTGCAGCAAACATGAAGAAATGATATTCATGCTCAACGCAAATGCCAAATAAAATTTATTTAGGTTCTACACTAATCCCGAAATTATAGGGAGTGTGCGATGACGATCATATCAATCTTGGAACCACTTCCAACACACATCGTCACTTCACCTTTGACTAGTCTCTGTTCATTCTATGTCGGTGTACTAAAGTAGGGGTACCTTAGTATCCCGAACTTGTGCACGGGCTGTTGCAGCGTCCCGAGGCGGGGCTTGCCGCACGACCGCCAAGGCCCACTATGGTTCCTTTGGAGCCATTCAAGAACAAAGTATTCAAGTTAAAGAAACAAGGCCCCGGCAAGAGGAGCTTGCCGGGAAGGCCACTCAAGGCTCGAGACCACTTCTTTGGCACAAGACCCTGGCAAGAAGAACTTGCCGGGAAGGCCAAACATGGCGTTTCAAGAGACTTGCCGCGACGCGCCGCGCGTCCCTGCAAGGCCCGGAGAGCGACAAGCTTCCGGGTGCGACAAGATGGCGGCCGCGGCAAGGCGCTTGCCGCGGCAAGCTTCCACTAAGTGCCCGCGCTCCAGCTCATCCAGCCACGCGTCGCCCCGGGGCCCTTCCAGGCGCACTTGGCGGAAGGCTGTGCAGCCTGGGGAACACGGTGGCAAGCTGCGATGACAAGGCCACCGTCGTGGCGGACGGTGGCGCCCTGACGGACGCTTTTTGCACTGTTCGGGGCGACGGCGACAGGCATTTAATGCCCTTGTCCCCTGCCGTCAGGGTTAGGTATAGAGCACTATTCAAACACTGTTCCAACTACCACCATTTTTACATTTTTACCCTTGACTGCGTTGCCACCTGTCGGTGACCCCTTTGACCTATAAAAGGAGGCCCATGCGCAACGTAGAGGGGGTTTTGATCATCGATCACTCTCACGCTCGGTACTGCTAGCGACAAGCACTGTTGCTCTTCTCTCTCCCGAGCTCAGAACGCAATACAAACCAAGGCAGGAGTAGGATTTTACGCATCCGTGCGGCCCGAACCAGGATAAACTGCTCGCGTGTTCGCCTCGATCCGGTCTTCGTGCTTCCTCCGCCCCCTTGCCGTACCGAAAAGGGCTCCGGTCCCATAGGTGTTCGTGGGCGATCAGTTTCCCCGACATCTTTGGCGCGCCAGGTAGGGGGTGCGTCGAGGTTGTGTGAACCCGATCCGGCGTTCACGCGGGCGAAATCTCCACCAACCTCATCAACTTCATCGACTTCATCAACATGCCACCGAAGAAGAAGGCTTCGGAGGCAGCAGGCCCGTCCGCGTCGATCCCACCGCCGCCGGAGCCAACGGCCGGTGGGGGAGACGTCTGCGGAAGGACGGACGCCGGCGAGGAAACTCACGTCGTCGCCAAGTCCAAGGATAAGACGGATGACCGAGCGCACTCCAAGACCTCGGCGTCCGTGCATGCACCACGCCCGTCTCAGGAGGCGCCGGACCGGCAGCGACGTGGTACACAAGGTACCATACGCTTGCTGGGCCAAGGTCAAGCTGGCGGTTCGCGGGACGCTCAAGGCCAACATGCTGGCACGAGCAAGGCGCGGTCGCCGGGACGAGACGCTGCTCCTTCTAACGCAGTTAGAAGTCCGAGCATATCTCGCTCCTCGCACCGCTCGCCGCCGCTCCCCGCCACTCCCGCAGAAGCTCTAGCTCGCGCTCAACTGCTCCTCGACTTCCCTCCAGCGGCAGACAAGGCCGACGACTGGAGGGCCACCATCCAAAGCCTCATCGCCTTCGCCAACAACGACACTCCGCAGCAGCCGACGACGTCGCGGCCGCGACAAGTTAGCCAGGCGCGGGCTGATGGCGACAGGACTGCCGGGGGTGCAACCACCGTGCACTCTTCGCCCCGAAGGCCAAAATCACCGACCCGCAGGATCAACATCGACGACGACTCCACAGCGTCATCGGATCTGCGAGCTCGACGCGATCAGCGCCAAGTCCTTGACGACCGACAACAAGAGGACGCTCGAACTCGCATCAAGCGTCGAAGAGAAGCGCGGCGACAATCCGACCAGCGCGCTGGGCCCGCTGTCGACATGCACGCGCCCGGAGAACCAGGCGACTTGCCGTACGCGGCGGGTTGTCCTGCGTTCACCCGTGAGCTGCGGCAAGTCTAGTGGCCCCGCATGAAGAACTTCAAGCCCGACGTACCCGAGAAGTACGACAGCAAGACTCATCCGTCGGAGTTCCTCAGCATCTACACCATTGCGGTGTAGGCTGCCGGGGGACGAGACGAGAAGATACTCATGACCTACTTCCCGCTAGTGCTTTAGCCAAACGTCAGATCTTGGCTCATGCACTTGCCGGAGAACTCCATTTCTTCTTGGGCCGACCTGTGCCATCAGTTTGTCGGCGCCTTCACAGGTGGCCACAAGCCTCATGGCCAGGAGAGTGATCTTCATATACTCGCCCAGAAGGAAGGAGAGTCCCTGCGAAAGTATATCCAAAGATTCAGCCGCATCCAGCACAACATCCCAGACGTCCACCCCGCCGCGGTTATCAGCGCGTTCCACCAGAACGTGCGTAACCGCAGGATGAGGGAGGAAATGGCGATGTACAAGATCCGAGACGTCAGTGAGCTTTATGCCCTGGCCGACAAGTTCGCACGCGCTGAAGAGGGGAGGAGACTCCCCGGGGAGGATACAGGAGCAGGGGGAACATATAGCGAGGACGCCGCCCCGGCAAAGAAGAACCGGCGGCGGAACAACAGAAAAAAGAAGAACAAAGAAGTGCTAGTAGTTGAGCAGTCCGGCAAGGAGGCCGGCGCCAAGAAAGCCCAGACTGGGAGCTCCGGCAAGGAGACTGTGGCAGCCGCCGACAAGCAGGACGGCTCCGACAAGCAGTACTGCAAGATCCACCGCACCAAGGGCCACGACCTCCAGAACTGCAAAAGGGTCGAGTACCTCGTCGAGCAGCAGAAGGCTGAATACGAGCGACGCGACAAGGAGAAGGCCCAGGGAGGTGGTGGAGAGTCCGGCATGAAGCGGCCATTCAATGGCCGGGGAGGACGCCGCGGCAAGGCCAAGCAGCGGCAAGGAGACAGACCTCCCCGCGGCCGCGACAAGGACGAAGACGAAGATGACGACGAAGACATGGATGACGGGGATAACAGCGAGCAAGAGTTCCAGAAGGCAACAGAAGTTTTCTGCGTAGACGGTGGTGCTTCCCTGCATACTTCCCACCGCCAACTCAAACAATGGGTGCGGCAAGTCAATGCGGCAGAGCCACCCGTCGAGTCGCGCAAACTTCTGAAGTGGTCCAGCACGCCCATCATCTTCGACATTAAGGACCACCCTGACCGCACAACTGCGGTCGGGTGCTTGCCGATGTTGGTTTCACCAACTATCCGCAACCTCAAAGTCACCAAGATGCTAGTTGACGGCGGGGCCGGCCTGAACCTGATCTCCTCCGCTGTGGTCCGGAAACTCCAGATCCCCGACAGCGAGCTTGAAGAAACCGGCACGTTCCAAGGGATCAACCCGGGAAGGAGCAAGCCGAAGGGGAAGATCACACTGCCAGTGACCTTTGGCGGAGAGCTGAACTTCAGGACTGAGAGGATCACCTTTGATGTTGCAGATATTCCATTAACCTACAATGGAATACTTGGCCGTCCAGCGCTCGCCAAGTTCATGGCAGCCTGTCATTATGCCTACAACATGCTCAAGATGCCAGGCCCGATAAGCGTCATCTATGTCCCTGGCGACAAGAAAGATGCCCTTATCTGTGCTGACAAGATCTACCGGGATGCAGCAGCCGCAACAGATAGCAAAACACTTGCCGCTGAAGCTCCCGGGGGAAGAACAAGACCAAGTCCGGCAAGAGCTCTGGGGCCCACTCCGGCAAACGCACCTCTTCGGAGTGCTGCGCTGCCGTCGAGGACGCACCATCGAGCTCCACCGGCAAGTGCAAGAAGACGATGGCAGCTCCACCCGCGACCAAGAAGGTGTCCGCCAAGGAGGACGGCACTGGTGGTACTTTCACCATCAGTGCCACGCTCGACCCCAAATAGGAAAGCGCGCTCGTTGCTTTCCTGCGGGCGAATGTCGACGTGTTCGCATGGCAACCGTCTGACATCCGCGGTGTTCCCAGGAAAGTGATTGAGCACAAGCTTGCCGTTTGCCCTCACGCGCGGCCCGTCAAGCAGAACGTTAGAAAACAAGCAGTGGAGCGCCAAGAGTTTATCGCTGAAGAAATCAAGAAGCTAGAAGCGGCAGGCCTGGTCAGAGGTGTACTCCATCCCACGCGGCTGGCCAACCCTGTTGTCGTGCGCAAAGCGAATGGGAAGTGGAGGCTTTGTATAGACTTCACCGATGTGAATAAAGCTTGTCCCAACGATCCATTTCCCTTGCCGCGCATTGACCAGATTGTTGACTCCACAGCCGGATGTGAGTTGCTTTCATTTCTTGATGCATATTCATTATACCACCAGATCTTTATGGCTGAAGAAGATGAAGAGAAGACCGCATTCATTACTCCATGTGGCACTTATTGCTTCATACACATGCCTATTGGATTGAAGAATGCCGGTTCAACGTTTGCGAGGGTAGTCCATACAGCTTTTGAACCACAGATACACAGAAATGTAGAAGCTTACATGGATGATATAGTGGCCAAGAGCATGGACAGGGCTACCCTGATTCAAGATCTAGATGAAACCTTTGCGAATCTGCGCAAGATACAACTCAAGCTCAACCCCGAGAAGTGCGTGTTCGGAGTCCCCTCCGACAAGCTTCTCGGGTTCTTTGTGTCCCAGAGGGGGATTGAAGCCAATCCCGACAAGATTAAAGCCATTGAGCAGATCGAAGCTCCGAAGCGCGTCAAGGATGTACGAAGGCTTGCCGGCTGCGTGGCTGCTCTCAGCAGGTTCATTTCTAAGTCTGCAGAACGCGCCCTGCCATTTTTCAAAATCTTGAAAAAGCCGGGTCCAATGAAATGGACGCCAGAAGCGGAGGAGGCGCTGCAGGACTTGAAGAGGTACCTGTCCTCCACTCCAATACTTGTCCCACCTAAGCCACAAGAGAAGTTGCTGCTGTACTTAGCAGCAACCAATCAAGTGGTTAGTGCTGCGTTAGTAGAGGAAAGGGAGGCAGATGATGAGCCAACAGCCCCGGCAAGCACATCCAGTGACAAGCAGGGGGTTTCCCCGACAAGCTCTGGTCCCGACAAGGATGGGTCTGCGCAGATGCAAGAAGAGGTGCGGAAGAAGATGGTGCAGCGCCCAGTTTATTTTGTCAGTTCCCTTTTGCAGGGGGCTAGGTCAAGATACTCTGGAGTGCAGAAGCTGCTTTTCGGCCTCCTCATGGCCTCGAGAAAGCTGCGCCACTACTTCCAAGCACACGAGATAACAGTGGTCACTCGCTTTCCGCTGAAGAGGATACTGCAAAATCAAGAAGCGACAGGCAGGATTGTCGAGTGGGCATTGGAGCTGTCAAGCTTTGGTCTCAAGTTTGAAAGCACTTCAACTATTCAGAGCAGAGCATTGGCAGAGTTCATAGCGGAATGGACACCAACACCAGACGAAGAGATTCCAGAGACAAGCATCCCCGCCAAAGAAGCAAGCAAGGAATGGATAATGTACTTTGATGGTGCCTTCTCACTGCAAGGCGCCGGTGCCGGTGTACTGCTTGTCGCGCCCACCGGGGAGCACCTCAAGTACGTCGTCCAAATGCACTTTCCCAAGGTGCAGGCAACGAACAATACTCCGGAGTATGAAGGTTTGCTTGCCGGCCTCAGAATCACAGCAGAACTTGGGATCAAGAAGCTGATTGTGCGGGGTGATTCACAATTGGTCGTCCGCCAAGTGAACAAGAGCTACCAGAGTCCGTTGATGGAAGCTTACGTCGACGAAGTGAGAAAGCTTGAAGAGCACTTTGAAGGCTTGCAGATGGAGCACGTTCCAAGAGCTCAAAACGACATCGCAGATGGCCTGTCAAAGTGTGCTGCACTAAAGCTACCTGTGGAACCGGGGATCTTTGTGCTCAAGCTAACTCAACCATCCGTAACACCATCGGCTGGACAAAGTAAGAAGAGAAAGTTGGTTTCTGGTGACTACTTGCCGGCAGAGCTTCCTGAAGCCGCCGCCAACAAGGTCCCCAAGATCAATGACAAGATTGCTGAGGAACAGTCTGCTCCTGCAAGCCCAAGGGTTTGTACAGTCGAAGCAGGCGTTCCCGACAAGCTTTGCCCCGGCAAGCTTGCCGGGGAACGTCAAGCTCCGGCTGAACCACAAGTTCTTGCCGTGGAAGCTGACGTTCTCGCAGCAGCACAGATGCCTTTAGTCCTTGTTGCTGAGCCGCAGGCCCCAACATGGGCGTAGCAGATTGTCCAGTTCCTTCAAACAGGAGAGCTTCCCGAAGAGCCAGAGGAAGCAGAAAGAATAACCTGGCAGTCAAGTATGTATCAGTTCGTCGGCAACGAACTGTACAGAAGAAGACTCAATGGCGTGAAATTGAAGTGTATTTCCCGGGAAGATGGACAGAAGCTGTTGGCAGAGATACATGGAGGCATATGTGGTCACCACATTGGCGCGAGAGCAGTTGTCGGCAAGGCGTTCCGGCAAGGTTTCTTTTGGCCAGAAGCCCTCCAGGATGCAACTGCACAAGTAACGAAGTGTGAAGCGTGCCAGTTCCATTCCAAACAGATACATCAACCAGCTCAAGGTCTCCAGACGATCCCTTTATCCTGGCCATTTTCGGTCTGGGGGCTCGATATCCTCGGCCCCTTTCCCCGCGCAGCCGGGGGCTTTGAGTACTTGTACGTCTCCATCGACAAGTTCACAAAGTGGACAGAAGTGGAACCAGTGAGGAAGGTGACCGCACAGTCAGCAGTCAAGTTCTTCAGGTCGATTGTTTGCCATTTCGGAATCCCTAACAGGATCATCACCGACAACGACACACAATTCACAAGTCGCACCTTCATGCAGTACGTCCAAGACCTTGGCGCCAAGGTCTGCTTCGCTTCTGTTGCTCACCCGAGGAGCAACGGTCAAGCGGAGAGGGCAAACGCTGAAGTGCTGCGCGGACTCAAGACAAGAACTTTCGACAGGCTGCGCAAGTGCGGAAGAAGCTGGATCGAGGAGTTGCCAGCGGCTCTTTGGTCGATCAGGACGACGCCAAATCGAGCCACTGGACAGACACCCTTTGCTCTTGTCTATGGAGCAGAGGCAGTTCTCCCCACGGAACTCGTATACGGGTCACCTCGAGTGCTCGCTTATGATGAGCTCGAGCAAGAGCAGCTGCGACAAGACGACGCACTGCTCCTTGAGGAAGACCGTCTTCAGGCTGCTGTACGAGCTGCTCGATACCAGCAAGCTTTGCGCCGCTATCATAGGCGCAAAGTTAAAGCCAGAAGTCTCGAGGAAGGCGACCTTGTTCTTCGGCGCATTCAGTCCGCCAAGAATTCCAACAAGTTGACGCCGAAGTGGGAAGGCCCTTATCGGGTGAAACAAGTCACGAGGCCCGGCGCAGTCCGCCTTGAGACCGAAGAAGGCTTACCGGTGAGCAACTCCTGGAACATTGAGCATCTTCGCAAGTTTTACCCATAAGGCGCGGTTGCCGTGATCCGTTCTGGCAACCACCTTTTGTACAAGTCTTGCCGCTGATGCATGTAATCCTTTGTACAAAGCCGGGCGCAGACCCCGTACATCAGTAAAGCTTAAGTGCATCACACAACTTGTCATTTCATGCCTTTTCATTTCCTTGCGTGTACTATCTGACATTTTGTGCAGCACCTATCCCCGGTAAGCAATAACGAGCCGCAAGGCTCCATATCTATGTTTCCTCCCTTTTCTTTTCTCTCAAGCAGAAGAAGTTTTCCTCGCGCACAAGTTTGCCGGGGGGGAAGGAGACAGTGGTATGGACCGAGTGCCGTTCAAGAAAGCCTTGCCTTGCCGGGAAGCAAACGACACAAAAGCTAAGTTGCCAAAGTTTGAGCAATTACATTTTTAAATTTTTGAGTTATCTTCCTCTAACGATCGCACTTTGTATGGAAAACCTGTGCGCGGAGGAACCAACTCGTGGCTAGCCGCGCCCTTACTTTGTTTCGAGCACGCTCAACGGCTTAAGCGTGCTGCGACAAGTGTCGCGCCCTTACTTCGTTTTCGAGTTCGCTCAACAACCTAAGTGTGCTGCGACTAGCTGCGACAAGGTTTCTTGTCGGCAACGGCACTGCCAGCAGGCTGCTGAAGTTCCGCACTCAGCGCTCGCGACAAGGGTCCCTTCGCCGGCAAGTTCCCTAAAAGCGTAGGGTAAAAGCATACAAAGCAAGGAAGTCAAGTAAAGGAAATAACATTGCATTAACTACCCAAGATAAAGTTATGTTACAAAGCAACTTGTCGCAATGCTAATAAACTATTGTTCATAACGTGGTTGGCAGCGACAAGGAAAGAAGGAACTAAACGAGACTAATCCGCGCGGTCGCCCTCGACCCTCTTGATGCCGCCTACCTTGTTCACGATAGGCGCGACAAGGGCCTTGAGCGCCTCCTGGTCAACGTCCGGTGGCAAGGTCCTGAGGACGTTGGTGAGATTGAGGCCCGGGTTGCGGTGCACTATCTTCATCAACACCTTCTCGAGGGCCCCCGCGCAGAGCTTGCGCGACTCGTTCCCCAGCTGCTTCGGGATCCTTTCCCGGAGCTGCTGGAGGGCCGACGCCACCCCTTTGAAGAACAAACCCAGCTTGGCGCTGTGAGGGAGTTTCTCGTCGGTGGAGTACCCGAGGTGCTCCGCTCCCAGCTCCGCCAGCTCCTTGTCGACGTCGGCAGCGGTGGCAACAAGCCCCTCGGTCCAGTGCTCCACCGTCAGCCTGAAGTTGTTTTGGGAGAGAGCGGCGCTGTCCAATAGTGCCCTCTCGGCCCTGAGGTCCTCTTTCAGTTTCGTCTCCCGCTCTCTGGCGCCGTCAAGCGATGTGGTGAGGGTGGAAAGTTTCAACTCCAGATCGGCGATGGAGTCCTTGGCGACGGCGAGCTCCTTGCCCTTGTCGGAGAGGCGGACCTGCAGCTCGGAGTGGCTGTGGGCGTCCTTCTCCCTCTCCGACACAAGTGCGGCAACCTTCTCTTCGCTCGTCTTCAAGTTGGCCTCCAGTTGCGCCACCCTCGCCTCCAAGTCCCTCTTGGCGGTCTCATCAGCCGCAGCGGCATCCTTCGCTTCCTGCAGATCTCCGCCAAGAGACTGTTCACGCGCGGCAAGCTCGTCCTCGTGGCTGTCGAGGTCGACCTTCCGCTGCGTCAGTTCGCCTTCTCGCCGGGACAGCTCCTCGGCGGCGAGCCGTTGCTGCTCCTCTGCTTCGGCCTTCTCCAGAATGAAGGCTTGATGCGCCTCGGCAAGCTGCTCTCGCTCCTCCGCCAAGGATCGGAGAGCCGCTTGGTTGCTGGCTCGGAGCTCTTCGGCGCGTTTCTCCAGGTCGACGCCTGCCTTGGCGGCCAGAGCCTCCCGAGACTCCAGCTTGGCCTGCCGTGCGCGGTAAAAGGCCAGAAGCCTCCGCAGAAGCCGCTCCTCTTCGGGCTCGCTGCTGCTGCTTGGCGCGTCGACGAACTTCAACCCGGCGGAGGCGAGGACCTCCCCGTCGAAGACCTCTCCCTCCGCAGGCGCCCTCGACGTGGACACCCACGGGAGCTGGATGAAGACTCCATTGCCGGCCTCCAGGTAGGCGCCTGGCTCGGCCGCGGCAGCAGCGGGATCGGCAGCCGGCGCAGCGTCTGACGCTCCTGCGGCCTCAGGGCCATCAGTGCGACTGCCGATCCCCTCTTCAGCTGCCGCGCCAGTGGCTTTGGCTGCCTCTTCGGCGGTGGGCTCGTCGGCACCAGCCGCCTCTTCGGTAGCGGTGGCACTGCCAGTGTTGCCGCGCGCGTCCTCCTCGACGGCGACCTCCGTCTCCATCGGCTCTGGGGCGGACGGGTCTGACAGAAGAAAAGAAGAAGAAAGAAGAAAATAATGGTCAAGCAAATATCCAAAAAGAGAAATTCAGAAAAAGAAAAGTCCAAGGGTTTACCTGCACGGGCCTCCTCTTCGGCGGAGTTCCTTACCGGGGAACTCTCCCTCGGCGGCGTGGAGGTAACTCCCGCCGGCGGAGGACCAGTAGCGCCATCCCTAGGCGGAGTGCTCGCCCTTGGCGGGGTACTCGCCCTTGGCGGAGTGTCCTCTCTCGCCGGGGAGCTCCTCCTTGGCGGAGTGGTCGCGATGTGCGGCTCGTCGGGAGCGATCTCCTGGGGCTCCTGAGGCTGCTGCTCTGTTTCTGCATGAGTCAACAAACCAGACATCAGCAAAGATCGAAGACCCACGCGCGCCCGACGAGCGGAAAGTAGACAAGTGACTTACGCTGGGGGCTGCGCTGGGGGCTGCTCTGGAGAGCAGCTGCCGGGTCCGGCAAGCTTGTCGCAGGCGCCCCCCCCCCTGCCGACGCTGCGGGCTCGTCCTTGATGACGATCACCGGGACTTTGGCCCTCTTCGCCGCCCTCTGGGCCAGAGTCCTAAAAAAAAGACAAGATCAGAATCAGGCAAAAGAAGTACAAGACAAGAATCAACAGAAAACCAAAGAGGAACAGGAATCGCGAAGGCTTACTCTTCTTCCTCCTCCTCGTCGGAGCTGAGCACCGAGAAGTCGAAGTCCGGCTCGTGCGTCCCGGTGCGAGGAGCTGGAGGAGTGGGCTCCCTTAGCCGCTTGGCGGGAGAAGGGGCGGTGGTCTGAGAAGACCCCGCTCCGGTTGTCGCCGAGGCCCGGGGGGCGGAAGGAGCCGTGGAGCCGGCCCGGGAAGACCCCCCCTCCAGTTGCCGTTGAGGCGCGAGGCACTCCCTTGACGGCCTTGCTTGCCGCGGTGTCACGTGTCGGACAGCGCTGCGGCTGCTGGCCCGCCGGCCGCCCCGCCACGTCTGCGGCCTTGCGGAGGCGCCTCCTTGTTTGAGCCGGAGGACTAGCTGGTGGTGGTGAGCTCCCCGAGGACGAAGAAGAGGAGTCGAGGTTCAGCGAGCCGCCAGAGTCTTCGGCAGGATCGCTTGATCCAACGCCCTGCTCGGCGGGCCCGCTCGACTCTGCGCCTTGCTCGGCGGCCTTGCTTGTCCCGGCAAGTTGCTCGGCAAGCTTTCCAGCTTTGCGGACCTCTTCCTCCTCGGCGAGACTTACCGCCTCCGCTGCATCCGCCTCCTCCAAAGTATATCCAAACTCGCCCGCGGCCCTGGCTGCAGCTGCCTCCTCCAACCTGGTGGCAATATACGCCATCTCCTGGTCGGTAGTGTCGCGGGTGAGTCCCCTCTTCTCGTCGGGTTTGATTGGCAGCTCCACCAGGTTGTCGAAGAACGTCTGCACGGCTTCGTCAGAAGGTTCCCGCCAAGTGGGGTCGATCCCGTGGGAATCACACAACGACATCGCCGCGCGGATGGCGCTGAGCGACGAGTTGTTGCACAACAGAACTACGCCCTGCGGCAACGCGAACCACTCTGGATGGGCGGAGTCGTACTTGAATAGCGCTTGGAGCATTACGTTGAGCTCCAAGACAGTGAAATTGTAGTTGAGGCCCGGGCGCAGCCTCATGATGTCTGCCGCGTTATCAAACTCCCAAGCAGCCCTCTTCCTCTCCTGCAAGGGAGCGATGCGGCGGCAAAGGAAGTCTGCCCCGACAGCACCTACAGTGAGCTTGGCTTGCCGGAGGCGAAGAATCCTAGTGGTGGCTATCTTCAGCTTGTCGTCCTCAGGGGCCAGGTCAATCCAGTCATTGCCGCGCACTACTGCGACTTGGCGCCGGGAAGTGAACTGCTGCGGGTCATCCTCCATAATCCAACACCAGTTGGCCCTACACTCATCCCACTTGCCGCGGAGCTCCCCCGTCAAGTAAGCCTCTTTCTTATGGAGCCTAAAGATCCAAGAGATTCTGCCGGATAGAGGAGACCCAGACTCGACTCGAGGTATGAAGTAATGGCGGAAGAGAGCTACATTGGGGTAAACTCCGACGAAATTTTCACACAGATGTGCGAAAATGGCCATGGTCAAGACGGCGTTTGGGGTGAAGTCAAGGAGATGAAACCCGTAGGTATTCATGATATCACAGAAGAACTCCGAGAAGGGCGGGCAGAGCCCGCAGTAGAAGAACAGAGCAAAAAAGGCATAGCCGCCCGGGAACATATCGCAGGCCACGGCGGGGAGTACCTTGGTGCACGGATGCGCCTTTGTCTCCCTCGACCAGAAGAGGTAGAAGGTGTCCTTCAGCTCCTCCGCACTGAGCCTCGGCGGGAAGACCGCCATCTTCTTCCGCATTGCTACTAGCTTCAGCGCCTTGGCGGACTTCGCGGCCTTCGCCTTGTCGCCCTTCGGGGCCATGGCGGGGACGACGAGGGAAGTCGACGGCGCTGGAGATGCTGGCAGCGGCGGAAGGGGGCGGAGCGCTGCTCTCTTTCGACCTTCGGGAAGAAGGGGAGCGGCGGGGGTTTCTGGAGGATGAAGAAGCAACGGGCGAATGGAAGGAACTGCCCCTGTTTCCCCTGCTTTTAAGGGGGGAGAGGGGGGCGTTCCGCATTTCCCCATTTAAGAAACAGGCCACGATCTCTCCCACGACGCCGCAATCGACGCGTGCCGTTAGGGAGGGGCGCGGTGGATACGGAGTGGAATACGGCGCGCCGCGGGCCGCGCGTGCCCGTGCACTGTTTTGGGCCTGGCCCAACAGCGCTCGGCACCGTGTATGGCCCAGGCCCGGGAGCTCCTGTCGGTGTACTAAAGTAGGGGTACCTTAGTATCCCGAACTTGTGCACGGGCAGTTGCAGCGTCCCGAGGCGGGGCTTGCCGCGCGACCGCCAAGGCCCACTGTGATTCCTTTGGAGCCATTCAAGAACAAAGTATTCAAGTTAAAGAAACAAGGCCCCGGAAAGAGGAGCTTGCCGGGAAGGCCACTCAAGGCTCAAGACCACTTCTTTGGCACAAGACCCTGGCAAGAAGAACTTGCCGGGAAGGCCAAACATGGCGTTTCAAGAGACTTGCCGCGACGCGCCGCGCGTCCCGGCAAGGCCCGGAGAGCGACAAGCTTCCGGGCGCGACAAGATGGCGGCCACGGCAAGGCGCTTGCCGCGGCAAGCTTCCACTAAGTGCCCGCGCTCCAGCTCATCCAGCCACGCGTCGCCCCGGGGCCCTTCCAGGCGCACGTGGCGGAAGGCTGTGCAGCCTGGGGAACACGGTGGCAAGCTGCGATGACAAGGCCACCGTCGTGGTGGACGGTGGCGCCCCGACGGATGCTTTTTGCACTGTTCGGGGGGACGGCGACGGGCATTTAATGCCCTTGTCCCCTGCCGTCAGGGTTAGGTATAGAGCACTATTCAAACACTATTCCAACTACCACCATTTTTACATTTTTACCCTCGACTGCGTTGCCACCTGTCGGTGACCCCTTTGACCTATAAAAGGAGGCCCATGCGCAACGTAGAGGGGGTTCCAATCATCGATCACTCTCACGCTCGGTACTGCTAGCGACAAGCACTGTTGCTCTTCTCGCTCCCGAGCTCAGAACGCAATACAAACCAAGGCAGGAGTAGGGTTTTACGCATCCGTGCGGCCCGAACCTGGGTAAACTGCTCGCGTGTTCGCCTCGATCCGCTCTTCGTGCTTCCTCCGCCCCCTTGCCGTACCGAAAAGGGGCTCCGGTCCCATAGGTGTTCGTGGGCGATCAGTTTCCCCGACATTCTACAACTCCCGTTTCGAGTTACTAATTTTAGCAACTGAACCGGTATCAAATACCCATGGGTTGCTATGAACACTATTAAAGTATACATCAATAATCTTTATATCAAATATACCTTTGTTCACTTTGCCATCGTTCTTATTCGCCAAGTATCTAGGGAAGTTCCACTTCCAGTGATCATTTCCTTTGTAGTAGAAGCACTTAGTTTTAGGCTTGAGTTTAGCTTTTGGTTTCTTCACGGGAGTGACAACTTGCTTGTCATTCTTCTTGAAGTTCCCCTTCTATCCCTTTGCCCTTTACTTGAAACAAGTGGTCTTGTTAACCATCAACACTTGATGCTCTTACTTGATTTCTACCTTCGTTGATTTCAGCATCGCGAAGAGCTCGGGAATTACTTTCGTCATCCCTTCCATATTATAGTTCATCATGAAGTTCTAGTAACTTGGAGATAGTGACTTAGAGAACTTTGTCAATTACTACCTTATCTGGAAGATTAACTCCCACTTGATTCAAGCAATTGTAGTACCCAGACAATCTGAGCACATGCTCACTTGTTGAGCTATTCTCCTCCATCTTGTAGGCAAAGTACTGACAGAGGTCTTATACCTCTCGACACGGGCATGAGTATGAAATACTAATTTCAACTCCTGGAACATCTCATATGCTCCGTGGCATTCAAAACGTTTTTGAAGTCCTGGTTCTAAGCCGTAAATCATGGTGCACTAAACTATCAAGTAGTCATCATACCGAGCTTTTATCGAAATGTTCATAACGTCTGCATCTGCTCCTGCAATAGGTCTGTCACCTAGCGGTGCATCAAGGACATAATTCTTTTGTGCAGCAATGAGGAAAATCCTCAGATCATGGAACAAGTCTGCATCATTGCTACTAACATCTTTTAACTTAGTTTTCTCTAGGAACATATAAAAACAAACGGGGAGCTACATCGCGAGCTATTGATCTACAACATAGATATGCTAATACTACCAAGACTAAGTTCACGATAAATTAAAGTTCAGTTAATCATTTTACTAAAGAACTCCCACTTAGATAGACATCCCTCTAGTCATCTAAACGATCACGTGATCCAAATCAACTAAACCATGTCCAATTATCACGTGAGATGGAGTAGTTTTCAATGGTGAACATCTTATGTTGATCATATCTACTATATGATTCACGTTCGACCTTTCGGTCTCCAGTGTTCCGAGGCCCTATCTGCATATGCTAGGCTCATCAAGTTTAACCCGAGTATTCTGCATGTGTAAAACTGGCTTACGCCCATTGTATGTGAACATAGAGCTTATAACACCCGATCATCAAGTGGTGTCTCGACACGACAAACTTTCGCAATGGTGCATACTCAGGGAGAACACTTATACCTTGAAATTTTGTGAGAGATCGTGTTATAATGCTACCATCGATCTAAGCAAAATAAAATGCATAAAAGATAAACATCACATGCAATCAATATAAGTGATATGATATGGCCATCATCATCTTGTGCCTTTGATCTCCATCTCCAAAGCACCGTCATGATCACCATCGTCACTGGTGCGACACCTTGATCTACATCGTAGCATCGTTGTCGTCTCGCCAACTATTGCTTCCACGACTATCTCTACCGCTTAGTGATGAAGTAAAGCAATTACATGCCGATTTCATTTCATACAATAAAGCGACAACCATATGGCTCCTGCCAGTTGCCGATAAATTTACAAAACATGACCATCTCGTACAATAACGTATCACTCATCATGTCTTGACCATATCACATCACAACATGCCCTGTAAAAACAAGTTAGACGTCCTCTACTTTGTTGGTGCAAGTTTTACGTGGCTGCTACGGGCTTAGCAAGAACCGTTCTTGCCTACGCATACAAAAGCACAACGATATTTCGTCAAGTATGTGATGTTTTAACCTTCACAAGGACTGGGCGTAGCCACACTTGATTCAACTAAAGTTAGAGAAACTGACACCCGCCAACCACCTATGTGCGAAGCACGTCAGTAGAACCAGTCTCGCGTAAGCGTACGCGTAATGTCGATTCGGGCCGCTTCATCCAACAGTACCGCCGAATCAAAGTATGGCATGCTGGTAAGCAGTATGACTAGTATCGTCCACAACTCACTTGTGTTCTACTCGTGCATATCGTCTACGCATAGACCTGCCTCATGATGCCACTGTTGGGGAACGTAGTATTTCAAAAAATGAGAGGGGAGAGTGTCCACGTACCCTCGTAGACCGGGCGCGGAAGCGTCTAGTGACGCGGTTGATGTAGTTGAACTTTCTTCGCGATCCAATCGATCAAGCACCGAACATACGGAGCCTCCGCGTTCATCACACGTTCAGCTTGATGACGTCCCACGAGCTCTTGATCCAGTAGAACCTCGCGGGAGAGTTTCGTCGGCACAACGGCATGGTGACGGAGATGATGAAGCTATCGGCGCAGGGCTTCGCCTAAGCACTGCAATGGTATGACCGATGTGTGTATCTGTGGAGAGGGGCACCGCACATGGTTGGGAGAGATCAACTGATCAACTTGTGTGTCTATGGGGTGCCTCTACCCCCGTATGTAAAGGAGGAGGGGTGGGGAGGGGCCGGCCCTCTCTATGGCGCGCTCTAGGGAGTCCTACTCCCATCGGGAGTAGGACTCACCCCCCATTCCCTTGTAGGATTAGGAGAAGAAGGAAGGAGGAGAGGAAGAAGAAGGAAAGGGGGGCCATCCCCCCTCCCAATTCGGATTGGGCTGGTGGGGGGCGCACCCCCACCTTGGCCGCCTCCTCTCTCCTTCCCCTGTGGTCCATTAAGGCCCATTAACTCCTCGGGGGTTCCGGTAACCCCCCAGTACACCGCTATATGCCCCAAACCTCCCAGAACCTTTCCGGTGTCCAAACATAGTCGTCCAATATATCGATCTTTACGTCTCGGACATTCCGAGACTCCTCGTCATGTCCGTGATCTAATCCGGGACTCCGAACTACCTTCGGTACATCAAAACTCATAAACTCCTAATACCGATCGTCATCAAACGTAAGCGTGCAGACCCTATGGGTTTGAGAACTATGTCACTAGTGCAGAACCGGGCAATAGCACCGGTTCGTAAGGCCCTTTAGTGCCGGTTCCATAACCGGCACTAAAGTGTGGGCACTAAAGGCCCCCCCCCCCTTTAGTACCGGTTCAGCAGGAACCGGTGCTAAAGGGCAACCACGTGGCACGAGCCAGCTCCGGGGGCCAGGAGCCCTTTAGTGCCGGTTGGTAAAACCAACCGGTACTACAAGGTTTGGGGGGTTTTGGTTTTATGATTTCTTTTTCATTTAATTTTGTGTTTTCCATTTAATTCTTTTTTGTTTGCTGGTATTTTACGATACTACACATTGTACACGTTATGCATATATATATAT
>LR738711.1:58528588-58558924 GCA_902687465.1 Secale cereale
TATATATAAATAGAATTTCTAGTAGAACCAATCATATATATATCATCAAATGTCTCACAAACCACCAATTCACACATACACACATGTATAGCTATATACAATTTCTCCTACATGTTGCCTTCGGAGCCAGTGGCATTAGCCTAATTGGTGCCTTCGGAGCACGATGACAATTGGAAGTGGTTCATGGGGGCCATAGCGGGTAATGGTATTCTCCCTTCGGATCTATGACCTGGTCGAGCAAAAATCCCGCTATTTCCTCTTGAAGTGCTTGTACGCGCTCCGTTTCTAGGAGCTTGTCCCGCACCTCTGTGAACTGTTAAGAAGGAGATCAATATGCATGTTTATTAGTTGTGTGACTAGATATCGATAATGGTGTAAAAATTGTGAATAGTGTTCTGACAAACTTACCCATTCCTGTCTTTGAGATCTGCTCCTTGCGGACGCCATCATGCGAATGTTCTCGCAAAGGCAGTATGCACACAGATCAGTCCCCTGCGCCTGCTTCAGGGCCTTTACAAGAATGGAATTTGATCAGATAATAATTAATCAAGCATGATAATTAAAGAGATAATGACAGCTAGCTAGCTAGCTAGTACTACTTAATTACTTACATTGGGTCGAAAGCATTGCAGTCTTTGTTTCCATTCGCCTGGAGTGACGCTGATGAAACTTGCCCAAGCCCTGCCCGCCGACAAAGAAAATGAATAAATGGGTTATTAAATAGTTCATATCAGGAAATGACGAACTAAATAGGCCGAGATATATAGTTAATAATGATTGAAATTACCTGTTGACTATCCCAAACAAGATGGTGTAGTCACTTTGTTTTTTAAGTAGTGAGTCGAGTACTTCAACTATTTCGGCGTCAACTTTAATGATACACAAGATCCAGTGAATTCTGCATGCACACACGTTTGGATGTCTTAATTAAGCGAACATATGTAAGCGAAAACATGCAGCTAGCTAGTAGGCAAAAACAGAGAATTTGTAGTACAAGACAGTGTGACTCACTGGAAGTTGTAAGGAAGTAGTATATCTTCATTGTATTTGAGGCACTTCAAGAACTCTAGCATGCTGTCCTCTACATGCTTTTCATGATATTTATCTATTTTCCATGTGTATTCATTAACGGTGTTTGGATCAATAAACCCAATGCCATAGCGTCCACCTTTTTTCATTTCATACATCTTCATCCTGCATAATACCACAGAAAAGAATATAGTGAGGATAATTACAGGTAATGATTGATCAAAAGGATCACTACAGCTAGCTTGAGACTTAAATTACAGAAAGAAATCACTTACAGACAATAGCAACTGACGATAGATTTTTCAAGTGCGTCTTGATTGTATAACTGAAACAGTTCATTTTACTCAACGGCCACAGCTTTCTGATGGTAGTAATGATCCTTCTTGACTTCCACCATGAGGGACTCTCGATTGGAACTCTTGGTAATGTCCATGTACCATTGATGCAATTCATACATTCTCGTTGGGAGCTTCTTGACCTCGTCTGGCTTGACCAAAGGTTCGCCCCGCACAAATTTCCATTTTATTTCCTCCTCTGTAAGCACAGGCATGGGCTCGATCTCGAGGAGTTGTCCAACAGTGATGTTGAGGTTTTCATCCTGGGTTATATGCTCCTCGGTTATTACCACATTGCCAACCTCGGGAACGTAAAATGTTTGCCCACAATAATATTGGGCGCGCGTACTCACACGTGTTGTTGGCACAACAAGCGAGGGGATCGATTGCGCCGCCTGTTCTCCCAGCTGGGGAATGGTTTTCCTGCATTTTTTGATAGCTGCTTGTTGTTTGCTCGAGCTCGAGCTCGCCTCTGATGGGCCTCGAACCCCTCGTTGGATTACCCCAATTGGAAGGTGTAAGATGCAGTAAGTAGAAGTGTTTTCCCTTAGCAAAGATGCCAAGGATCGAATCCCCAGAGACTCCTAGGTTCAACAGGTAGGTGTCAACTGCTAACGGCGCAATTAGCAATCAACGTGGACCTGCACACAGATACAAATAACTTTGCTCCCAACGAGTACAGAGAGGTTGTCAATCTCTCCGGCCTTGTAGTTCACAAAGGGTTAAAAGCAATATGATAGTAGTGATAGATAGTGTTTTGCAATAGTAAATAAAATAGCGAAAAGTAAATAGTGTATGTGATCAATGATAGTAATATGGACCGGAGTCACATGATGTTCACTAGCGATGTCTCTCTCCCAAAAGACGATAAAACAGCTATGCGAGGTAACAAATTACAGCTGGGCAATTGATAGGACCACGAACGCAAACCAATGCTGACTACATTGCAAGAAAGGTTGAGGTTCAAAGCATGGGCGGTACGCCAAAGTAAGTAGACCGAAATCCATCTGCATCTACTACTAATCATCCACCTTGAGATATCTATCCAGAACATATCGCTGGTATTAAGTTGCGAGTCCCACCCATAGTGTAAACTCAATGCAACAAACAACTGCATTAAAAGAACTTTGCGTAAAGTAAACAATCCTTGCACCCGCGGGCACAAGCACCGTTGTTTTCCCCCTTGTGGCAACAGCACATCCCCTAGACTCATGTTTCTGTCACTCAAGCTAGTCATCGAGGGGCATGAACCCACAATCGAGCATAACGTTCCCTCTTGGAGTCACTACCTACTACTTGGCCAAAGCAATAAATAACAACGGAGAACATGCAAGAATTACTTATGAACTAAAATATAAAAGAGGTGAATCAAATATATTACTCAAGATCAATCTGAACATAATCTCATAATCCATCGGATCCCAGCAAACTCAACATAGCAACAACACAAGGATTACATAGCTGCCTCGATCATGTAGGGCAGCTCACGAGGACTAATTAGTTAAGCACAAGAACGGGAGGAGAACATCACATAGCTACTGGTCATGGACTCATGGTCCAAGGGAGACTACTCACGAGTCATCTGGGAGGCGTCCATGGTGGAGGAGAAGCTCCCGGTGGTGATCCTCCCCACTGGCAGGGTGCCGGGAAGAGTTCTCCTGGTGCTCCCGATCTTGGAAGCGGCGGCGGCGGCGGAACAGAGATGGGATCGCGAAAAGAAGTCCTGTTTCAAGGGTTACGGGGGACCCTTTAAATATCTGCCAAAGTAGGGCATCGGGGGGCTCTCGGGGTGCCGAGGCGCCCCCCCCGGCGCGGCCCGGGGGGGGGGGAGGGGCGCCCACAGGGCGCCTGGGGCCCTGTGCCCCCCCAGGCTCCCCTTCGGAAGCAGTGTCGTTCCCGATACGCTGATTTTTTATATATTTTTTCTGTATTTTTCTGGGCAGTTCTCGAAACGTGAAAACCTGAAATACAAAAACAGCCGAAAACAGAAACTGGCACTGGGGTGCACTGGATTAGTGAGTTAGTCCAAATATGATCAAAAGTGTATGGAAGTGTATGAATATCATAGCAATATCACCCAAAAGTGGCATGGAGCAAGCAGAAATTATAGATACATTTTGGACGTATCAACATCCCCAAGCTTAATTCCTGCTCGTCCTCGAGTAGGTAAATGATAACAAGAATAATTTCTGTGGTGACATGCTATTAACCATATAAGACTTTCTCATAGTCATATGACAAAAGCTTACTGAGACAATGATTCTAAAGTAATTAAGTTGTCTCAAGAGAAAATCACAAATGACTGAAAGTTTTACAATATGAAACTGAAACAACAAAAAGATTTGCAATGAACATGATGTGCAAATATGATCAAGTGATATCTAGCTTGCCCCCTTTAGTGATGCAAAACATAAATGCAAGGGCACCTTCAAGGTTTAAGTGATGACTAGATACAATCATTTCAGAATAAACGATATCACAATCATGCAAAAGACAATGCTACTTTGGGACAATGCACATTACACTCAGAATGACGATCATGCTCTCAGTAGTTGGTGCTTAAAGTGCTAGAGCTTTTTATTATGAAACATGGAAGCAATTGTGTCAACGGTAGTAGTACTTCATATGTGTCATGTATAAAACATCTTATAAGTTGCAAGTCTCATGCATCGAATACCAATAGTGCTCGCTCCTTGTCCTAATTAGCTCGGATCCCCATGGGTTATCATTGCATTGCATATGTTTTAACCAAGTGTCACAAAGGGGTATCTCTATGCCACCTGTACAAAGGTCCAAGGAGATAGATCGCATTTGATTTCTCGTTTTTGATAAATCTCAACTTGAGGACATCCATACCGGGACAACATAGAAAATAGATGATGGACTCCTCTTAGTGCATAAGCATATTCTCATAAGAGATTGAGGATTAAGGTCCAAGCTAAAACTTCCACCATGAGGCATGGCTTTGGTTGGCGGCCCAATGTTCTTCTCTAACAATATACATATTAATTCAACCCACGGTAAATCACCCTTACTTCAGACAAGACGAACATGCATAGCAACTCACATGATATTCAACAAAAGTGTGACAGTTGATGGCGTCCCCAGAAACATGGTTACCGCTCAGCAAGCAACTCATAAGAAATAAGATACATAAGAACATATTCTTTACCACAATAGTTTTTAGGCTACTTTCCCATGAGCTATGTATTGCATGATTAATTTGCTTAGTGCAGGTGGAGGTTAGCAAAAGACTGGGAGCGACCAACTAAGAGAGCAATGACGGTCATAATCATGCAGAGCGACAAAGCAAAATTGAATCAGGCATGGTAGTTATATCGCTACTCCGAAACAAAAGATCATCAAGGCTTGACAGACTTTCTTTACAGTCTTGAATATGTGTGAGCATACGCCAAGTCAATCAAAATAAATTCTCGAAGGAAGATATTACTAAACCATACCACATCATAGGCAAACAAACCAAGTTGGTACTCCAATAACACATTGGGAACCCCCCAGCTATTTGAAATTAACCATAAGAAAACCTGAACTACTAAGCACCATCATGAAAGTAGCATCTTTATCATAGACACATTAACCCATGTAACGGAAGCAAACTCTCTTAATAAGGTGAGCATGGTAATTAAAGAGAGTTCAAGCAACCAACTAAATAAAAGCTCTTGAAAAGATAAGCATGAATACTAAGAGCAGAGCACGATAGTAGCTATTTAAAAGACAAAGAACACACACAACATAGATAGACATGAAAATTCTATGTAATGTTCTAGGTAGAGGTGGAGCGTGTTTCTCTCCCACATAAAGGAATGCTGGGTTCCGACTCGTTATGAAAAACTAAAAAGAAAACTAAAAGCAAGACGCTCCAAGCATAGCACATAACACATGAAGTGATAAAAATATAGCGGAACGAAAGACGAACTGATAATGTTGATGGAGAAGGGGATGCACGGGGGCATCCCCAAGCTTAGACGCTTGAGTCTCCTTGAATATTTCTTGGGGGTGCACGGGGGCATCCCCAAGCTTGAGCGCTTGACACTCCTGAATCTTTTTATCATCTTCCCTCGCACACTTGAAAACTCCCTTCATACATAACTCATTCATAATCTGATTAGCGAGGTTAGTACCCTTAATAAAATAATTATAACTTGCTGGAAATAAGGATATTCTTGAAGTTCTACTGTTTCTCAAGATTGCCAAAAGGTTTTTGCAAAGAAAAAGCAAGTTCTTAGTTTGCAAAGTGAAGGTAAGGCAAAATAGGACAGAATCTGTGAAAAACAGAACAGCAGGCAGTAATTGACCTGTTCGGGATACTTCTGCAACTCAAATCAAAAAACTCAGAACTGACGCACGAAAGACAATTATATAGAGAACGCTGTCGAAATAATTCAGACCAAAAAGATGATCTGGTGATTTTATACGAATTTTTCTATCCAAGGACAGAATCTGTTTCCTGGACAGCACCTCACAACTTTTGAACTTTCTAGCAATCAGAGGCTATACTTGGCACAAATATGAAAAGCAAAGATACAATGATGATGCTACAGCAGTAAACAACATCAAGACACAACAAAAGCAAAAATTTTATTCATGTGGGCTGCCTCCCAAAAGCGCTTTCTTTTATGCCTTTAAGCTAGGCATAATGCATAGATCAAGTTTTATCAAGAGTAAAAGAATAGCTAGCCCGTACAACGGACTCAAAAGATAACTTGACCTTCTTACGAGGGAAGTGTTCCATCCCTTTCTTGAGAGGAAACTGAAATTTAATATTACCCTTTTTCATGTCAATGACAGCACCAACGGTGCGCAAAAAGGGACGTCCCAAAATAATTGGACATGAAGGATCACATTCAATATCCATAATAGTGAAATCAACGGGCACATAATTATCATTGACAACAATAAGAACATCGTCGATCCTCCCCAAAGGTTTCTTTATGGAAGAATCAACGAGACGAACACCAAAAGAACAAGAATCATAAGGTTTCAATTTAAGCATATCATATATCCTTTTGGGCATAACAGAGGTACTAGCACCAACATCACATAATGCATAACAAGAGAAGTCATTCAAATTAATTTTTATCATAGGATCCCAACCATCCTCTAGCTTTCTAGGTATGGAGGCTTCTACTCTAAGTTTCTCCTCCCTAGCTTTGATGAGAGCATTAGTGATATGCTCTGTGAAGGCAAGGTTAAGCGTGCTAGTGCGGGGATCTCTAGACATCTTGTGAAGGAAATCAATAACTTCTGTAAGAGTGCAATTATCAAAATCAAGGTCACGAGCATCAAGTAAAGTGGTAGAGGTGTCCTTAAGGCTCACCTGTTTAGTAGTTGACATAGCATCACCATTAATAGGTCCATTGGGACCAGGAGTACATTGGGTGCTAAGAGTGTGAACATTCTCAATAACTTGGATAGTAGCAACAGTGTGGTGGGTAGGAAGGCTCTTAATTCTTTACTCTTCCTCCCTTTCTCTAGCCCATCTCTCTTTAAGCTTAGCCATCATCCTAATATTTTCATCGATTTGTACTTGAGTAGCATTAATAGGGATGACTTCCTTCTCCTTAAGAGAAGAAGTTTCAATTTTCAGCAATTTTAACTCATTGGCTAAGTGGTCTACCTTGAAAGAAAGATCATCTAGTTTATGTAGTTTCTCTTCTACATTCTTATTAAAGGCTTTTTGGGTAGTGATGAAATCTCTAAGCATGCTCTCTAGTTCAGTGTTGGAGTTCTTGGTACTAGGATAAGCATTGTTGTTCCCATAAGAGTTAGAGGGGAACGGTCTAGAATTGTTACCAAAATTACTCCTATAAGCATTGTTGTTGAAATTATTTCTAGAGACAAAGTTAACATCTACTTGTTCTTGAGCAATCAAAGAATTTAAAGGGACATCATGAGGATCAACATGAGATTGCTTCGAAAGTAGAGACATGATCAAATCAACTTTTTCATTAAGGGAGGAAATCTCCTCGACAGAGTTTACCTTCCTACCTGTTGGAGCGCGTTCGGTGTGCCATTGGGAATAGTTGGTCATCATCTCATCGAGAAGGTTTGTGGCAGCACCAAGGGTAGTTGACATAAAAGTTCCTCCCGCGGCCGAATCTAACAAGTTCCGCGAGGTAAAGTTCAAGCCTGCATAAAAAGTTTGGATAACCATCCAAGTAGTCAAACCGTGAGTAGGGCAGTTCTTGATAAGAGACTTCATACGTTCCCAAGCTTGGGCAACATGTTCATTATCCCATTGTTTAAAATTCATGATGTTACTTCTAAGTTGGATAATTTTAGCAGGTGGATAGTATTTTCCAATAAAAGCATCTTTGCACTTGTCCCATGAATCTATGCTATTTCTAGGCAAAGACTGAAACCAAATTTTAGCTCCTCCTCTCAAAGAGAAAGGAAAAAGCTTAAGCTTAACAATATTACAATCTATTTCTTGGTACTTTTGCATATCACAAAGTTCTAACAAGTTGTTCAAGTGTAAAGCAGCATCCTCTCCAGCACCGGAGAATTGTTCTCTCATGACCAAGTTAAGTAAAGCAGGTTTAATTTCATATGAAGGTGCTGAAGTGGCAGGTGTAGTGATAGGTGTGCTGATAAAGTCATCGTTGTTGTGACTAGTGAAGTCACACAACTTGGTGTTCTCGGTGGAACCCATAGTAGCAAGCAAGCAAGATAACTATTTTTGTGATTTTTGATAAAAAGGAACTAAAGCAAATATGAAAGGTAAACTAACAAGACTGATAAGCAAAGGTAAAAGATAGCATGCAACTCCCCTATCCTGAAGAGTGGAGTCCCCGGCAACGGCGCCAGAAAATACTCCTTGATGGGCCTCGAACCCCTCGTTGGATTACCCCAAGTGGAAGGTGTAAGATGCAGTAAGTAGAGGTGTTTTCCCTTAGCAAAGATGCCAAGGATCGAATCCCCAGAGACTCCTAGGTTCAACAGGTAGGTGTCAACTGCTAACGGCGCAATTAGCAATCAACGTGGACCTGCACACAGATACAAATAACTTTGCTCCCAACGAGTACAGAGAGGTTGTCAATCCCTCCAGCCTTGTAGTTCACAAAGGGTTAAAAGCAATATGATAGTAGTGATAGATAGTGTTTTGCAATAGTAAATAAAATAGCGAAAAGTAAATAGTGTATGTGATCAATGATAGTAATATGGACCGGAGTCACATGATGTTCACTAGCGATGTCTCTCTCCCAAAAGACGATAAAACAGCTATGCGAGGTAACAAATTACAGCTGGGCAATTGACAGGACCACGAACGCAAACCAATGCTGACTACATTGCAAGAAAGGTTGAGGTTCAAAGCATGGGCAGTACGCCAAAGTAAGTAGACCGAAATCCATCTGCATCTACTACTAATCATCCACCTTGAGATATCTATCCAGAATATCTCGCTGGTATTAAGTTGCGAGTCCCACCCATAGTGTAAACTCAATGCAACAGACAACTGCATTAAAATAACTTTGCGTAAAGTAAACAATCCTTGCACCCGCGGGCACAAGCACCGTTGTTTTCCCCCTTGTGGCAACAGCACATCCCCTAGACTCATGTTTCTGTCACTCAAGCTAGTCATCGAGGGGCATGAACCCACAATCGAGCATAACGTTCCCTCTTGGAGTCACTACCTACTACTTGGCCAAAGCAATAAATAACAACGGAGAACATGCACGGATTACTTATGAACTAAAATATAAAAGAGGTGAATCAAATATATTACTCAAGATCAATCTGAACATAATCTCATAATCCATCGGATCCCAGCAAACTCAACATAGCAACAACACAAGGATTACATAGGTGCCTCGATCATGTAGGGCAGCTCACGAGGACTAATTAGTGAAGCACAAGAACGGGAGGAGAACATCACATAGCTACTGGTCATGGACTCATGGTCCAAGGGAGACTAATCACGAGTCATCCGGGAGGCGTCCATGGTGGAGGAGAAGCTCCTGGTGGTGATCCTCCCCTCCGGCAGGGTGCCGGGAAGAGTTCTCCTGGTGCTCCCGATCTTGGAAGCGGCGGCGGCGGCGGAACAGAGATGGGATCGCGAAAAGAAGTCCTGTTTCAAGGGTTACGGGGGACCCTTTAAATATCTGCCAAAGTAGGGCATCGGGGGGCTCTCGGGGTGCCGAGGCGCCCCCCCGGCGCGGCCCAGGGGGGGCGCGCCCACAGGGCGCCTGGGGCCCTGTGGCCCCCCCAGGCTCCCCTTCGGAAGCAGTGTCGTTCCCGATACGCTGATTTTTTATATATTTTTTCTGTATTTTTCTGGGCAGTTCTCGAAACGTGAAAACCTGAAATACAAAAACTGCCGAAAGCAGAAACTAGCACTGGGGTGCACTGGATTAGTAAGTTAGTCCAAATATGATCAAAAGTGTATGGAAGTGTATGAATATCATAGAAATATCACCCAAAAGTGGCATGGAGCAAGCAGAAATTATAGATACGTTTTGGACGTATCAGCCTCCTTCTGTAGACGTGCTCGATTTAACTTCCTGATGTGGCGCTCATAGTCTGTGTCAACAGGCTTGGGAGCTGGTGGTTGAGCCATACGAATGAAGTGGTCAATCTTTTCCTCAGGCACTTTCTCCCTTGGTGGCGGTGGCGGTTTCGCTCCAAAATGGGCGTCCACTTCTGCCCGCACTATGGCCTTGGTTTGCTCCTCGGTCCTGTCGTAAGCCCTCTGAGGAAGATCAGTGAGGCTTGGACCATATTTATATCGCTTGCCTCCGCCTGTACTTCCTGTACTGCCTCGACTCGTAACGCTATGCACCATAGCTACAGGGTGTCTCTTCTGCGATTGCTGAGGAGGCGGAGACGGCTGACGGGGCTGAGTTGGACGAGGAGGAGTGGCCTGAAGCTGTGCCGTACTTGGAGGCCGGACTTGGAGGAGGAGTGGCCTGAAGTTGTGCTGGACTTGGAGGAGGAGTGGACGTCTGACGCTGTGTCGGACTTGGAAGAGGAGTGGCCTGACGCTTTACCGGACATGGAGGAGGAGGAGTGGCCTGACGCGTTGGTGGACTTGCAGGAGCGGGAGTCTGCTGACTCGGTGGCGGACTTTGACAAGGAGTCGGCTGACGCGGTGTCGGTGGCCTTCGAAAGATGATGCAATCCTTTCTCCATAGGATGATACGTTGTTTGGCCTCTCCGAGTGTGTGCTCCTCATCGCCTCCAGGAATGTCAAGCTCTAGCCCCGAATATTGGTCCACCACCTCATCAACCAAGACACGAGCATAGCCTGCTGGAATCGGGTTGCAATGGAAGGTTGCCTCGGGGGGCTTTGTAAAAGAAACGGCGTCCGCCACCTTCATGGATATGTTCTTCATTTTGAAGTGTAGCTCGCAGTTTGTGTTCTCCATGATGTCATCCACAGGGTATCTATCCAGCATTGCGTCGCCCGGGGCGGAACCCACGCTGCTTCTCGGCATGGATGGGGCGGTGGTATCCAATGCTGGATCATCCGCTAGCTGTTGCAGCTGCTGAGACCCCCTTTGCTAGCTAAGTGAGTCGATCTGCTCCTGCTGCCGCTGGAATTTGACTGCCAAGTCCACGTGCTTTGATTCTAGGTCTTGAAGGCGTTCATAGTCCAGCTTCCTCTGCTCCTCCTCCATCTTCCTCTGCTTCTCCTCCGCAATCTTCCTTCTCGCACGGGTTCTGTAGTCGGCGTTTCAGTCCGAAAACCCCTCATACCATGGAATAGCGCCCTTGCCTCGTGTTCTTCTCGGGTGTTCAGGATTTCCCAGGGCACGCGTAAGCTTGTCGTTCTCTATGTTGGGTTGGAATACCCCCGATCAATCCTCTTCTATTGCAACAAGTATCTTATCGTCGGCTCCGTTCAGACATGCCTTCGTCGAAACTTTGCCAGTCTTCGGGTCCAACTCCCCCCCCCCCATGCGCATAGAACCAAGTCCTGCACCTGGGGGGCCAGCTCCTAGTAACCGGAGTGACACCTGCATTCTCCATCTCTTTCTCAAACTTATCCCACTTAGGCATTGCCACCGCGTAGCCACCTGGCCCCAGCTTATGGAACTTATCCTTTTTTTGGCATTCTTCTTGTTTATTCTCGACCGTTCCTTAGCTAATTCTGAATCCTTGAATTTCACGAAATCATCCCAATGAGCACTTTGCTTCTCTAGTGTTCCCTCGAATACTGGAGTCTTCCTTCCTCCCCTTGACGTACTTGTCCCATTCACGATTCTTGTGGTTCTTGAATGCAACGCCATCTTCCTAAGAGCAGCGTCCTTGACTTTCTGCACATCTGCTTTTGTGAAATGATCTGTGACGCCCCCGATTTGACCGTACACTAATCATGCACTCAAATGTGTACGACCAAGATCAAGGACTCACTAGAAGATATCACAACACAACTCTAGACACAAATAAAATAATACAAGCTTCATATTACAAGCCAGGGGCCTCGAGGGCTCGAATACATAAGCTCGAAAACACAAGAGTCAGCGGAAGCAAAAATATCTGAGTACAGACATAAGTTAAACAAGTTTGCCTTAAGAAGGCTAGCACAAATATAGCAACGATCGAAAAGGCAAGGCCTCCTGCCTGGGACCTCCTAACTACTCCTCGAAGCCGAACTCCATGTAGAAACATCATCGGGATCCTCTGGCTCCTGGACTCCACCATCTGGTCGCATCATCCGAGAAGAAGGGACAAAAGAGGAAAAGGGGGAGAAAGCAACCGTGAGTACTTATCCAAAGTACTCGCAAGCAAGGATCTATACTACATATGCAATGGTATCAGTGTAAAGGGGGTAAAATATGTGGACTGGACTGCAGCAAGCCAGAATAAGAGGGGGATAGCTAATCCAAACGAAGACTACGCTTCTGGCAGCCTCCATCTTGCGGCAGTAGAAGAGAGTAGCTGGAAGTAACAAGTATCCTCGCTTCTCGCAGCCTCCGTCTTGCAGCAGTAGAAGGGAATAGATGGTAAGTTCACCAAGTAACAACGTATAGCATAACCCTACTCGGCGATCCTCCCGCACATCACCCTGTGAGAGAGCAACCACCGAGTTATATCTGGCACTTGTAAGGGTGTGTTTTATTAAGTATCTGGTTCTAGTTATCATGAGGTCGGAATACAACTCCGGGTCGTCCTTTTACCGAGGGACACGGCTATTCGAATAGATTAACTTCCCTGCAGGGGTGCACCACATATCCCAGCACGCTCGATCCCATTTGGCCGGACACACTTTCCAGGGTCATGCCCGGCCTCGGAAGATCAACACGTCGCAGCCCTACCTAAGCACAGCAGAGAGGTCAGCACGTCGGTCTAAGTCCTAAGCACACAGGGGTCTGGGCCCATCGCCCAATGCACACCTGCACGTTGCGAGGGCGGCCGGTGAGCAGACCTAGCAACCTCCATTACTAAGGAAGTTGCGTTACGCGGTCCAACCCGGCGCGCGCCGCTAAACCGCTGACGTCAAGTACCCATAACTATTCCCACGTAGCTGGTTAGTGCGTATAGACCAAATGGCCAGACTCAGATCAAATATCCAAACTCGTTAAGCGTGTTATTATGAAAATCACCGCGGACAACGACCAGGGCCAGGCCACCTCTCGACTGGGTGTCTCAACCTGTCCCTGTCGCTCCGCCACAAAGATCCACTCGGGGGCCGTCGGGAACTCAGGCCCACCACTGCCTGGATGGAGCCACCTGTCCTTTCAGCCCCCTCATCAAATCACTTGCGGGTACTCAATGAGCCGACCCGACTTTAGTCACATCATGTGTCATGTATAAGTGTAAGTAATATATACCCGTGATCACCCCCAAGTGATCACGGCCCGATAGAATAGCAGGGCAGACGGACAAGGGTGTAGGGCCACCGATGGAATACTAGCATCCTATACTAAGCATTTAGGATTGCAGGTAAAGTATCAACAGTGGTAGCAACAATGACAGGCTATGCAGCAGAATAGGAGTATCGAAAGCAGTAACATGCTACACTACTCTAATGCAAGCAATAGAGAGAAGAATAGGCGATATCTGGTGATCAAAGGGGGGGCTTCACTAGTAGAAAACAGGGCATTGGTCCAGCCCATTAGCCCCGGTTCAATCTAGAACCGGGACCAATAGGGGTACTGGACCCGGTTCGTTAGCCCAGGGGGCCGGCCGGGCCACGTGGGCCATTGGTCCCGGTTCGTCTGGACCTATTGGTCCCGGTTGGAGCTAAAAACCGGGACCAATGGCTCTTGCTCCTGGCCCACCACTATTAGTCCCGGTTTGTTTTATGAACCGGGACCAAAGGCACCCCTTTAGCCCCGGTTTGTAGCACCAACCGGGACCAGTGAGTTGCCTATATATACCCCCTCACTCAAGAGCAGAGCTCACTGCTCTGTTTTTTTTCTGGCCGAGGGGGAGAGGGGTTAGTGGTGCTCTAGCTCACCTCCTATGCACACAACATGTTCGGTGGAATTTCCGAGCCACACTAGTTAAGCTTTTCTCCTCTCGAAGCTCTATTTTCTTCGAGATTTGTCTAGGTTTAGCGGTCCGTCACGTCCCGTCCCCGTCTTCGCCGCCGTCGATCGCCCCCGCCGATCTCGTCACCGGCACCACCGTGGTGAGCCTCTTGTTATGTCCATGCTTTTCTTACTTTTATTATTGCTTTAGATAGATATTTGTCTAATTTTCTTACGTTTATTATTGCTTGTTATTATATAGTGCGATGGTTTTGATATCCGCCCACGTGGGCCCTCGTCCGGTCTACGATTCGGATGTGGTATATTATCTTTAATTTATAACTATTTGTTTTAGTGCTTATGATAGTTATGCCGACCAACCTGACATGCATAGATGTTTTATTATGTCTAGGAGGTAGTTGAACCGGAAATTTCAACCGACCCTCTTGTGGAGAGGTTAAATTTAGTTGAAGAGGAAAACATTTCGTTAAAGAAAAAATTGGAAAAAATGGAGGAGGAGAAGATGGAATTGGAGTTGCATGTTGCGGAAGTTATCGATGATCACAAGATCAAGATGGAACCTATTGTCGAGAGGTTAAATTTAGTTGAAGAAGAAAACAAATTCTTGAAGGAAAAAATAAAAAAAATTATGGACGAGAAGATGATATTGGAGTTGCATGTTGCGGATGTCGTCGATGATCACAAGATCAAGATGGATGCAATGCGGTTGAAGATTAAAAAGATTAGAAAATATGCCATTAATACCGAGGCTTGGTATCATTATGCCGTTGGATCAATTGTTACCTTGGTTGCGATTATGATAGCATTTGTTTTCGCGTTGAAATGTTTTACATAGTTTCGATGTGTATGGAGAGCTATATATGTTGTTAGATGAGAACTATATATGTATGTACTTTGGTTTTAATGTGATGATGAACTTTTATCCATTTGGTCACTTAATTATCTATTTATGATATTCTGTAATGGTTTTTGACACACTTAATTATATATAAATGCACGCAGATGAACCGCCAATGGATGTACGGTGACAGACACACCTCCGAGTACATTAAGGGCGTGCGTGAGTTTCTAAATGTGGCAGAGGCAAACAAGCAGAATGGTTTTATGTGTTGTCCATGCACTCAATGTGTGAATACGATGTCTTACTCTAACCGAAAAATCCTTCACTCCCACCTGCTTTACAAGGGTTTCATGCCACACTATAATGTTTGGACGAGGCACGAAGAAATAGGGGTTATGATGGAAGACGGCGAAGAAGAAGAGTACGATGACAACGACGAGCTGACAATGGCCCTCGGGAATCCTGAGCACCCTGGACGGACACGAGGCACGCCAGGCTCCCTTCCGTGGCGTGCTGGGTTTCCGGACGCAGGAGGCTACAAATGCCACGACAGGAGGAAGAAAATGGAGATGACCGAAATCTAGGCGCTGCGGGCCAGAATACAAGCGATAGAGGAACGGGAAGCAGATCGGGAAAGAATTGCCGAAGCTTCCCCCCGAAGCTACCCCGCCATCTCAGCGGAGAAGCAGCGTGGCTTCCACCGAGCTGCCTCAGCCAGAGCTTGCCTTGACGGCTACTGCCAGGAATCCTGTGGATGCTATCACGCAGGCACAAAATTGCCACCTTATGGCACAGTGGATGAATCTGAAGGTCAAGGCGGCTGCTGGCTCTGTTTATCCTTCTGGACCAGACGACACTTTTCACTGCCGGCCGATTCCAGAAGGATATGCTAGGGTGATGGTCGACGAAATAACGGAGGGATTTGAGGAGCTCCAGCTTGACCACCCTACCGGGGAAGGGGAGACTCGGCTGGGTTCTTCACTGAAGACTCCATGCCTATGGCGGAAGGACCTAATCAACATTCTGAACTGGACGCCTCCGCCTCCTCCTCCTCCTCCGACGAGTCAGGGCACTCCGCCTCCTCCACCGCCTCCTCCTCCGGCGAGTGACCATCACGGCACTCCGGCTCCTTCTCCGGCGAGTGACCATCAGGGCACTCCGGCTCCTTCTCCGGCGCGTGGCGGCACACCGCCTCCTTCGCCGCCGGCGCGTGGCGGCACTCCGCCTCCTTCGCCGCCGGCGCGCCCGAGCAGACAGCCAGCTCCTCCTTCGCCTAATCAGCAAGGGCGGAAGAGACCTGCCGCCGCTCCGGCTGCTCCTGCTCCGGCGCCTAAGCAAGTAAAAAAGACAACCGCTTCGTCTGGTCCGGCGACGTCTACCAGTACAGCCAGAGGCGGAAGGCGATGCAGATTCGGTCCTTCTCTCACGCCTCTAGAGAAGTTACCGTACGAGAGGTCCGACGAGGAAAACACGAAGATCGCTGAAGGCGAAGTGAAGGACTTTTTTGAAGGGTTGAAAGCACAGAGACATCCACCTCCAGAGGAGAAGATAGATGCGGTGAAAGCAAAGCGCACTCTTGCTGCCCTGAAGCAACCAGCGAAAAGTAAGCCGAAGGGCAACTATGACCGCATTATTCAAAAGACATTTCAAGATGCCAAGCGGTCCGGAAGTACAAAAAGTGATCAGAGGTTAGCAGAAGGGCGAGCTGGGAAACAAATTGCCCAGCTCGGCGAACAAGCGAACCAATCGTGCCCCCCGCTCAAGGTGTCTAGCGACATGGTCGCTAATGATCCGAGGATGGTGCCCGGTTATACCAATCTTGCAGATTACGCGTCCGACGATGTACACTATGATTTCATGGACGTGCAGATAGAAAGATACGAGTACAAAAAGCCTCTCGTAAAAAATGAAAGATCTCTATCAACGAATATGCGAAGATTGCATGATTGGTACATGAAAATCTGCAGAGAGTCTGGGGGAGGAATAACTTGTATTTGAGAGTTAAACCTGAGCATGACCTCGTTGGAATTGACCTGTTGCCTGTTCCATTTGAGGAGTTCTATCAATTTTTCAATCAATTGGCCCTCGATAAAACAACGATCACCTGCTACTGTCTGTAAGTAGTACTACTTCTGTCATTAAGTCTCTCTATATAGCTGATCTTCATTGCATGTATTTATAATTATCCTCACTATATTATGCAGATTGAAGATCGTCGAATTGAACAAAAGACAAGTAGGTGATATTGGGTTTATTAACACATACCTCATAGATGCAACCGAGGTTAAATTGCGTCCCGGCGATACCGAGACCAACTTGCTACGATCGTTGGTGGTAAATGAAAACAAAGATATAATACTCTTTCCTTACAACTTCAAGTGAGTGTTAATGTCTTGTGCATATTTGGTTTCCCTTATATATATCAGTCAAGTTTATAGTGATGTAATGATCTCATGCATTCGTGCGCAGCTTCCACTATATTCTCTTAGAGATTAAGCTTGAGAAGGGAATAGTAACTGTCTTCGACTCTAAACGTAAAGATCCCGAGGAGTATGCGGACATGACTCAAATGCTAGCCAGGTAAGTTAAATCGATCAATATTATCCACCATGCATATATATCAGCAACTTCATTTCTGATATCAACTAATTGTTTCCTTTGTCTGGCAGTGCTTGGAAAAAATTCATCAAAAAAGCTCCGGGACTGCCGAAGAAGCTACAATTTAGATACCCGAAAGTAAGTACTATATAGTAGCATGTTCCGCGTGCGCATCTCCTATATCTTGATTCAAGCGCTAGCTAGTTTCATCAATACCAATTTGGCATTCTTGCTTATCAGTTTGATCGAGCTCTATTTCTTGTAAAGTGGTTGTGGCAGGAACCCGGGAATGATTATTGTGGATACTACATTTGCGAGTCCATCCGCCACACGACCTGTGAGCGGGGCTACACTGATGAACAATTTGAAGTGCGTAAGCAATCAATAATATTCACAAATTTATAGCATCATTTCATGTATTGACCCCCTACTTCAAATTAGATGTTTCGGATGCGGGATGAACTCCTAACACCAGATCGTCTGCGAGCAATTCAAGAGGAATTGGCGGCATTCTTCCTTGAACACGTGATCGCTGAAGACGGAGAATACTATGTGGACCCTGCATCCATGTGTTAGGAGATTATTTTTGTAAGAGATAATTATTGTATATATGTGCCCGGTAGTGTCGGATAGATATACGAGAACTTGTTGTTCGACCAATCTCTCGGAGAAGGAGAGGTGGTCGATATTACTTCTCTCTGTATGCATATATATATATATATATATGTTGATTATATATACGAGATCTTCTGTTCCTTCGTTTGCTTAGTAGCTAGCAGCTAGCTAGCTAGCTAGCGTGACTCTAGTCCTCTCCATATACGTATGTGTAGTATGTAGCGTCGACCAAGCACGGACATAAGAGAGAACACTTCTCTCTATTAATTAGCTAGCTAACACAATATATGAAACACCTAAATTAACCCCCAAAACCTAAAACCCCCCCTCCCCTTTCAAAAAAAAAACAAAAACCACAGCCACAGAAATGCTGACACGTGGATGCCTTTTGGTCCCGGTTGGTACCACCAACCGGGACTAAAGCCCCTCCTGCCTGGACTCGGTGCACAGGCCACGTGGACACCCTTTTGCCCCGGTTCTGGATTGAACCGGGACTAAAGGGTCAGAGCATTAGTACCGACCCTCTTGCCCCGGTTCCAGAACCGGGGCTAAAAGGCAAAATGAACCGGGGCTAAATACCCTTTATCTACTAGTGTGGCCCATGCTCATGTCACCATCAACTTCAACGCGTTCCTAGAGAAATCCAACACTAGTAGAAAACAGGGCATTGGTCCAGCCCATTAGCCCCGGTTCAATCTAGAACCGGGACCAATGGGGGTACTGGACCCGGTTCGTTAGCCCAGGGGGCCGGCCGGGCCACGTGGGCCATTGGTCCCGGTTCGTCTGGACCTATTGGTCCCGGTTGGAGCTAAAAACCGGGACCAATGGCTCTTGCTCCTGGCCCACCACTATTGGTCCCGGTTGATGTTATGAACCGGGACCAAAGGCACCCCTTTAGCCCCGGTTTGTAGCACCAACCGGGACCAGTGAGTTGCCTATATAAACCCCCTCACTCAAGAGCAGAGCTCACTGCTCTGTTTTTTTTTCTGGCCGAGGGGGAGAGGGGTTAGTGGTGCTCTAGCTCACCTCCTATGCACACAACGTGTTCGGTGGAATGCCCGAGCCACACTAGTTAAGCTTTTCTCCTCTCGAAGCTCTATTTTCTCCGAGATTTGTCTAGGTTTAGAGGTCCGTCACGTCCCGTCCCCGTCTTCACCGCCGTCGATCGCCCCCGCCGATCTCGTCACCGGCACCACCGTGGTGAGCCTCTTGTTATGTCCATGCTTTTCTTACTTTTATTATTGCTTTAGATAGATATTTGTCTAATTTTCTTACGTTTATTATTGCTTGTTATTATATAGTGCGATGGTTTTGATATCCGCCCACGTGGGCCCTCGTCCGGTCTACGATTCGGATGTGGTATATTATCTTTAATTTATAACTATTTGTTTTAGTGCTTATGATAGTTATGCCGACCAACCTGACATGCATAGATGTTTTATTATGTCTAGGAGGTAGTTGAACCGGAAATTCCAACCGACCCTCTTGTGGAGAGGTTAAATTTAGTTGAAGAGGAAAACATTTCGTTAAAGAAAAAATTGGAAAAAATGGAGGAGGAGAAGATGGAATTGGAGTTGCATGTTGCGGAAGTTATCGATGATCACAAGAACAAGATGGAACCTATTGTCGAGAGGTTAAATTTAGTTGAAGAAGAAAACAAATTCTTGAAGGAAAAAATAAAAAAAATTGTGGACGAGAAGATGATATTGGAGTTGCATGTTGCGGATGTCGTCGATGATCACAAGATCAAGATGGATGCAATGCGGTTGAAGATTAAAAAGATTAGAAAATATGCCATTAATACCGAGGCTTGGTATCATTATGCCGTTGGATCAATTGTTACCTTGGTTGCGATTATGATAGCATTTGTTTTCGCGTTGAAATGTTTTACATAGTTTCGATGTGTATGTAGAGCTATATATGTTGTTAGATGAGAACTATATATGTATGTACTTTGGTTTTAATGTGATGATGAACTTTTATCCATTTGGTCACTTAATTATCTATTTATGATGTTCTGTAATGGTTTTTGACACACTTAATTATATATAAATGCACGCAGATGAACCGCCAATGGATGTACGGTGACAGACACACCTCCGAGTACATTAAGGGCGTGCGTGAGTTTCTAAACGTGGCAGAGGCAAACAAGCAGAATGGTTTTATGTGTTGTCCATGCACTCAATGTGTGAATACGATGTCTTACTCTAACCGAAAAATCCTTCACTCCCACCTGCTTTACAAGGGTTTCATGCCACACTATAATGTTTGGACGAGGCACGGTGAAATAGGGGTTATGATGGAAGACGGCGAAGAAGAAGAGTACGATGACAACTATGTGCCCCCTGAATACGGTGATGCTGCAATGGGGGGAGCTGGTGAAGATCAAGAGGAACCAGACGATGTGCCCAATGATGCTGCAACGGGTGAAGCTGCTGAAGATCAAGAGGAACCAAATGATGGTCTTCGCCGGGTCATTGTCGATGCAAGGACACAATGCGAAAGTCAAAAGGAGAAGCTGAAGTTCGATCGCATGTTAGAGGATCACAAAAAAGGGTTGTACCCCAATTGCGAAGATGGCAACACAAAGCTCGGTACCGTACTGGAATTGCTGCAGTGGAAGGCAGAGAATGCTGTGGCTGACAAAGGATTTGAGAAGCTACTGAAAATATTGAAGAAGAAGCTTCCGAAGGATAACGAATTGCCCGACAGTACATACGCAGCAAAGAAGGTCGTATGCCCTCTAGGATTGGAGGTGCAGAAGATACATGCATGCCCTAATGACTGCATCCTCTACCGCGGTGCATACAACGATCTGAACGCATGCCCGGTATGTGGTGCGTTGCGGTATAAGATCAGACGAGATGACCCTGGTGATGTTGATGGCGAGCCCGCCAGGAAGAGGGTTCCTGCGAAGGTGATGTGGTATGCTCCTATAATACCACGGTTGAAATGTTTGTTTAGAAACAGAGAGCATGCCAAGTTGATGCGATGGCACAGTGAGGACCGTAAGAAAGACGGGAAGTTGAGAGCACCCGCTGACGGGTCGCAATGGAGAAAAATCGAGAGAAAGTACTGGGAGGAGTTTGCAAAGGACGCAAGGAACGTATGGTTTGCTCTAAGCGCGGATGGCATTAATCCTTTCGGGGAGCAGAGCAGCAATCACAGCACCTGGCCCGTGACTCTATGTATGTATAACCTTCCTCCTTGGATGTGCATGAAGCGGAAGTTTATTATGATGCCAGTTCTCATCCAAGGCCCTAAGCAACCCGGCAACGACATTGATGTGTACCTAAGGCCATTAGTTGAAGAACTTTTACAGCTGTGGAATGGAAACGGTGTACGTGCGTGGGATGAGCACAAACAGGAGGAATTTGACCTAAAGGCGTTGCTGTTCGTGACCATCAACGATTGGCCCGCTCTCAGTAACCTTTCAGGACAGACAAACAAAGGATACCACGCATGCACGCACTGTTTAGATGACACTGAAAGTATATACCTGGACAAGTGCAGGAAGAATGTGTACCTGGGCCATCGTCGATTTCTTCCGACCAACCATCAATGTCGAAAGAAAGGCAAGCATTTCAAAGGCGAGGCAGATCACCGGAAGAAGCCCGCCATGCGTACCGGTGATCACGTACTTGCTATGGTCAATGATTTACACGTAATCTTTGAAAAGGGCCCCGGCGCACTAGCTGTTCCGAATGACGATGAGGGACACGCACCCATGTGGAAGAAGAAATCTATATTTTGGGACCTACCCTACTGGAAAGACCTAGAGGTCCGCTCTTCAATCGACGTGATGCACGTGACGAAGAACCTTTGCGTGAACCTGCTAGGCTTCTTGGGCGTGTATGGAAAGACAAAAGATACAGCTGAGGCACGGGAGGACCTGCAACGTTTGCACGAAAAAGACGGCATCCCTCCGAAGCAGTATGAAGGTCCTGCCAGCTATGCTCTTACGAAAGAAGAGAAAGAAATCTTCTTTGAATGCCTTCTCAGTATGAAGGTCCCGACTGGCTTCTCGTCGAATATAAAGGGAATAATAAATATGGCAGAGAAAAAGTTCTAGAACCTAAAGTCTCATGACTGCCATGTGATTATGACGCAACTGCTTCTGGTTGCATTGAGGGGGCTTCTACCGGAAAACGTCCGATTAGCCATTGTGAAACTATGTGCATTCCTCAATGCAATCTCTCAGAAGGTGATCGATCCAGAAATCGTACCAAGGCTAAGGAGTGATGTGGCGCAATGTCTTGTCAGTTTCGAGCTTGTGTTCCCACCATCCTTCTTCAATATCATGACACACGTCCTAGTTCATCTAGTCGACGAGATTGTCATTCTGGGGCCCGTATTTCTACACAATATGTTCCCCTTTGAGAGGTTCATGGGAGTCCTAAAGAAATATGTCCGTAACCGCGCCAGACCAGAAGGAAGCATCTCCATGGGCCATCAAACAGAGGATGTCATCGGGTTTTGTGTTGACTTCATTCCTGGCCTTAATAAGATAGGTCTCCCTAAATCGCGGTACGAGGGCAGACTGACCGGAAAAGGCACGCTTGGAAGGGACTCAATAATATGCAGGGACGGTTATTCTTGGTCTCAAGCACACTACACAGTTCTACAGAACTCTACATTGGTGACCCCGTATGTCGATGAACACAAGAACAGTCTGCGCTCCAAACACCCGGAGCAGTGCGACGACTGGATTACACGTGAACACATCAGGACTTTCAGCAGTTGGTTGGAAACACGTCTCAGAGGTGACAACACTGTTTGTGATGAGTTGTACTTGTTGTCCAGGGGACCATCTTCGACTGTATTGATTTACAAAGGATACGAGATAAATGGGAATACATTTTACACGATTGTCCAAGATCAAAAGAGCACCAACCAAAACAGCGGTGTCCGCTTTGATGCAACAACCGAGAGGGGAAAGGACACATATTATGGTTACATAGTGGACATATGGGAACTTGACTACGGACATGATTTTAAGGTCCCTTTGTTTAAGTGTAAATGGGTCAATCTGTCAAGAGGCGGGGTACAGGTAGACCCACAGTACGGAATGACAACAGTGGATCTGAAAAATCTTGGATACACTGACGAACCGTTCGTCCTAGCCAATGATGTGGCACAGGTTATCTATGTGAAGGACATGTCTACCAGACCGAGAAAAAGAAAAGATAAGGAAGCGAATACATCATACGATGAGCCAAAGCGCCACATAGTTCTTTCAGGAAAAAGGGACATCCTGGGAGTGGAGGGCAAGAAAGACATGTCTGAAGATTATGAAAAGTTTCATGAAATTCCTCCCTTCAAAGTCAAGGCTGACCCAAGCATCCTGATAAACGATGAAGATTATACATGGTTACGGCGCAATAAGCAAATGACACAAGCGAAGAAAAAGTGAAGAGTTATTTCCGCAACTATTATGATGATACCATGCCAACTTTGTAACAAACGAGTATGATACCATTGTCCGTTTGTACTATTCAAATTTCAATACTACTTGCACTAACAAAACAAAACAAAACAAAACAAACTTGAAAAATAAATAGCAACAATAAGTATTTTGTTGTAAGTATAAACAAAATAAAATAAATAAAGCAACAAAGAAAATAAATAAAGAAAGTAAAATAAATAAAGCAACTCTAAATACAGCAAAAAACAACTTAGAAATAAACAAAGAAAATAAAATAAATAAAGCAACTCTAAATACAGCAAAAAACAACTTAGAAATAAATAGCAACAATAAGTATTTTGTTGTAATTAAGTATAAACAAAATAAAATAAATAAAGCAACAAAGAAAATAAATAAAGGAAGTAAAATAAATAAAGCAACTCTAAATACAGCAAAAAATGTTTGTGGATCGCCGAGCAGTCGGGGGTCGAGGGGTCGAGAGAGGTTGCCTAGCTAGTGTCAAAGTATTGAAAAATTCCATGACTTCATCATTTGCCAGAAGTAACCGGGGCATGTTGGTACGAAGTTATGCAAAGATGTTTTGGAACGGAGTTCCTGATAGGTTAATCCGTCTTTTGTTATGGATTATCTTATCTGGGACTCCGTTCCAAAACAACTTTGGAGAGCTTCGTACCATCATTCTACTGTTACTTTTGCCTAATGATGAAGTATTGGTTTTGTTGAATCCTTTGACACTAGCTAGACAAAATGTGACATGAGGGGGTCTAGGGTTTGTGGATCGCCGAGCAGTCGAGGGTTGAAGCTAGTTCTACGTTTGCCATTAATATATCCATCTGTCATGTTTGAATAATAATTGGCATGTTGTAAATATTTGTAGAAACAATGGACGACAACACCCGAGACCTAGCACAAGAAGCGATGTTGATGGACATAATCGCAGACGGACAAAATGCCGTCAGGTCGTTTCTCAACGACACCGATGAGCAGGTCGAACAAGAGCTGCGGCTGGAAGATCTAGGCTATGATATTGATGAATTCGGTGACCCAATGCACATGGAAGAAGTAGACCGTGAGGACGGCTCCGGTGACCCAATGCCGGTGCAAGAAGGAGACCGTGATGCTGGCTCCAGTGACCGAACCGAGTCCGGCCAGGAGGTATATATGTTAGTTAAGCATGTGCTGACTAGTTAATTGATTCATTCATTAACTCTCGTCTTTGTTCCTTTTCTAGCCCTCCGGATCGAGCAAATCTTCGGTAAAGAGACGAGGAGCGAAGAAAAAGTTGAGGCCGGATGAAAAGTTTGAGATCTCAGAAATCTCGCGCTCCGGCGAGCCGATTGCACCCATCCGCACAAAGAACGCATTTGTTAATCAGTGCGGGGTTCTGGTTAGGGACAAGATCCCGATCAGCATCCATCAATGGTTAAAGCCGGCTGCAAACGATGCTCAGGTGACTTATGTCACTGATATGCAGAAAGAAGATCTTTGGACTGAGCTGAAGTCAAACTTCGTCCTACCGCGAGAGGTTGATCCGGCGAAGCCAGTTAAAGAGGACTTAATCAAGTCTTATGCACTTTCGAAGATGGCAGACCAATTCAGGGCATGGAAGAAAAAACTGAATACGTTTGTCAGAGAGAAAACGACTCCAGAATTCGTGGGCATATATGAGAAGATCAAAGATGACTGGCCCGCATTTGTGGCCCATAAGAAGTCGGAAAAGAGTCAGAAGATGTCGGAGACAAACCGGATAAATGCTGCAAAGAAGATGCATCACCATCGCACGGGGTCGGGCGGCTACCTCGTAGCCCGGCCTAAGTGGGCCAGGGCTGAGAATGATCTACTTCAGAAAGGGATCGAACCAGAGACAATGCACTGGCCAGAACGTTGCCGGACTTGGTTCTTCGGGGCTGGCGGATCCTTGGACCCTGTAACAGGGTGGTGCATTTGGACGGACAAGCAATTGGAAACACCACTCAGGAAGATGCGGCAGTATATCAAAGCAGCACATGCAGGGACGTTCATCCCCGACAGAGAGAACGACGAGCTGACAATGGCCCTCGGGAATCCTGAGCACCCTGGACGGACACGAGGCACGCCAGGCTCCCTTCCGTGGCGTGCTGGGTTTCCAGACGCAGGAGGCTACAAATGCCACGACAGGAGGAAGAAAATGGAGATGACCGAAATCCAGGCGATGCGGGCCAGAATACAAGCGATAGAGGAACGGGAAGCAGATCGGGAAAGAATTGCCGAAGCTTCCCCCGAAGCTACCCCGCCATCTCAGCGGAGAAGCAGCGTGGCTTCCACCGAGCTGCTTCAGCCAGAGCTTGCCTTGACGGCTACTGCCAGGAATCCTGTGGATGCTATCACGCAGGCACAAAATTGCCACCTTATGGCACAGTGGATGAATCTGAAGGTCAAGGCGGCTGCTGGCTCTGTTTATCCTTCTAGACCAGACGACACTTTTCACTGCCGGCCGATTCCAGAAGGATATGCTAGGGTGATGGTCGACGAAATAACGGAGGGATTTGAGGAGCTCCAGCTTGACCACCCTACCGGTGAAGGGGAGACTCGGCTGGGTTCTTCACTGAAGACTCCATGCCTATGGCGGAAGGACCTAATCAACATTCTGAACTGGACGCCTCCGCCTCCTCCTCCTCCTCCGACGAGTCAGGGCACTCCGCCTCCTCCACCGCCTCCTCCTCCGGCGAGTGACCATCAGGGCACTCCGGCTCCTGCTCCGGCGAGTGACCATCAGGGCACTCCGGCTCCTTCTCCGGCGCGTGGCGGCACACCGCCTCCTTCGCCGCCGGCGCGTGGCGGCACTCCGCCTCCTTCGCCGCCGGCGCGCCCGAGCAGACAGCCAGCTCCTCCTTCGCCTAATCAGCAAGGGCGGAAGAGACCTGCCGCCGCTCCGGCTGCTCCTGCTCCGGCGCCTAAGCAAGTAAAAAAGACAGCCGCTTCGTCTGGTCCGGCGACGTCTACCAATACAGCCAGAGGCGGGAGGCGATGCAGATTCGGTCCTTCTCTCACGCCTCTAGAGAAGTTACCGTACGAGAGGTCCGACGAGGAAAACACGAAGATCGCTGAAGGCGAAGTGAAGGACTTTTTTGAAGGGTTGAAAGCACAGAGACATCCACCTCCAGAGGAGAAGATAGATGCGGTGAAAGCAAAGCGCACTCTTGCTGCCCTGAAGCAACCAGCGAAAAGTAAGCCGAAGGGCAACTATGACCGCATTATTCAAAAGACATTTCAAGATGCCAAGCGGTCCGGAAGTACAAAAAGTGATCAGAGATTAGCAGAAGGGCGAGCTGGGAAACAAATTGCCCAGCTCGGCGAACAAGCGAACCAATCGTGCCCCCCGCTCAAGGTGTCTAGCGACATGGTCGCTAATGATCCGAGGATGGTGCCCGGTTATACCAATCTTGCAGATTACGCGTCCGACGATGTACACTATGATTTCATGGACGTGCAGATAGAAAGATACGAGTACAAAAAGCCTCTCGTAAAAAATGAAAGATCTCTATCAACGAATATGCGAAGATTGCATGATTGGTACATGAAAATCTGCAGAGAGTCTGGGGGAGGAATAACTTGTATTTGAGAGTTAAACCTGAGCATGACCTCGTTGGAATTGACCTGTTGCCTGTTCCATTTGAGGAGTTCTATCAATTTTTCAATCAATTGGCCCTTGATAAAACAACGATCACCTGCTACTGTCTGTAAGTAGTACTACTTCTGTCATTAAGTCTCTCTATATAGCTGATCTTCATTGCATGTATTTATAATTATCCTCACTATATTATGCAGATTGAAGATCGTCGAATTGAAGAAAAGACAAGTAGGTGATATTGGGTTTATTAACACATACCTCATAGATGCAACCGAGGTTAAATTGCGTCCCGGCGATACCGAGACCAACTTGCTACGATCGTTGGTGGTAAATGAAAACAAAGATATAATACTCTTTCCTTACAACTTCAAGTGAGTGTTAATGTCTTGTGCATATTTGGTTTCCCTTATATATATCAGTCAAGTTTATAGTGATGTAATGATCTCATGCATTCGTGCGCAGCTTCCACTATATTCTCTTAGAGATTATGCTTGAGAAGGGAATAGTAACTGTCTTCGACTCTAAACGTAAAGATCCCGAGGAGTATGCGGACATGACTCAAATGCTAGCCAGGTAAGTTAAATCGATCAATATTATCCACCATGCATATATATCAGCAACTTCATTTCTGATATCAACTAATTGTTTCCTTTGTCTGGCAGGGCTTGGAAAACATTCAGCAAAAAAGCTCCGGGACTGCCGAAGAAGCTACAATTTAGATACCCGAAAGTAAGTACTATATAGTAGCATGTTCCGCGCGCGCATCTCCTATATCTTGATTCAAGCGCTAGCTAGTTTCATCAATACCAATTTGGCATTCTTGCTTATCAGTTTGATTGAGCTCTATTTCTTGTAAAGTGGTTGTGGCAGGAACCCGGGAATGATTATTGTGGATACTACATTTGCGAGTCCATCCGCCACACGACCTGTGAGCGGGGCTACACTGATGAACAATTTAAAGTGCGTAAGCAATCAATAATATTCACAAATTTATAGCATCATTTCATGTATTGACCCCCTACTTCAAATTAGATGTTTTGGATGCGGGATGAACTCCTAACACCAGATCGTCTGCGAGCAATTCAAGAGGAATTGGCGGCATTCTTCCTTGAACACGTGATCGCTGAAGACGGAGAATACTATGTGGACCCTGCATCCATGTGTTAGGAGATTATTTTTGTAAGAGATAATTATTGTATATATGTGCCCGGTAGTGTCGGATAGATATACGAGAACTTGTTGTTCGACCAATCTCTCGGAGAAGGAGAGGTGGTCGATATTATTACTTCTCTCTGTATGCATATATATATATATGTTGATTATATATACGAGATCTTCTGTTCCTTTGTTTGCTTAGTAGCTAGCAGCTAGCTAGCTAGCTAGCGTGACTCTAGTCCATATATATACGTATGTGTAGTATGTAGCGTCGACCAAAAGCACGGACATAAGAGAGAACACTTCTCTCTATTAATTAGCTAGCTAACACAATATATCAAACACCTAAATTAACCCCCAAAACCTAAAACCCCCCCTCCCCTTTCAAAAAAAAAAAACAAAAACCACAGCTACAGAAATGCTGACACGTGCATGCCTTTTGGTCCCGGTTGGTACCACCAACCGGGACTAAAGCCCCTCCTGCCTGGACTCGGTGCACAGGCCACGTGGACACCCTTTTGCCCCGGTTCTGGATTGAACCGGGACTAAAGGGTCAGAGCATTAGTACCGACCCTGTTGCCCCGGTTCCAGAACCGGGGCTAAAAGGCCAAATGAACCGGGGCTAAATCCCCTTTATCTACTAGTGCTTGCCTGGAAACCCTGCAGACGAAAGGAATCTTCGGAAGCGTAGCCGTAGTCGAACACCGAAGCATCAATGGTTTCGGGGTCTATCACAGTATCGGAGTCTACCGAAAATAAGCAACGAAGGGGAAACAAATAAATAACAGAGCAAACAATAGCATCACAAAGCATAACATGGAAATACGCGGTGCTACGTGTGACCTAACGCGGTGCTCGGTGATACAGGCGAAGAGGAATAACATCCGGGAAAGTATTCCCGGTGTTAGGCATTTTCGGGCAGATGAAACGGAGGGGAATGTTGCACGTTCGGTATGATAGAGATGTGTGACGGACGAACGGACCGCGTATTCGGATTCGTCTCGTCGTTCTGAGCAGCTTTCATGTACAAAGTATTTTCATCCGAGTTACGGTTTAAAAGATATGATTTTCTAAAGGTTTTATTAATTTCTGGAATTTAATTAATTAATTTAAATTAATTCGAAAAAGGATTTATGACATCAGCATGACATCATGCTGACGTCAGCATGGTTGACTGGTCAACCGGACCAGTGGGTCCCACCTGTCATTGACTGTTTATATAATTAATAGTTTAGCTAATCTAATTACAGTTTAATTAAGCTAACTAGTTAATTAGTTTAATTAAATAGGATTAATTAACTTAATTAATTCACTAATTAATTAATTAATTATATTTTAATTATTATTATTATTATTATTATTATTTATTCTATATTTTATTTTTATTTTTTATTCTGTTCTGGGGCTGGGCGATGGGCAAACGACGATGCGGGCACGGGCAAACGGGCGATGGGCGCTGGGCACCGCTCGCCCCAAACCAGCAACGGGGCACGGCGCCGGCGGGGCACCGCGCCGGCGGGGCGCCGGCGGGGCGCCGGCGTCCAGGCGCACGGCCGGAGGCGACACCGGACCGGCGAGCATCTGTAGGCGGCAAGGGAGGCCGGCGGTGGCGGGGCTGTGGCGACGTGAGCCAAGCGGGAGGCGATGGTGCGGGATGCGTCGGCGCGCGACCGGACAGGGGCGGCCTCAGCCCGGAGCGGCGATGCAGGGAAAGCGCGGCGGGGCTGCGGGCAGGAGCAGAGCTCCGGAGCGGCGAGAACGGGAGGGACGGCCGGACGCGCAAGCAAGGCGAGGCCCGGGCGGCGCAGCAACTGCAGTAGTGGGGGCGTGTTCGGCGCGTGTAAGGGTCGGTGTGCGTGTGCGTGCTGTGGACGGCGCCGGCGACAAGAGGGGGAAGGAGGAGGCGGAGGCCGAGGGCCTCACCGGTGAGAAGTAGGGCACGGGGCAGTGGTCCTTGCGGTGGGGGACGGGGGCGACGAGTCGCAGGGGATGCAGTCCGGCGAGGTGGCGGTGACGGTGAGTGCCGGCGAGCTTGAGGCGGAGGACGTCGGCGGTTGGCTCGGGCGATGATCCAGATCGGGGCGAGGGGAATCCGGCGGAGGGGCTCGATGCGGCGACCCAAGAAGAGCTGCAGGGCGGAGACGGCGGTCCCCAGGCGCGGTGCTGCGCTCGCCGGGGTGGGGCTCCGGCGCGACCAGGCACCGGGCGCGAGGAGCGAGCGCCGTTGGAGGGCAAGAGGGAGGGGATTGCTCGTGCGGGAGTGAGTGGGG
>LR738711.1:58559104-58596418 GCA_902687465.1 Secale cereale
GGTGTTTTCTTTGTTTCCCTTTTCTTTTCTTTTTATTTACAGTTTTGCCTTTTTCTTTTCCTTTTGTTTTCTATTTCTTTTCTGTTTTATTTTCAGTTTTCTTTATTTTAGTTTTAATAATTATGAGCTTAGTTCCTAATAATAGTATTACTACTCATTCTAATGCCACTATTTCCTAGGCACCCAAAACAATTTAGTTTATTACTTTATATTTTAAAAAAAGGCATTTAGTTATTTGTCTTGGCTGATGTTCTAGTTAATTTGGAGTATTTAAACATTTCATAATAATGTAGTTTCACCACCATAATCATCTATGATTTATTTTCTATAATTTGAACATTTTAGATTTGTCAATTGAAAACTTTTATCGTTTGCTTGATTTTGAATTTGAATTTCGAACCGGTTTCAAACTAACACGAGATTATCAACAGTAATTTGCGGTGACGTCGTCATTAGTAGAGGGTTACTGTAGCTTAACTATCCGGGCGTCACAATCTGGTAGGGTGAAATGTTCCATGAGAGTATCCCAAAGCAGACTTTTTTGTCTGTCGTCGACAAAAGTAAGATTTGGAGGTGGCTTTGCTGGCTCTCTCCATTCTTGAAGGGAGATCGGGAGTTGGTCCTTCACAAGAACTCTGCACTGACGAACAAACTTGTCCACAATCTTCTTAGGCGCTAATGGTTCGCCATTACGTCTGATTGCCTCGATATTGTACTTTACGCCCTCCTTCAACTTTTTGTTCGGGGCTCGTTTCGTCCTATTGCCTGAAGATCTGCTCGATCCGGATGGCTGAAAGAAGAAAGATCGATTCGTTAATATATCTTCAACTCATTTAAAACATGTGATGATCAACAGATGTGCCTGCTTATATAAATATATGTACCTCGCCGGTCTTTGTTGTTTCAAGATCAACATTTTCTTCGTCACCATCATAATCATAGTTCATGATTTCATCAATTCGGTTGTCGCGATCGAATATCATATCACCCTCTCCGGTGTTGTTTAGAAATTCGGAGCCGTCATAATCTTCTTCATTCTGATCATCATCTGGCCCGCGAGGATGGCGTATCATATCGAACAGGATCTGTTCTCCCTCTCTGCCGGTATTGTCCGCCATAGCTTTTATTTAACTAATCCAAAAGAAATATAAAACAATTTAGTATTCAAATTACATCGTCTCAAATAATAGATATAATCTCGAATACATCGTCTCGAATAATAGATATAATCTCGAATACATCGTCTCGAATAATAGATATAATCTCGAATACATCGTCTCGAATAATATATAATCTCGAATACATCGTCTCGTATAATATATAATATCGAATACATCACTGGCTAGGTAGCTAATAAAGATCGAATACTACAGAAGAATCTAGGACACTCGCGGTTCCTGCGGCGCGGGCGGTGGACACCCAAAGAGAAGGAACCCTCATAGGATCATAGCTGAAGTGAGATCCCTGAAGAAACTGCCAGGTATTGAAGAACCTGCCGCCCTCTAACGCAACCATGTAGCGATGGACGTGCTCGTCCTCCTCCCTGACACGGCGACGTACCACCTCCGGCGGGGCCGGCTCCCTCCGCACCGAAACTAGCCCACGCGAACGCCACCAAACGAGATCAGGGTCGACGACGGGACCCGGGGCCGGGTTCCTCATCAAGCGGCGCGCCCCTCCAGGCAGCACCTCCCAGTGCCAGCCCGGTCGATCCCAGTCCCGGACATGGGTCAGCCGGACGTCGTCGCGGACGGGTCGACGGCGAGGATGCGGGCCGGGCATCGTCGAGAACAAATACTAGCTATATGCCCGCAAAAAGTAACATTTTTTTAATGATTGGATTTTGATAACTAAAATTTCTAACATTTCTATATAACTAACATTTCTATAACATTTCTAACAATGCTATATAACTAACATTTCTAATATTTCTATAACTAAAAAACAGAAAAAAATTATAACATTTCCATATATATAACTAACATTTCTAATATTTCTAGAACTAAAAAAACGAAAAATTTCTAAATTTTTTATAACTATTTCTATAACTAAAAAACAGAAAAATTTCTAACAATTCTAACTTTTTTATAACTATTTCTATAACTAAAAAATAGAAAAATTTCTAACAATTCCAACATTTCTATAACATTTCTAACAATGCTATATAACTAACTATTTCCATAACTAAAAAAATTCTAACATTTTTATAACTATTTCTATAACTAAAAAATAAAAAATATGTATGTGTGTGTGTGTGCTCACCGGCGAGGCGAGAGGCGACAGAGACGGCGACGGGCGCGGCGACGACGGGGATGGCGACGACGGGGACAGGGACGGGGCGGCGACGACGGGGACGGGGACATACGGGCCGGAGCGGCGACAACGGGGCCGGGGACGACGCGGGACGGGCCGGGACGGGGCGGCGGTGATGACGGGGACGACGGGGCGGCGACGACGGGGACGGGGCGGCGACGGGGGCGGCAACGAGGGATATGGAGACGGGGGCGGCGGGCGACGGTGCAGAGGAGAAGAAGCAGATAAGAAACTGAAATTTTTGAAGTGTTTTCTTATATAGGATGGATCTTTAGTACTGGTTGGAGGCCTGTTTTGCGGTACGAGTCGAGGCAGTACAGGAAGTACAGGCGGAGGCAAGCGATATAAATATGGTCCAAGCCTCACTGATCTTCCTCAGAGGGCTTACGACAGGACCGAGGAGCAAACCAAGGCCATACTGCGGGCAGAAGTGGACGCCCATTTTGGAGCGAAACCGCCACCGCCACCAAGGGAGAAAGTGCCTGAGGAAAAGATTGACCACTTCATTCGTATGGCTCAACCACCAGCTCCCAAGCCTGTTGACACAGACTATGAGCGCCACATCAGGAAGTTAAATCGAGCACGTCTACAGAAGGAGGCTGATACGTCCAAAACGTATCTATAATTTCTGCTTGCTCCATGCCACTTTTGGGTGATATTGCTATGATATTCATACACTTCCATACACTTTTGATCATATTTGGACTAACTTACTAATCCAGTGCACCCCAGTGCCAGTTTCTGTTTTCGGCTGTTTTTGTATTTCAGGTTTTCACGTTTCGAGAACTGCCCAGAAAAATACAGAAAAAATATATAAAAAATCAGCGTTCCGGGAACGACACAACTTCCGAAGGGGAGCCTGGGGGGGCCACAGGGGCTCCAGGCGCCCTGTGGGCGCCCCCCCCCCTGGGCCGCGCCGGGGGGGCGCCTCGGCCCCCCGAGAGCCCCCCGGTGCCCTACTTTGGCAGATATTTAAAGGGTCCCCCGTAACCCTTGAAACAGGACTTCTTTTCGCGATCCCATCTCTGTTCCGCCGCCGCCGCCGCTTCCAAGATCGGGAGCACCAGGAGAACTCTTCCCGGCACCCTGCCGGAGGGGAGGATCACCACCGGGAGCTTCTCCACCACCATGGACGCCTCCCGGATGACTCGTGAGTAGTCTCCCTTGGACCATGAGTCCATGACCAGTAGCTATGTGATGTTCTCCTCCCGTTCTTGTGCTTCACTAATTAGTCCTCGTGAGCTGCCCTACATGATCGAGGCACATATGTAATCCTTATGCTGTTGCTATGTTGAGTTTGCTGGGATCCGATGGATTATGAGATTATGTTCAGATTGATCTTGAGTAATATATTTGATTCACCTCTTTTATATTTTAGTTCATAAGTAATTCTTGCATGTTCTCCGTTGTTATTTATTGCTTTGGCCAAGTAGTAAGTAGTGACTCCAAGAGGGAACGTTATGCTCGATTGTGGGTTCATGCCCCTCGATGACTAGCTTGAGTGACAGAAACATGAGTCTAGGGGATGTGCTGTTGCCACAAGGGGGAAAACAACGGTGCTTGTGCCCGCGGGTGCAAGGATTGTTTACTTTACGCAAAGTTCTTTTAATGCAGTTGTCTGTTGCATTGAGTTTACACTATGGGTGGGACTCGCAACTTAATACCAGCGAGATGTTCTGGATAGATATCTCAAGGTGGATGATTAGTAGTAGATATTGATCGATTTCGGTCTACTTACTTTGGCGTACCGCCCATGCTTTGAACCTCAACCTTTCTTGCAATGTAGTCAGCATTGGTTTGCGTTCGTGGTCCTGTCAATTGCCCAGCTGTAATTTGTTTACCTCACATAGCTGTTTTATCGTCTTTTGGGAGAGAGACATCACTAGTGAACATCATGTGACTCCGGTCCATATTACCATCATTGATCACATACACTATTTTACTTTCCGCTATTTTATTTACTATTGCAAAGCACTATCTATCACTACTATCATATTGCTTTTAACCCTTTGTGAACTACAAGGCCGGAGAGATTGACAACCTCTCTGTACTCGTTGGGAGCAAAGTTATTTGTATTTGTGTGCAGGTCCACGTTGATTGCTAATTGCGCCGTTAGCAGTTGACACCTACCTGTTGAACCTAGGAGTCTCTGGGGATTCGATCCTTGGCATCTTTGCTAAGGGAAAACACTTCTACTTACTGCATCTTACACCTTCCACTTGGGGTAATCCAACGAGGGGTTCGAGGCCCATCAAGGAGCATTTTCTGGCGCCGTTGCCGGGGACTCCACTCTTCAGGATAGGGGAGTTGCATGCTATCTTTTACCTTTGCTTTTTAGTCTTGTTAGTTTACCTTTCATTATTTGCTTTAGTTTCTTTTATCAAAAATCACAAAAAAATTATTTGCCTCTTTATTAGTAGTCCTTTCTGTTTAGCCCAACATGTTAGGATTTGGTGCTTTGAGGGAATCAGAAGTTTTAGATTTCCATCAAAGGGATGGAGAAAATATGAAGAAGGCATGGGACAGAATTTCTGATGCACATAGGAGAATTATGCCTTGGATACCTATAAAAATTGTGCTTAGGAATTTTTACCATGGTCTTTTTAAATGGTGTAAACACTCCCTTGACATTATAGCTGAGGGAGATTTCTTAGAATGTGATGAAGCTAGAGCTCTTGAGATTATACATGGTCTATCTAGTTACTTTGTTTATGATCATAACTTTGATACTATAATAGATAGACTTGCTACTATTGAGAAAAGAATGGATGCTTTAGACTTAACGAAGGTAGAAAAACCTAAACCCAATAAGAGAGACATTCTGGAAATAGATAATGACTGGGAACCTCTTGTTAGGATTAGCATCTCTAATCAAGACTTCCTTGCTTATTGTGATATTGGATCTATGGTTTCTACTATGCCAAAAATTGTTCATGATTCTTTAAAATTTATTATGGATAGATTACAATCTTATCATGAACACACTAATGGAGATATTTCTGAAATCCAGGGAAAAATAAAAGACGTACCGGTTAAATTCCTTAAAGGGGTTGCAATGATTGATTTCTTCATCGTGGAGCCAAATCAAGGAAATATAGTGCTTGGAAGGGACTTCCTCCGGGCAGTAAAAGGCTTCATCGATATAGGTAAGGGACAAATCCGCTTACGCGGGAAGGCAAAAGGTGTGTACCCCTTTCCTAGAAGGAACAAGAATGAACTTGTTGAGGAATCATTTGAACCAATTTATAACTCCGATTATTATGATGAATATTGATTCCTCTATGCAATATGCCTAGCTTAAAGGCATAAAAGAAAGCGCTTTTGGGAGGCAGCCCACATGAATAAATTTTTTGCTTTTGTTGTGTCTTGATGTTGTTTACTGCTGTAGCATCATCATTGTATCTTTGCTTTTCATATTTGTGCCAAGTATAGCCTCTGATTGCTAGAAAGTGCAAAAGTTGTGAGGTGCTGTCCAGGAAACAGATTCTGTCCTCTGATAGAAAAATTCGTATAAAATCACCAGTTCATCTTTTTGGTCTGAATTTTTTCGACAGCGTTCTCTATATAATTGTCTTTCGTGCGTCAGTTCTGAGTTTTTTGATTTGAGTTGCAAAAGTATCCCGAACACGTCAATTACTGCCTGCTGTTCTGTTTTTCACAGATTCTGTCCTGTTTTGCCTTACCTTCACTTTGCAAATTAAGAACTTGCTTTTTCTTTGCAAAAACCTTTTGGCAATCTTGAGAAACAGTAGAACTTCAAGAATATCCTTATTTCCAGCAAGGTATAATTATTTTATTAAGGGTACTAACCTCGCTAATCAGATTATGATGAGTTATGTATGAAGGGAGTTTTCAAGTGTGCGAGGGAAGATGATAAAAAGATTCAGGAGTGTCAAGCGCTCAAGCTTGGGGATGCCCCCGTGCACCCCCAAGAAATATTCAAGGAGACTCGAGCTTCTAAGCTTGGGGATGCCCCCCGTGCATCCCCTTCTCCATCAACATTATCAGTTCGTCTTTCGTTCCGCTATATTTCTATCACTTCATGTGTTATGTGCTATGCTTGGAGCGTCTTGCTTTTAGTTTTCCTTTTAGTTTTTCATAACAAGTCGGAACCCAGCATTCCTTTATGTGGGAGAGAAACACGCTCCACCTCTACCTAGAACATTACATAGAATTTTCATGTCTATCTATGTTGTGTGTGTTCTTTATTTTTTTTAATAGCTACTATCGTGCTCTGCTCTTAGTATTCATGCTTATCTCTTCAAGAGCTTTTATTTAGTTGGTTGCTTGAACTCTCTTTAATTACCATGCTCGCCTTATTAAGATAGTTTGCTTCCGTTACATGGGTTAATATGTCTATGATAAAGATGCTACTTTCATGATGGTGCTTAGTAGTTCAGGTTTTCTTATGGTTAATCTCAGATAGCTGGGGGGTTCCCAATGTGTCATTGGAGTACCAACTTGGTTTGTTTGCCTATGATGTGGTATGGTTTAGTAATATCTTCCTTCGAGAATTTATTTTGATTGACTTGGCGTATGCTCACGCATATTCAAGACTGTAAAGAAAGTCTGTCAAGCCTTGATGATCTTTTGTTTCTGAGTAGCGATATAACTACCATGCCTGATTTAATATTGCTTTGTCGCTCTGCATGATTATGACCGTCATTGCTCTCTTAGTTGGTCGCTCCCAGTCTTTTGCTAACCTCCACCTGCACTAAGCAAATTAACCATGCAATACATAGCTCATTGGAAAGTAGCCTAAAAACTATTATGGTAAAGAATATGTTGCTTATGTATCTTATTTCTTATGAGTTGCTTGCTGAGCGGTAACCATGTTTCTAGGGACGCCATCAACTGTCACACTTTTGTTGAATATCATGTGAGTTGCTATGCATGTTCGTCTTGTCTGAAGTAAGGGTGATTTACCGTGGGTTGAATTAATATGCATATTGTTAGAGAAGAACATTGGGCCGCCAACCAAAGCCATGCATCATGGTGGAAGTTTTAGTTTGGACCTTAATCCTCAATCTCTCATGAGAACATGCTTATGCATTAAAGAGGAGTCCATCATCTATTTTCTATGTTGTCCCGGTATGGATGTCCTCAAGTTGAGATTTATCAAAAACGAGAAATCAAATGCGATCTATCTCCTTGGACCTTTGTACAGGTGGCATAGAGGTACCCCTTTGTGACACTTGGTTAAAACATATGCAATGCAATAATAACCCATGGGGATCCGAGCTAATTAGGACAAGGAGCGAGCACTATTGGTATTCGATGCATGAGGCTTGCAACTTATAAGATGTTTTATGCATGACACATATGAAGTACTACTACCGTTGACACAATTGCTTCCATGTTTCATAATAAAAAGCTCTAGCACTTCAAGCACCTACTACTGAGAGCATGATTGTCATTCTGAGTGTAATGTGCATTGTCCCAAAGTAGCATTGTCTTTTGCATGATTGTGATATCGTTTATTTTGAAATGATTGTATCTAGTCATCACTTAAACCTTGAAGGTGCCCTTGCACTTATGTTTTGCATCACTAAAAGGGGCAAGCTAGATATCACTTGATCATATTTGCACATCATGTTCATTGCAAATCTTTTTGATGTTTCAGTTTCATGTTGTAAAACTTTCAGTCATTTGTGATTTTCTCTTGAGACAACTTAGTTACTTCAGAATCATTGTCTCAGTAAGCATTTGTCATATGACTACGAGAAAGTCTTATATGGTTAATAGCATGTCACCACAGAAATTATTCTTGTTATCATTTACCTACTCGAGGACGAGCAGGAATTAAGCTTGGGGATGTTGATACGTCCAAAACGTATCTATAATTTCTGCTTGCTCCATGCCACTTTTGGGTGATATTGCTATGATATTCATACACTTCCATACACTTTTGATCATATTTGGACTAACTTACTAATCTAGTGCACCCCAGTGCCAGTTTCTGTTTTCGGCTGTTTTTGTATTTCAGGTTTTCACGTTTCGAGAACTGCCCAGAAAAATACAGAAAAAATATATAAAAAATCAGCGTTCCGGGAACGACACTGCTTCCGAAGGGGAGCCTGGGGGGGGCCACAGGGGCTCCAGGCGCCCTATGGGCGCCCCCCCCCCCCTGGGCCGCGCCGGGGGGGCGCCTCGGCCCCCCGAGAGCCCCCCAGTGCCCTACTTTGGCAGATATTTAAAGGGTCCCCCGTAACCCTTGAAACAGGACTTCTTTTCGCGATCCCATCTCTGTTCCGCCGCCGCCGCCGCTTCCAAGATCGGGAGCACTAGGAGAACTCTTCCCGGCACCCTGCCGGAGGGGAGGATCACCACCGGGAGCTTCTCCACCACCATGGACGCCTCCCGGATGACTCGTGAGTAGTCTCCCTTGGACCATGAGTCCATGACCAGTAGCTATGTGATGTTCTCCTCCCGTTCTTGTGCTTCACTAATTAGTCCTCGTGAGCTGCCCTACATGATCGAGGCACCTATGTAATCCTTATGCTGTTGCTATGTTGAGTTTGCTGGGATCCGATGGATTATGAGATTATGTTCAGATTGATCTTGAGTAATATATTTGATTCACCTCTTTTATATTTTAGTTCATAAGTAATTCTTGCATGTTCTCCGTTGTTATTTATTGCTTTGGCCAAGTAGTAAGTAGTGACTCCAAGAGGGAACGTTAAGCTCGATTGTGGGTTCATGCCCCTCGATGACTAGCTTGAGTGACAGAAACATGAGTCTAGGGGATGTGCTGTTGCCACAAGGGGGAAAACAACGGTGCTTGTGCCCGCGGGTGCAAGGATTGTTTACTTTACGCAAAGTTCTTTTAATGCAGTTGTCTGTTGCATTGAGTTTACACTATGGGTGGGACTCGCAACTTAATACCAGCGAGATGTTCTGGATAGATATCTCAAGGTGGATGATTAGTAGTAGATATTGATGGATTTGGGTCTACTTACTTTGGCGTACCGCCCATGCTTTGAACCTCAACCTTTCTTGCAATGTAGTCAGCATTGGTTTGCGTTCGTGGTCCTGTCAATTGCCCAGCTATAATTTGTTTACCTCACATAGCTGTTTTATTGTCTTTTGGGAGAGAGACATCACTAGTGAACATCATGTGACTCCGGTCCATATTACCATCATTGATCACATACACTATTTTACTTTCCGCTATTTTATTTACTATTGCAAAGCACTATCTATCACTACTATCATATTGCTTTTAACCCTTTGTGAACTACAAGGCCGGAGAGATTGACAACCTCTCTGTACTCGTTGGGAGCAAAGTTATTTGTATCTGTGTGCAGGTCCACGTTGATTGTTAATTGCGCCGTTAGCAGTTGACACCTACCTGTTGAACCTAGGAGTCTCTGGGGATTCGATCCTTGGCATCTTTGCTAAGGGAAAACACTTCTACTTACTGCATCTTACACCTTCCACTTGGGGTAATCCAACGAGGGGTTCGAGGCCCATCACCATACACGCCCAAGAAGCCAAGCAGGGTCACACAAAGATTCTTCGTCACATGCATCACGTCGATTGCGGAGCGGATCTCTAGGTCTTTCCAATAGGGCAGATCCCAAAATATGGATTTCTTCTTCCACATGGGTGCGTGTCCGTCAGCATCATTCGGAACAGGTTGTCCACCAGGACCCTTTCCAAAGGCCACCTTCAAATCCTTGACCATATCATGTACATCAGCACCAGTACGGTGGCGAGGCTTCGTCCGGTGATCCGCCTCACCTTTGAAATTCTTGCCTTTCTTTCTTACGGGATGCCTGCTCGGAAGAAATCGACGATGTCCCAGGTACACATTCTTCTTACAATTAGCCAAATATATACTGTTGGTATCGTCCAAACACTGCGTGCATGCGCGGTATCCCTTGTTTGTCTGTCCTGAAAGGTTACTCAGAGCAGGCCAATCATTGATGGTCACGAACAGCAACGCTTTTAGGTCAAATTCTTCCCCCATGTGCTCATCCCACGCACGTTCACCTGTTCCATTCCACAGTTGTAAGAGTTCTTCAACTAATGGCCTTAGGTACACATCAATGTCGTTGCCGGGTTGCTTAGGGCCTTGGATGAGCACTGGCATCATAATGAACTTCCGCTTCATGCACAACCAAGGAGGAAGGTTATACAAACATAGAGTCACAGGCCAGGTGCTATGGTTGCTGCTCTGCTCCCCAAAAGGATTAATGCCATCTGCGCTTAGACCAAACCATACGCTCCTTGCGTCATCTGCGAACTCCTTCCCGTACTTTCTTTCGATTTTTCTCCACTGCGACCCGTCAGCGGGTACTCTCAACTTTCCGTCTTTCTTACGGTCTTCTCTGTGCCATCGCATCGCCTTGGCATGCTCTTTGTTTTGGAACAAACGTTTCAACCGTGGTATTATAGGAGCATACCACATCACCTTGGCAGGAATCTTCTTCCTAGGGCGCTCGCCCTTGACATCACCAGGGTCATCGCGGCTGATCTTATAGCGCAATGCACCGCATACCGGGCAAGCGTTCAAATCCTCGTACTCACCGCGGTAGAGGATGCAATCATTAGGGCATGCATGTATCTTCTGCACCTCTAACCCTAGAGTGCAGACAACCTTCTTTGCTTCGTACGTACTCTCGGGCAATTCGTTGTCCTTTGGAAGCATACCCTTTATCATTACCAGCAACTTTCCAAATCCCTTGTCAGATACACCATTCTCTGCCATCCATTGCAGCAATTCCAGTGTGGTGCCCAGCTTTTTCTTGTCACCTATGCAATTCGGGTACAACAATTTTTTGTGATCCTCTAACATGCGCTGCAACTTCTTCTTCTCCAAATCACTTGCGCAGTTTCTCTTTGCATCGGCAATGGCCCGACCTAGATCATCAACGGGCTCATCTGATGCCTCTTCTTCAGCTTCTTCCCGCATTGCCGGCTCAGCTTCTTCCCGCATTACCGGCTCAGCTTCTTCCCCCATTGTTGTATCATCGTATTCAGGGAACCCATGGCCAGGATAGCTGTCGTCGTCCTCTTCTTCTTCATTGTCTTCCATCATAACCCCTCTTTCTCCATGCTTGGTCCAAACATTATAGTGGGGCATGAAACCGGACTTAAACAGGTGGATGTGAATGGTTCTTGACTTAGAGTAATTTAGACCATTCTTACAGACAGCACATGGACAAGGCATAAAACCATCCGCCCGCTTGTTTGCCTCAGCCGCAAGCTGAAAAGTTTGCACGCCATTAATGAACTCGGGAGAGCATCGGTCATCGTACATCCATTGTCGGCTCATCTTCAATACACAGCACCAAAAACACCAACTTAATACAAGTTCATACATAAAGTTCATACAACACTTAAATGCAACAAACAAATAACTCTCTAGCTAAAGCATTTAAATGCAACAACAAATGCGATCAAGATCGCAACTAAGGCAACAATTGATCCAACAGCATAATGATACCAAGCTTCACTATCGATGGCATATTTTCTAATCTTTCTAATCTTCAAGCGCATTTTCTCCATCTTGATCTTGTGATCAACGACGACATCGGCAACATGCAACACCAATTCCATCTTCTCCCCCTCAATTCTTTTCAATTTTTCTTTCAAGTACTCGTTTTCTCTTTCAACTAAATTTAACCTCTCGACAATAGGGTCGGTTGGAATTTCCGGTTCACATACCTCCTAGAAAAAATATCTATCTCAACTTGATGGGCATAATTTGTCATAAACACGAAATGCAACTAGTTTTAAAAGAGAATATATATACCACATCTGAATCATAACAAGGACGAGGGCCGACGGGGACGGATATCAAAACCATGGCACTATGTATAACAAACAACGTACGGTTAAGATAATTATACGAGTAACTATATATCCAAATCACACAAACATCAATTTTTATATAAAATTTCTTGAACAAGAGGCTCACCACAAGGTGGTGCCGGCGACGGGACGGTGCGGGCGATCGACGGTGGTTACGACGGAGATTTAGAAGGCACTAAGTAAACCACACCTACATATGCAAACTAAGTGTTATTTTGGACCTCAAATTGCATATAAATCAAATACTAGCACATATATTTCCTCCCAAATTACTAAACTCACAAATTAATCACTATATAAAGCATTGCAAGAGCTAATCTAGCAATGAGAGATGAAAGGACAAAGTCGCTAACCTTTGTGATCATTTGAATGGATGGGGGCCTTCAAATCTTGACAAATTTTGGGCAAAATGTGTGATGAGCTCGAGAGGAAGAGGGGAAGAACAGAGAGGAGAGAGGAAAGGGGAAGAACAGAGCGAGCTCGGGTGGACGAAGGGTTTATGTACGACCACCTTTAGCACCGGTTCGTGCCAAGAACCGGTACTAAAGGTGCTGGAGGGGCCCCAGACTGACAACATCCTGCCACGACTCTCATTAGTACCGGTTCGTGGCAAGAACCGGTGCTAAAGGTTCGCACGAACTAGTACTAATGAGAGCGGGCTGGCTAGCCGTTGGAACCGGCACTAATGTACATATTAGTGCCGGCTCAAATTTAAACCGGCACTAATGTGCTTCACGTTTGACCCTTTTTCTACTTGTGTGTAGACATGACCGAGACTCGTCTCCGGTCAATAATCAATAGCGGAACCTGGATGCTCATATTGGCTCCTACATATTCTACGAAGATCTTTATCGGTCAAACCGCATAACAACATACGTTGTTCCTTTTGTCATCGGTATGTTACTTTCCCGAGATTCGATCATCGGTATCTCAATACCTAGTTCAATCTCGTTACCGGCAAGTCTCTTTACTCGTTCTGTAATACATCATCTCGTGTCTAACTCATTAGTCATATGCTTGCAAGGCTTATTATGATGTGTATTACCGAGAGGGCCCAGAGATACCTCTCCGACATTCGGAGTGACATTTCCTATTCTTGATCTATGCCAACACCACGAATACCTTCGGAGACACCTGTAGAGCATCTTTATAATCACATTGTTACGTTATGACATTTGATAGCACACAAGGTGTTCCTCCGGTATTCGGGAGTTGCATAATCTCATAGTCATAGGAACATGTACAAGTCATGAAGAAAGCAATAGCAGTATAACTAAACGATCATAGTGCTAAGCTAACGGATGGGTCTAGTCCATCACATCATTCTCCTAATGATGTGATCCCGTTGATCAAATGACAACTCATGTCTATGGTTAGGAAACATAACCATCTTTGATCAATGAGCTAGTCTAGTAGAGGCATACTAGGGACACTCTGTTTTGTCTATGTATTCACACATGTACTAAGTTTCCGGTAAATACAATTCTAGCATGAACAATAAACATTTACCATGATATAAGGAAATAAATAATAACTTTATTATTGCCTCTAGGGCATATTTCCTTCATGCTCCATTGTTCCGGAGAACGGAGTTTTAGTCATCTTGCCCATGAGGCATGGTTCGCAAGCACCAAGTTATTCATAATCAAGTGATTCAAAAAGTCCATCACTATGGAGTTTCTTCATGCGCTTTACGCCAATATGACCTAAACAACAGTGCCACAAATAAGTTGCACTATCATTATTAACCTTACATCTTTTGGCTTCAATATTATGAATATGTGTATCACTACAATCGAGATCCAACAAGAATAGACCACTCTTCAAGGGTGCATGACCATAAAAGATATTATTCATATAAATAGAACAACCATTTTTCTCAGATTTAAATGAATAACCGTCTCGCAATAAACAAGATCTAGATATAATGTTCATGCTTAACGCTGGCACCAAATAACAATTATTCCGGTCTAAAACTAATCCCGAAGGTAGATGTAGAGGTAGCGTGCCGACGGCGATCACATCGACTTTGGAACCATTTCCCACGCGCATCGTCACCTCGTCCTTAGCCAATCTTCGTTTAATATGTAGCCCCTGTTTCGAGTTACAAATATTAGCAACCGAACCGGTATCAAATACCCAGGTGCTACTACGAGCATTAGTAAGGTACACATCAATAACATGTATATCACATATACCTTTGTTCACCTTGCCATCCTTCTTATCCGCCAAATACTTGGGGCAGTTCCGCTTCCAGTGTCCAGTCCCTTTGCAGTAGAAGCACTCAGTTTCAGGCTTGGCTCCAGACTTGGGTTTCTTCGTGGGAGTAGCAACTGTCTTGCTATTCTTCTTGAAGTTCCCCTTCTTTCCCATGCCCTTTTTCTTGAAACTAGTGGTCTTGTTAACCATCAACACTTGATGCTCCTTTTTGATTTCTACCTCCGCAGCTTTGAGCATAGCGAAGAGCTCGGGAATTGTCTTCTGCATCCCTTGCATGTTATAGTTCATCACGAAGCCTTTATAGCTTGGTGGCAGTGATTGAAGAACTCTATCAATAACATTGTCTTCATCAACTTTACAACCAAGTTGAGTCATATTATTATAGTACCCAGACATCTGAGCAAGTGTTCGCTGATAGAACTATTCTCCTTCATCTTGCAGCTGTAGAACTTATTGGAAATCTCATATTTCTCAACCCGAGCATTTGCTTGAAATATTAACTTCAACTCCTGGAACATCTCAGATGCTCCATGACGTTCAAATGTCGTTGAAGTCCCGGTTCTAAGCCGTAAAGCATGGCACACTGAACTATTGTGTAGTCATGAGATCGCGTCTGCCAGACGTTCAAAGCATCTACATTAGCGGGAGGGGGCTTGTCACCTAGCGGTGCTTCAAGGACATAATTCTTCTATGCAGCAATGAGGATAATCCTCAAGTTATGGACCCAGTCCATGTAGTTTCTACCATCATCTTTCAACTTAGCTTTCTCTAGGAACACATTAAAATTCAACGGAACAACAGCACGGGCCATCTATCTGCAACAACATAGACATGCAAAATACTATCAGGTACTAAGTTCATGATAAATTAAAGTTCAATTAATCATATTACTTAAGAACTCCCACTTAGATTGACATCCCTCTAATCATCTAAGTGATCATGTGATCCATATCAACTAAACCATGTCCGATCATCACGTGAGATGGAGTAGTTTTCAATGGTGAACATCTTATGTTGATCATATCTACTATATGATTCACGCTCGACCTTTCAGTCTCCAGTGTTCCGAGGCCATATCTGCATATTCTAGGCTCATCAAGTTTAACCCGAGTATTCTGCGTGTGCAAAACTAGCTTGCACCCAGTGTATGTGAACGCAGAGCTTATCACACCCAATCATCACGTGGTGTCTCGGCACGACGAACTTTCGCAATGGTGCATACTCAGGAAGAACACTTGTACCTTGAAATTTTGTAAGGGATCATCTTATAATGCTACCATCGATCTAAGCAAAATAAGATGCATAAAATATAAACATCACATGCAATCAATATAAGTGCTATGATATGGCCATCATCATCTTGTGCCTTTGATCTCCATCTGCAAGGCACCGTCATGATCAACATCGTCACCGGCGCGACACCTTGATCTCCATCGTAGCATCGTTGTCGTCTCGCCAACTATTGCTTCCACGACTATCGCTATCGCTTAGTGATAAAGTAAAGCAATTACATGGCGATTGCATTTCATACAATAAAATGACAACCATATGGCTCCTGCCAGTTGCCAATAACTTTACAAAAACATGATAATCTCATACATTAATGTATAATTCATCATGTCTTGACCATATCACATCACAACATGCCCTGTAAAAACAAGTTAGACGTCCTCTACTTTGTTGTTGCAAGTTTTACGTGGCTGCTACAGGCTTAGCAAGAACCATTCTTACCTATGCATACAAAACCACAACTATATTTCATCAAGTATGTGCTGTTTTAACCTTCACAAGGACCGGGCGTAGCCACACTCGATTCAACTAAAGTGAGAGAGACAAACACCCACCAGTCACCTTTAAGCAATGAGTGCTCATAACGGAGAAACCAGTCTCGCGTAAGCGTACGCGTAATGTTAGTCCGGGCCGCTTGATGACCCACAAGTTTAGGGGATCTATCGTAGTCCTTTCGATAAGTAAGAGTGTCGAACCCAACGAGGAGCAAAAGGAAATGATAGGCAGTTTTCAGTAAGGTATTTTCTGCAAGCGCTGAAATTATAGGTAACAGATAGTTTTGTGATAAGGTAATTGGTAGCAAGTGACAAAAGGTAAAAGTAAATAAGGTGCAGCAAGGTGGCCCAATCCTTTTTGTTGCAAACGACAAGCCTGGACAAACTCTTATATAAAGGAAAGCGCTCCCGAGGACACATGGGAATTATCGTCAAGCTACTTTTCATCACGATCATCCGATTCGCGTTCGGTACTTTGATAATTTGGTATGTGGGTGGACCGGTGCTTGGGTGCTGTCCCTACTTGGACAAGCCTCCCACTTATGATTAACCTCTAATTCAAGCATCCGTAACTACAAAAGAAGTATTAAGGTAAACCTAACCATAGCATGAAACAGATGGATCCAAATTAGCCCCTTACGAAGCAACACATAAACTAGGGTTTAAACTTCTGTCACTCTAGCAACCCATCATCAACTTATTACTTCCCAATGCCTTCCTCTAGGCCCAAATAATGGTGAAGTGTCATGTAGTCGACGTTCAAATGACACCACTAGAGGAGAGACAACATACATCTCATCAAAATATCGAACGAAGACCAAATTCACATGACTACTAATAGCAAGACTTCTCCCATGTCCTCAGGAACAAAAGTAACTACTCACAAGACATAATATGGTTCATGATCAGAGGGGTATTAATATGCATAATGGATCTGAACATATGATCTTCCACCAAATAAACCAACTAGCATCAACTACAATGAGTAATCAACACTACTAGCAACCCACGGGTACCAATCTGAGGTTTGGGTACAAAGATTGGATACAAGAGATGAACTAGGGTTTGAGTGGAGATGGTGCTGGTGAAGATGTTGAGGAAGATAGCCCTCCCCAAGATGGAGAGTTGTTGGTGATGATGGCGGTGACGATTCCCCCCCCCCCCCGAAGGGAAGTATCCCCAGCAGAACTGCTCTGTCGGAGTCCTAGATTGGTTTTCGCCTCGGTTCCACCTCGAGACGGCGGCGTCTGGTCCCGAAAGTCTCCTTATGATTTTTTCCAGGTCAAAACACCCCATATAGGAGAAGATGGGCATTAGGGGGCCTTCGGGGGGGCCACGAGACAGGGGGCGCGCCCCCACCCTCGCGGGCAGCAGGTGGCCCCCCTCATGAACTTCTTTCGCCAAATATTTTGTATATTTTCGGAAATGGAGTTGTGTGGAGTTTCGGGGCTTTTGGAGTTGTGCAGAATAGGTTTCCAGAGTTTGCTCCTTTTTCCAGCCCAGAATTCCAGCTGCCGGCATTCTCCCTCTTCTTGTAAACCTTGTAAAATAAGAGAGAAAAGGCATAAGTGTTGTGACAAAACAAGTAATAACAGCCCATAATGCAATAAATATCAACATATAAGCATGATGCAAAATGGACGTACCAACTCCCCCAAACTTAGACCTCGCTTGTCCTCAAGCGAAAGCCGATATCGAAAAATATGTCCACATGTTTACAGATAGAGGTGTCGATAAAAACAAAATACGGACATGAGGGCATCACACTACTAGAAAAAGAGCTATAGATGGGATTGACACTAATGGCGCACCAGACAAGCGGTGCGCCATTAGTATATACTAATGGCGCACCACCTTCTGGTACGCCATTAGAGTTGAATACACTAATGGCGCACCTGGCTCAGGGTGCGCCATTAGTATCAAATTTTTTTCCTTTTCCAAACATACTAATGGCGCATCCAGACAAAGTGCGCCATTACTAATTGTAACTAGTAATGGCGCACCGGTCACAGAGTGCGCCACTACTGTTGTTTTTTTTATATTTTTTATTCTTTTTTTGCAAAACTACTAATGGCGCACTGTTCCACAGTGCGCCATTATTAGTTTAAACTAGTAATGGCGCACTTTGGGACAGTGCGCCATTAGTATGTTTTTTTTTTTGCAAAACTACTAATGACGCACCACCAGAAGGTGCGCCATTAGTAACCTGGGTTACTAATGGCGCATTTTGAGGTGGTGCGCCATTAGTAAGTGGGCACCAACAAGATATTTTGGACAGCCACTCCTACCCACACTCACTTTCTCCCCACTTCATTCTCTCTACCTCCTCCTTGTCTCGGGTGCCTCCTCTTTTTCACCTCATTTTCACCATAGATTCATTCAAATTAAGTGGTTAAATTACCTTGTTTTGATAGGTAAGTAAGGGGGGAAGCTATATTTATGTTGTTCTCCCTACAACAATGTGCACATGCACTTTTTATGGCCTAGCTAGATCTATGTATGTTCGTGGTGTTGCATATGTTTGTGGTGTTGCATATGTGTTTGTGTTTGGAGGTGTACCGGTATTTGAAATGCGATAGTTGCCAATATTTTGCCGGAATGTTGATTCATTTCCGTTTCGGCGAGAATTTTGGCATTAAGCATTCTTGGTTCTAAAATATCGTTTTATTCTACCCCGCAGGCGACCATGGTCCGCACGATGACCGAAGGCATTGTGAATAGGCTTTTGAGCTCCGCAAAGGCCGAGATGCTTCAAAAGAATGAGACGGAGATAAGATGTCCGTGTCGAAGATGCAAGCTGAAGAGCCTTATTGCGGACCCGGATTCCGGGCAGATGCGGGACCACCTGCTCTTGCGTGGTTTCATGGATGGCTATCGGTGGCAAGGTGATGAAGATGACTACGAAGTCGTCCATGGGGGCCAGGCAAGAAATGAGGAAGGGCAGCAAGACAACCACCGCGGCTTGGGCGGGCGAGAAGACGAAGAATCCCCAGGAGATGATCACGACGGTGATGCTGTACACAGTCATCATGTAGAAGATGCAGGCCATGCTGTCTATATTCTGTCCAATAATACATTTTGTAACCTGTGCAAAAAACAGAAAATTAAAAAAAAATTAACCTAATATTCATACTAATGGCTCATGAAATCACAGTGCGCCATTAGTATGCCAAAGGATACTAATGGCGCATCATTAAACAGTGCGCCATTAGTATGCCAAAGTTACTAATGGCGCATCATTAAGAAGTGCGCCATTAGTATGCCAAACGACCTGGGTATATATGGCCCCCTGGGAGGCATACTAATGGTGCATCGTGGTATACACTAATGGCACATCTGAGTTGCGCCATTAGTATACCAGATACTAATGGCGCGCCAGAGGTGTGTGATGTCTACACACGCTTCTACTCTTGTAGACTATGTTGGGCCTCCAAGCGCAGAGGTTTGTAGGACAGCAGCAATTTCCCTCAAGTGGATGACCTAAGGTTTATCGAACTCAGGGAAGTAGAGGTTGAAGGTGGTCTCTCTCAAGCAACCCTGTAACTAAGATACAAGAAGTCTCTTGTGTCCCCAACACACCTAATACACTTGTTAGATGTATAGGTGCACTAGTTCGGCGAAGAGATGTTAAATGGCAAGTGATATGGATGGCAAAACAAAGTAATATAAATCTGTAATAAAAAGTGCAGCAAGCAAACAAGTGGTAAACGTGAGCACAAATGGTATTACAATGGTGGAAACAAGGCCTAGGGATCATACTTTCACTAGTGGCAACTCCCAACAACATTAACATAATCGAATCACATGATATTTCCCATAAAACATGCAATGGAGACGCACCCGGAGGTCATTCCTTCGTGGTCAAGAGAGGACGAGAATTATGTAGGGCTACAAAAGCACACCTCAAAGTTCGTAGTTCTCAATCTAAGGATTTCCCAATGTCACCGCGGCCATCCAAAGAGAGTCCCACAATCACCACAACATATCTAAAGGATAGTCAAAGACAAGCACCGAGAGACTCTCAATCTTCAATCAACACACAAGAGAGGAAATCACTCATGAAAATATTTTTCTAATCCATGTCCAATAGACCGCTGTCACCTTGGTCTCGGGGATTATACTAGATAAAGACAAGTGAGTACATCAATCCAATACACAGAGGAAGGGGAAATATCATGGGATCACCCTATATTAACATAGCCTATGATCACAACGAAGATCACATCATGGGAGAGAGAGATAACCACATAGCTACACGTACGAGCCCTCGGCCCCGGAGAAGACTACTCATACATGGACATGGTGAGGAGGAGGTTGATGATGGTGTTGATGGAGAGGTGCAGCCCCGCGAGGAGGAGACGGCCGGCGGCAGCCACGGAGGCGGCAGCGGCGGCCCTTGGGGGCGCGGCGGTGGCGGCGGCCCTAGGGGGCAGCGGCTCCTTGGCCCCCCTTCTTCCTTGTGGATGGTGCTGCAATGGTGCTGGTCCTCCCCTCCAAGACGGCAGCTCGGGAGGAGGAAAATTCGTGGCCCTTGGTGACCTAGGTTTCCTCTCTTTATATAGACTCTCGAATTCCCGTCATCAGATTTTGGGCCTCAGTAAAACGGGCTTTACTCGGCCGTCCGGACTTCGATTTGGACGAATTTTATATCGAGAAGCATCGCCTCGAAATTCCCCACAACTTTCGCAACTAGACTTTTTCCGTTTGAAGTCGTCTTCGGGCCGGAACGTGACCATCTTTAAAAAACGTTCTCAGACAGATTTCAGGAAAGTCAGAGTCCTACTCCAATATGACTCCTTTTGCGTTTTTGTCAATTTCCAAGTAATTCCTAAACAATAAAGTGTAAAACAAGAACATTGTGCACTTTTGCAACCATTAGTAGGTTAGTCCAAATATGATCAAAAGTGTATGGAAGTGCATAAATATCATAGCAATATCACACAAAAAGGGCATGGAGCAAGCAGAAATTATAGATACGTTTTGGACGTATCAACATCCCCAATCTTAATTCCTGCTCGTCCTCGAGTAGGTAAATTATAACAAGCATAATTTCTGTGGTGACATGCTATTAACCATATAAGGAATTTTCACAGTCACATGACAAAAGCTTACTGAGACAATGAATCTGTAGTAATTAAGTTGTCTCATGAGAAAATCGCAAAGAACTGAAAGTTTACAATATGATACTGAAACATAAAATAGATTTGTAGTGAGCATGGTGTGCAAATATGATAATGTGATACCTCGCTTGCCCCCTTTAGTGAAGCAAAACATAAATGCAGGGGCACCTCCAAGGTTTAAGTGACGACTAAATACAATGATTTCAGAATAAACGATATCATAATCATGCAAAAGACAATGGTACTTTGGGACAATGCACATTACACTCAGAATGACAATCATGCTCTCAATAGTTGGTGCTTTAAAGAAGGTGGAGACTCTCGAACCGTGGCCTTTGATGGCAAGGTTGAAAACCCGTGGTCGGAAACAAAAACTAAACATGTACCAGAGCTCTTGGTTTTTAAAAACAGAGGTAAAAATTATTTTTTAGATATGCATATTTTGTCAATGAATGCTAGCAGATAACTTAATTACTTCTCGAGCTGGACAAGTTTCGAGGAACGGCTCCCGTACGAGGACGATCACATCCTCTTAATCTCCTTTGTTTATCACTACCAAAGTTTTCTGATTTCTCATGAACAAAGCGTGAAGGAGGGTTTGTTTGTTCTATATATTTTTTAATGAGCCAGGCGCACTCTATGCCAGTTCATTCTCGGATTATGGGTTTGCACATTAGACATGCAATCCCGGGGTGAAGCTTGTCCAACTTAAAAAGATCATGAATTAACTACTACTTCCTCATGAGATAAAACAGAGGCACAAAAGAGAAATGCTTTTTTTTGATTTATTTCGAGATGGTACACGAAAGTCTTCGTTAGGAATGGTAGGTAAATACCATGTATAGGAAGGTATGGTGGACTCATATGGCATAACTGGTTTAAAGGATTTTGGATGCACAAGCAGTCAGTCCGCTTAGTACAGGCGAAGGTTAGCAAAAGACTGGGAGCGACCAACTAAGAGAGCAATGACAGTCATAATCATGCAGAGCGACAAAGCAACATTGAATCGGGCATGGAAGTTATATCGCTACTCAGAAATTAAAGATCATCAAGGCTTGATGGACTTTCTTTACAGTCTTAAATATGCGTGAGCATATGCCAAGTCAATCAAAATAAATTCTCAGAAGAAGATATCACGAAACCATACCACATAATAGGCAAACAAATCATTTTGGTACTCCAATAACACATTGAGAACCCCCCAGCTATTTGAGACTAACCATAAGAAAACATGAACTACTAGGCACCATTATGCACATAGCATTTTTATCATGGACATATCAACCAGTGCAACAGAAGCCAACTCTCTTAACAAGATAAGCATGTTAACTCAAGAGAGTTCCAGCAACCAACTAAACAAAAGCTCTTTAAAAAGAAAAGCATGAAAACTAAGAGCTAAGCATGACAGTAGCTATTGAAAGACCAAGAACATACACAGCAAAGATAAACATGAAAATCCTATGTTGTGTTCTAGGTTGAAGTGGAGCGTGTTTCTCTCCCACACAAAGAAAGCTGAGTTCCAACTTGTTATGAAAAGCAAGCAAAGCTAAAGAAAACTAAAAGCAAGACGCTCCAAGCATAGCACATAACACATAACACATGAAGTGATAAAAATATAGTGGAACGAAAGACGAACTGATAATGTTGATGGAGAAGGGGATGCACGGGGGCATCCCCAAGCTTGAGCGTTTGACACTCCTGAATCTTTTTATTATCTTCCCTCGCACACTTGAAAACTCCCTTCATACATAAGTCATCATAATCTGATTAGCGAGGTTAGTACCCATAATAAAATAAATTTTCCTTGCTGGAAATAAGGATAATCTTGAAGTTCTACTGTTTATCAAGATTGCCAAAAGGTTTTTGCAAAGAAAAAACTAGCTCAAGGTTTGCAAAACGAAGAAAAGGCAAAACAGGACAGAATCTGTGAAAAACAGACCAGCAGGTAGTAAATAATTTTTTCGGGGCACTTCTGCAACTCAAATCAAAAAACTCAGAACAGACGCCCGAAAGCCAATTGTATAGTGCACGCTGTCGAAAAAATTCAGACCAAAAAGATGATCTGGTGATTTTATACGAATTTTTCGGTCCAAGGACAGAATCTGTTTCCTGGACAGCACGTCACAACTTTTGAACTTTCTTGCAATCAGAGGCTAAACTTGGCACAAAGCTGAAAAGAAAAGATACAACGATGTTGCTACAGTAGTAACAAACATCAAGACCACTAAAACTGAAAGAACAAACTGAAAGCAAAGATAACAAGGGTTGTCTCCCTAGAGCTCTTTCTTTATAGCCATAAAGATAGGCTTAAGACTTTAATGATGCTCTCGTAGGAATAAGAGTTGAAGAACAAAAGAGAGCATCAAGAAGCAAATACCGAGCACATTTAAGCCTAACATGCTTCCTATGCATAGGAATACTGCAAGAAAATAAATTATTGAAGCATAAAGCAACTAGCATAGGAAGGCAAAGCAAGCATAACTTCAAAGCCTTCAACATAAAGAGAGGGAACTTAATATTATTGAAATATCTATAAGCATATGTTCCCTTTTCATAATAATTTTCAGTGGGATCATGAATAAACTCAACAATATAAGCATCACATAAAGCATTGTTACCATGATCCACATGCAAAAAGGTACTCTTACTCTCCACATAAGCATCTTTGGGGAGCCCATTCTTAGGACTTTTTAGCATTAACGTTTTCAGTCTCCCCCAAGCTTGAGCTACGCTCTCTCCGTCACGAGACCTAAAGTTATATATATAGTTCCTGTCTCGATGAATTTCATGAAGAGGATAAAACTTAGTATAAAAGAGAGACGTAAGCTCTTGCCAATCAAGCAAGTGCGAGTTATCGAGAAGCTTATACCAATCTGAAGCTTTATCTATAAGTGATACGGCGAACAATTTTCTCATGACAAACTCCCTTGATACACCTGCAAGCTTAAATAATGAACATAATTGTGACAGATATAGCAAGTGTTCACCGGGATGTCTGTCTCCTGCATAACGATTAGCCAAAACATAATCGATAATACCAGCTGGTATTTTATAGGGCACAATTTCAGTAGGGGGAGGAGCAACCACCACAGGTGTGGGGCGTCTTCCCACAAGCAACGATCCAATAGCACGGTTTTCCATAAACATAACTAGTGAAACTAAAAACAAGAAACAAAAAGATTTAATTGCAAGATCTAAAGATATACCTTCAAGCACTCACTTCCCTGGCAACGGCGCCAGAAATAGCTTGATGTCTACACATGCTTCTACTCTTGTAGACTATGTTGGGCCTCCAAGCGCAGAGGTTTGTAGGACAGCAGCAATTTCCCTCAAGTGGATGACCTAAGGTTTATCGAACTCAGGGAAGTAGAGGTTGAAGGTGGTCTCTCTCAAGCAACCCTGCAACTAAGATACAAGAAGTCTCTTGTGTCCCCAACACACCTAATACACTTGTTAGATGTATAGGTGCACTAGTTCGGCGAAGAGATGTTAAATGGCAAGTGATATGGATGGCAAAACAAAGTAATATAAATCTGTAATAAAAAGTGCAGCAAGCAAACAAGTGGTAAACGTGAGCACAAATGGTATTGCAATGGTGGAAACAAGGCCTAGGGATCATACTTTCACTAGTGGCAACTCCCAACAACATTAACATAATCGAATCACATGATATTTCCCATAAAACATGCAATGGAGACGCACCCGGAGGTCATTCCTTCGTGGTCAAGAGAGGACGAGAATTATGTAGGGCTACAAAAGCACACCTCAAAGTTCGTAGTTCTCAATCTAAGGATTTCCCAATGTCACCACAACATATCTAAAGGATAGTCAAAGACAAGCACCAAGAGACTCTCAATCTTCAATCAACACACAAGAGAGGAAATCACTCATGAAAATATTTTTCTAATCCATGTCCAATAGACCGCTGTCACCTTGGTCTCGGGGATTATACTAGATAAAGACAAGTGAGTACATCAATCCAATACATAGAGGAAGGGGAAATATCATGGGATCACCCTAGATTAACATAGCCTATGATCACAACGAAGATCACATCATGGGAGAGAGAGATAACCACATAGCTACACGTACGAGCCCTCGGCCCCGGAGAAGACTACTCACACATGGACATGGTGAGGAGGAGGTTGATGATGGTGTTGATGGAGAGGTGCAGCCCAGCGAGGAGGAGACGGCCGGCGGTAGCCATGGAGGCGGCCCTTGGGAGCGCAGCGGGGGTGGCGGCCCTAGGGGGCAGTGGCTCCTTGGCCCCCCTTCTTCCTTCTGGATTGTGCTGCAATGGTGCTGGTCCTCCCCTCCAAGACGGCGGTTCGGGAGGAGGAAAATTCGTGGCCCTTTTTCCAGAAGCATCGCCTCGAAATTCCCCACAACTTTCGCAACTAGACTTTTTCCGTTTGACGTCGTCTTCGGGCAGGAACGTGACCATCTTTAAAAAACCGTTCTCAGACAGATTTCATGAAAGTGAGAGTCCTACTCCAATACGACTCCTTTTGCGTTTTTATCAATTTCCAAGTAATTTCTACACAATAAAGTGTAAAACAAGAACATTGTGCACTTTTGCAACCATTAGTAGGTTAGTCTAAATATGATCAAAAGTGTATGGAAGTGCATAAATATCATAGCAATATCACACAAAAAGGGCATGGAGCAAGCAGAAATTATAGATACGTTTTGGACGTATCAGTGTGCCATTAGTAAAATATACTAATGGCGCACCACTAATGCGCCATTAATGGCCAAAATAGGTGCGCAATTAGTAGGCCTTTTCCTAGTAGTGTCATGATCATTCTCATAACTTTGATCTCGGTCATTGAAGCAATTGCAATTTATCCACAATATCAAGCATGAATCATAAACTTCATTGGAAACTAACAAACTTTGATCTCGGTCATTGAAGCAATTGCAATTTATCGTAATATCGGAAAGAGTCAATATAAGAGACTTTCAGCAAGCCTACATACTCAACAATCATATAGTCTTTCACAATTGCTCACACTCACGCAATACTTATGGTTATGGAGTTTTAATCGGACACAGAGAAAGATAGGGGCTTATGGTGTTGCCTCCCAACCTTTTACCTCAAGGGTAATGTCAACAATAATAGATCATGAAAACTTACATCCAAGTGGGTATATATGTCAGGATCTTTCCAACACAATGTGCTTGCCAAAGGATAAAATGTAAAAAGGAAAGGTGGATTTCACCTTGACTCTTATAAGGCAAGAATAATAGATACGCCCTTCGCAGAGGGAAGCAGAGGTTGTCATGTGTTTTTATGGTTGGTTGCACAAAGTCTTAGCACAGAAGAACGTCACTTTATATTGCCACTTGTGATAAGGACCTTTATTATGCAATCCGTCGCTTTTATTACTTCCATATCACAAGATCGTATAAAGCTAATTTCCTCCATACTAATAAATCATACATATTTTAGCGAGTTTGCAACATGACAACTTACTTGGAAGGATCTTTCTCAATCCATAGGTAGGTATGGTGGACTCCCATGGCAAAACTGGGTTTAAGGATGTATGGAAGCACAAGTAGTATCTCTACTTGGTGCGAGGAGTTTTGGCTAGCATGAGGGGAAAGGCAAGCTCAACATGTTGGATGGTCCATGACAATATACTTTATTTCAGATATAAGAAAATATAACCCATTATGTTGTCTTCCTTGTCCAACATCAACTCTTTAGCATGTCATACTTTAATGAGTGCTAACAATCATAAAAGATGTCCAAGATAGTATATTTGTATGTGAAGCCTCTCTTCTTTTATTACTTCCTATTAATTGCAACGATGACCAAAACTATGTTTGTCAACGCCCAACAACTTTTATTTATCATACTCTTATATGTGAAGTCAATACTTCTGACAAGATCAATATGATCACTTGGATACTCTTTATGTTTTCTTTCTTTCTATCATGACCAAGGTGAGGAAATCATGCCCTTGACTCAACACTAATCTTTATTATATAGCTCACGGAATCGATTACAAAGGGTAAAGATCATAAAGCAAAAGCTCACAACTAGATCATGCTAACTTTATTCTACTAGATCAAGATACTACCAAAAGGATCGAACTAAGAAAAAGGTAAAGATAGGAGTGATGGCGATACGATACGGATGGCTTCTCGCCCCTCGTTGGTTACCCCAAGTGGAAGGTTTGAGATGTAGCGTAGCGGCAAATTTTCCCTTGGCAAAGATACCAAGGATCGAATCCCGTGAGACTTCGAGGGTCGACAAGAAGGTGTCAATAGCGCCAGAAACTTTCGCTTGACAGGACCTGCACACAGATACAAATAACTTTGCTCCCAACGAGTACAGAGAGGTTGTCAATCCCTCCGGCCTTGTCGTTTACAAAGGATCAAACGCAAGAGATAATAGTGATAGGTATAACTACAACTAGGAAATAAGAACAGGAAGTAAATAGCGGGTGTGATCAGTGATGGTAATATGGACCGGGGTCCCATGATGTTCACTAGTGATGTCTCTCTCCCAAAAGAAGATAAAATAGCTAAGCGAGGTAAACAAATTGCAGCTGGGCAATTGACAGGATTATGTGCGCAAACCAATGCTAACTATGTTGTAAGAAAGGTAGAGGCTCAAAAGCATGGGCTGTACGCCAAGGCAAGTAGACCGAAATCCATCTGCATCTACTACTAATCATCCACCTTGAGATATCTATCCAGAACATCTCGCTGGTATTAAGTTGCGAGTCACACCCAAAGTGTAAACTCAAAGCAACAGACAACTGCATTAAAAGAACTTTGCGTAAAGTAAACAATCCTTGCACCCGCAAGTACAAGCACCGTTGTTTTCCCCCTTGTGGCAACAGCACATCCCCTAGACTCATGTTTCTGTCACTCAAGCTAGTCATCGAGGGGCATGAACCCACAATCAAGCATAATGTTCCCTCTTGGAGTTACTACCTACTACTCGGCCAAAGCAATAAATAGAAACGGAGAACATGCAAGAATTAATCAAGAACATAAATATAAAAGAGGTGAATCAAATATATTACACACACACAATCTGATTATAATCTCATAATCCATCGGATCCCAGCAAACTCAGCATAGCAACAGCATAAAGATTACATATGTGCCTCGATCATGTAGGGCAGCTCACGAGGTCTAATCGATGAAGAACAAAGAGGGGAGGAGAACATCACATAGCTACTGGTCATGGACCCATGGTCCAAGGGAGACTACTCACAACTCATCCGGGAAGCGTCCATGGTGGTGGAGAAGCTCCCGGTGGTGGTTCTCCCCTCCGGCAGGGTGCCGGGAAGAGTTATCCTAGTGCTCCCGATCTTGGAAGCGCGGCGGCGGCGGAACAGAGATGAGATCGAGAAAAGGGTTCCGTCCTCGAGGGTTTCGGGACGCGGGGTAAATATATGCCAAAGGGGGTCACTAGAGGCGGAGAGGGGGGCCCAGGCGCCCCCCCGGCGCGGCCACGAGGGGGGCCGCTTGGGCAGGCCGCCTGGGCTGCCCCTGGCTCCCCTCTGGCCCCACTTCTGGCGCGTGGAAGCTTCAGGAGCGCTGATTTTTTATATATTTTTCCCGAAATTTTTCTGGCAATTTAAGTAATGGGAAAACCTAAAATACAAAAACAGCAGAAAACAGAAACTGGCACTGGGGTGCACTGAGTTAATAGGTTAGTCCAAATATGATCAAAAGTGTATGGAAGTGCATAAATATCATAGCAATATCACACAAAAGAAGCATGGAGCAAGCAGAAATTATAGATATGTTTTGGATGTATCAACATCCCCAAGCTTAATTCCTTCTCGTCCTCGAGTAGGTAAATGATAACAAGCATAATTTCTGTGGTGACATGCTATCAACCATATAAGAACTTTTAAATAAAGCAATCAAGGCATGTAATTCAATTCAAGTCATAACAAGCAAGAGACGATATTAGCATTGTAACAAGTAACATAAGAACATAAAGGTGCAAGAGCTCTCGCTGTCCATGACTCGAATGTCTCCAAATGGTGTTTGCGTGCAAGAAAGGGGATAGGGATATATGAGAGAGTAAAACATAGTTTTTGTATTGTTGAGAACTTAATCTACTAAAGTTTCACACTTGGTCTTCTTTGGAATCTTATCTTGACTCATCCCCAGACCGTCAGCCAGGTACAAGTCAAAATGATCCACTCCCTTTCGATATTTTGAGCACTCATGCAATGGATGAGCGTAAGCAAGAAAGTCGACACTTAGGTTGGCAAAGAGAGAAATGATAGAGGGGGAAGACAAAAAAGGTGTGAAAGGCTCACATCAATGAGGACAATCATCGGCGAGAGAAAGCCAAATGATAGATATGATGCGAGGAGTAGGGATTGCCATGCAACGGATGCACATATGAGCTAAGGTAAGCTCTCCAATGGAACTAGTGGGGGTGCATCCAACTTGCTTGCTCAAGAAGACCTAGAGCTCTTTTGAGGAGGCTCGTCATTGGAATATACAAGCCAAGTTCTATAGTATAAAGGTCCCCACATAGCTATATGCATAAATGATAATCTCTATGGAGTACAAGGTATAAGATGGAGTACGAGTGTGGATCTCTCAAAAGAAATAGTAGTGTTCCCCCTTCTCTCTTTTTATTTCTTTTTCTTTTCTTTTTCTTTTTTTTTATTTTTTTTGTGGCCTCAATGGCTCTTTCTATTTATCTCTCATTTGTCCTCTTTGGGATCTTTTGATTTTGTCCTCTTTGGGATCTTTTGATTTGTCCTCTTTGGGATCTTTTCCTCACTTTAGGGGCAACACTCTATGTATTAGAAGAAGTATAGAAGATCTTTCACACTTTACAAAAGTACTCAACATAAAGAAAATGAAACTATCATGATGTATGCAAATGTATGCCTCTGCCAGTGTAGCAGGATATGCAATGATACTAGCGCGTCATGTAGCAATGATTAGGGCAAGGCCCAACTAGCATGCGGCTCATCGATCAAGCAAAAAGCATGTATGACATGAAGATCAAGTCCTGAGAGGATGGATGTTGCATGGCAATGTATCTCGGAAAGGCTATGGAAATGCCTTAATAGGTAGGTATGGTGGCTGTTTTGAGGAAGGATATAATGAGGCTTATGATGATAGAGCGTATCGTGCCAAGGATTTGGATGCACCGGCGAAGTATGCGCCAACTCTCGAGGTGAGAAAGGGCAATGCACGGTACCGAAGAGTCTAGAAAAATATGGGTAGGTGGAAGTGTCAACCTTCGAATACTCACATTAGTCCGAAGAACTCATGCACTTATTATCGGTAACTCTCAATCTAATTAGGAGGTTCACAAAGAGACAAGTACCCCGAGGAGGTGTGTATGGGGGTTTGGTTACCCTTGCGCATCCTCGACCCATGGTACGTGATTGTACTCTAATATTCGATCCCTCCAAAGATTAGTGATCCATTTAGTAGCTAAAGTTCTCAACTATTTTGTAGGTTTTCGAAAATAAACACGGATTGCCCAAAATACGACATCTATCACTAGTAGGCTAAAGCTCTTGACACCAAAAGTTCAGACATTACTCATGGCAATACCTCTAAACTATTGCAAGTTACTACTAAAATTAAATAGCAACCTCAGTTACCTACTTTATGTTAAGACACACAACTCAGTGCAACAGACAAACTCTCTTAACAAGATAAACATGAAAACTCAAGAGAGTTCAGCAACCAACTAAACAAAAGCTCTTTAAAAAGAAAAGCATGAAAACTAAGAGCTAAACATGACAGTAGCTATGGAAAGACAAAGAACATACACAGCAAAGATAAGCATGAAAATCCTATGTTGTGTTCTAGGTTGAAGTGGAGCGTGTTTCTCTCCCACACAAAGAAAGCTGGGTTCTAACTCGTTATGAACAACAAGCAAAGCTAAAGAAAACTAAAAAGGAAACTAATAGCAAGACGCTCCAAGCATAGCACATAACGCATGAAGTGATTAAAATATAGTGGAACGAAAGACGAACTGATAATTGTTGATGGAGAAGGGGATGCACGGGGGCATCCCCAAGCTTAGATGCTTGAGTCTTCTTGAATATTTCTTGGGGGTGCATGGGGGCATCCCCAAGCTTGAGCGTTTGACCCTCCTGAATCTTTTTATCATCTTCCCTCGCACACTTGAAAACTCCCTTCATACATAACTCATCATAATCTGATTAGCGAGGTTAGTACCCATAATAAAATAACTTTTCCCTGCAGGAAATAAAGATAATCCTGAAGAGCTACTGTTTCTCAAGATTTCCAAAAGGTTTTAGCAAAGAAAAAAAGCAAGCTCAATGTTTGCAAAACGAAGAAAAGGCAAAACAGGACAGAATCTGTGAAAAACAGACCAGCAGGTAGTAAATAATTTTTTCGGGGCACTTCTGCAACTCAAATCAAAAAACTCAGAACCGACGCCCGAAAGCCAATTGCATAGAGCACGCTGTCGAAAAAACTCAGACCAAAAAGATGATCTGGTGATTTTATACGAATTTTTCTGTCCAAGGACAGAATCTGTTTCCTGGACAGCAAGTCACAACTTTTGAACTTTCTTGCAATCAGAGGCTAAACTTGGCACAAAGCTGAAAAGAAAAGATACAATGATGATGCTAATGTAGTAACAAACATCAAGACACAACAAAAGCAAAATAAAATTTTATACGTTGTGGGCTGCCTCCCAAAAGCGCTTTCTTTTATGCCTTTAAGCTAGGCATAATGCAAAGAGGAATCAATAATCATCATAATAATCGGAGTTATAAATTGCTTCAAATGGTTCCTCAACAAGTTCATCCTTGTTCCTTCTAGGAAAGGGGTACGTACCTTTTGCCTTCCCGCGTAGGCGGATTTGTCCCTTACCTATATCGATGAAGCCTTTTACGGCTCGGAGGAAGTCCCTTCCAAGCACTATATTTCCTTGGTTTGGCTTCATGATTAAGAAATCAACCATTCCAATCCCTTTAAGGAATGTAACTGGCACGTCTTTTATTCTTCCCTGGATCTCAGAAATATCTCCATTAGGATGTTCATGATAGGATGATAATCTATCCATGTTAAATTTTAAAGAATCATGAACAACTTTTGGCATAGTAGAAACCATAGATCCAATATCACAATAAGCAAGGAAGTCTTGATTAGATATGTTAATCTTAACAAAAGGCTCCCAATCATTGTCTATTTCCATAATATCTCTCTTATTGGGTTTGGGTTTCTCTACCTTCATCAAGTCTAGAGCATCCATTCTTTTCTCAATAGTAGCAAGTCTACCTATGACAGTATCAAAACTATGATCATAAACAAAGTAACTAGATAGACCGTGTATAATTTCAAGAGCTCTAGCTTCATCACACTCTAGGAAATCTCCTTCAGCTATAATATCAAGAGAGTGTTTACACCATTTAAAAATACCATGGTAAAAATTTCTAAGCACAATTTTTATAGGTATCCAAGGCATAATTCTCCTATGTGCATCAGAAATTCTGTCCCATGCCTTCTTCATATTTTCTCCATCCCTTTGATGGAAATCTAGAACTTCTGATTCCCTCAAAGCACCGAATCCTAACATGCTTGACTAAACAGAAAGGACTACTAACAGAAAAGCAAATAATTTTTTTTGTGATTTTTTTGGTAAAGGAAACTAAAGCAAAAACTGAAAGGTAAACTAACAAGACTAAAAAGCAAAGATAAAAGATAGCGTGCAACTCCCCTATCTTGAAGAGTGGCGTCCCCGGCAACGGCGCCAGAAAACTTGCTTGATGGCTTCTCGCCCCTCGTTGGTTACCCCAAGTGGAAGGTTTGAGATGTAGCGTAGCGGCAAATTTTCCATTGGCAAAGATACCAAGGATCGAATCCCGTGAGACTCCGAGGGTCGACAAGAAGGTGTCAATAGCGCCAGAAACTTTTGCTTGACAGGACCTGCACACAGATACAAATAACTTTGCTCCCAACGAGTACAGAGAGGTTGTCAATCCCTCTGGCCTTGTCGTTTACAAAGGATCAAACGCAAGAGATAATAGTGATAGGTATGACTGCAACTAGGAAATAAGAACAGGAAGTAAATAGCGGGTGTGATCAGTGATGGTAATATGGACCGGGGTCCCATGATGTTCACTAGTGATGTCTCTCTCCCAAAAGACGATAAAACAGCTAAGCGAGGTAAACAAATTACAGCTGGGCAATTGACAGGATTATGTGCGCAAACCAATGCTAACTATGTTGTAAGAAAGGTAGAGGCTCAAAAGCATGGGCGGTACGCCAAGGCAAGTAGACCGAAATCCATCTGCATCTACTACTAATCATCCACCTTGAGATATCTATCCAGAACATCTCGCTGGTATTAAGTTGCGAGTCCCACCCAAAGTGTAAACTCAAAGCAACAGACAACTGCATTAAAAGAACTTTGCGTAAAGTAAACAATCCTTGCACCCGCAAGTACAAGCACTGTTGTTTTCCCCCTTGTGGCAACAGCACATCCCCTAGACTCATGTTTCTGTCACTCAAACTAGTCATCGAGGGGCATGAACCCACAATCAAGCATAACGTTCCCTCTTGGAGTTACTACCTACTACTCGGCCAAAGCAATAAATAGCAACGGAGAACATGCGAGAATTACTCAAGAACATAAATATAAAAGAGGTGAATCAAATATATTACTCACACACAATCTGAACATAATCTCATAATCCATCGTATCCCAGCAAACTCAGCATAGCAACAACATAAAGATTACATATGTGCCTCGATCATGTAGGGCAGCTCACGAGGTCTAATCGATGAAGAACAAAGAGGGGAGGAGAACATCACATAGCTACTGGTCATGGACCCATGGTCCAAGGGAGACTACTCACAACTCATCCGGGAAGCGTCCATGGTGGTGGAGAAGCTCCCGGTGGTGGTTCTCCCCTCCGGCAGGGTGCCGGGAAGAGTTCTCCTGGTGCTCCCGATCTTGGAAGTGCGGCGGCGGTGGAACAGAGATGAGATCGCGAAAAAGGGTTCTGTCCTCGAGGGTTTCGGGACGCGAGGTAAATATATGCCAAAGGGGGTCACCAGAGGCGGAGAGGGGGGCCCAGGCGCCCCCCCGGCGCGGCCAGGAGGGGGGCCGCGTGGGCAGGCCGCCTGGGCTGCCCCTGGCTCCCCTCTGGCCCCACTTCTGGCGCATGGAAGCTTCTGGAGCGCTGATTTTTTATATAATTTTCCCGGAATTTTTCTGGCAATTTAAGTAATGGGAAAACCTGAAATACAAAAACAGCAGAAAACAGAAACTGGCACTGGGGTGCACTGAGTTAATAGGTTAGTCCAAATATGATCAAAAGTGTATGGAAGTGCATAAATATCATAGCAATATCACACAAAAGAAGCATGGAGCAAGCAGAAATTATAGATACGTTTTGGACGTATCAGATACTGGGGTCACTCCCCCAAGCTTGGCAGTTGCCAAGGGGAGTGCCCACACCCATATGATTATGTCTCCTTCTTCGGGGGTGGTGATGTAGGGGTTGTTGATGATGCAGGCCGGTCGTCCACCTTCCAAGGCATGGGTTCACCATCATAGAAGGACGATCGAGTCTCCGGGATACTCAAATCTGCAGCCAAACTCATCTTCTTGAATCTATATTCATACTCACAATTTTGGTATTGCAGGTCATAGATCTGGGCTTGGAGGTGATCAATCTTCTCTTGAAGATTGGAGATAGCTTCCCCGAAGATCCTTGGGTCCAGCTTGAGGTTGTTGGCGAGCTCTGAGATCATCATGTGGTTGGCGTTGAGGCCTCGTTCCACCATACCTTGGCACTTGAAAACTTGTTGCTCCATTGCTTCGAGTCTTATCTCCACGCTCCCGGTCCTCCTCGGCCCCTCAACATTACGGATGTGCAGCACCCCCTCATGCAACTCCATGGTTTTAGGGTGATGCAGCACCTCCGCAAGGTAGGGGTTGATGACCTTCTCGAAGAACTTGTCCTTGGGGATGTTGGAGGACGCCATGATGATCTAGATCTGTCAAAAACAGCAGCTCAAAACGAAAACAGAGGATTTTTGCGTGATATCGAGGTCAAAACCTTCGAGAGTATATATAATGAATTTTTACCGACCAAAAGGAGTAACCCACAAGAAAACAGAGTCCGGGAGGCACACGAGCTGCCCACGAGGTAGGAAGCGCGCCCAGGGAAGGGGGGAGTGTCCTCCACCCTCGTGGACGGCTCGTGTCTTTTTCGGACTACGGCTTATTTTTCTATTTTTCTAAATATTCCAAAATGGAGAAAACTTGCCTTTAGAGCTGTTTTGGAGTCGGTTTACTTACCGTATCACATACCTCTTCCTTTTCGAAGGGTGAATCGTTCTGGAAAGTGTCCCTTATGTATTCCTCCGGGGTTACTGTTTCAATAACATTGGTTTCAACATTTATATGATAACCTGAGATATAATGTTTGATTCTTTGACCGTTCACCACCTTCGGATTTGTGCCTTCGAAGTTGTTGATTTTTATGGCACCGGAATGATAGACCTCCTCGATAACGTAAGGTCCTTCCCACTTGGAGAGAAGTTTTCCTGCAAAAAACCTTAAATGAGAGTTGAATAGCAAGACATAATCACATACGTTAAACTCACTCTTTTGTATCCTTTTGTCATGCCATCTTTTAACTTTTTCTTTAAACAGCTTGGCATTCTCATAGGCCTGGGTTCTCCATTCATCAAGGCAGCTAATGTCAAATAATCTATTGATGACTGATGGGCCTCTAGCCCCTCGTTGGTTACCCCAAGTGGAAGGCGTGAGATGTAGTGTTGCGGAAGTTTTTCCCTTGGCAAGATACCAAGGGTCAAATCCCCAGAGACTCCTAGGTTCAACAAGAAGGTGTCAACTGCTAACGGCGCCAGATATTAGCAATCAACGTGGAACTGCACACAGATACAAATAACTTTGCTCCCAACGAGTACAGAGAGGTTGTCAATCCCTCCGGCCTTGTAGTTCACAAAGGATTAAACGGAAATGATAGTAGTGATAGATAATGTTTGCAATAGTAAATAATAGCGAAAAGTAAATAGCGGATGTGATCAATGATGGTAATATGCACCGGAGTCTCATGATGTTCACTAGTGATGTCTCTCTCCCAAAAGACGATAAAACAGCTATGTGAGGTAAACGAATTACAGCTGGGCAATTGACAGGACCACGAACGCAAACCAATGCTGACTACATTGCAAGAAAGGATGAGGTTCAAAGCATGGGCGGTACGCCAACGTAAGTAGACCGAAATCCATCAATATCTACTACTAATCATCCACCTTGAGATATCTATCCAGAACATCTCGCTGGTATTAAGTTGCGAGCCCCACCCATAGTGTAAACTCAATGCAACAGACAACTACATTAAAAGAACTTTGCGTAAAGTAAACAATCCTTGCATTTGCGGGCACAAGCACCGTTGTTTTCCCCCTTGTGGCAACAGCACATCCCCTAGACTCATGTTTCTGTCACTCAAGCTAGTCATCGAGGGGCATGAACCCACAATCGAGCATAACGTTCCCTCTTGGAGTCACTACCCATTACTTGGCCAAAGCAATAAATAACAACGGAGAACATGCAAGAATTACTTATGAACATAAATATAAAAGAGGTAGATAAAATATATTACTCAAGCACAATCTGAACATAATCTCATAATCCATCGGATCCCAGCAAACTCATCATAGCAACAGCATAAGGATTACATATGTGCCTCGATCATGTAGGGCAGCTCACGAGGACTAATTAGTGAAGCACAAGAACGGGAGGAGAACATCACATAGCTACTGGTCATGGACTCATGGTCCAAGGGAGACTACTCACAACTCATCCGGGAGGCGTCCATGGTGGTGGAGAGCTCCCGGTGGTGATCCTCCCCTCCGGCAGGGTGCCGGGAAGAGTTCTCCTGGTGCTCCCGATCTTGGAAGCGGCGGCGGCGGCGGCGGAACAGAGATGAGATCGCGAAAAAGAGTTCCCGTCTCGAGGGTTTCGGAGGACGCTCTAAATATATGCCAAAGGGGGGCACCAGATGGGGCTCGGGGGGGCCAGGCGCCCCCCC
>LR738711.1:58596507-58615153 GCA_902687465.1 Secale cereale
GGCGCACGGTAGGTTCTGGAACGCTGATTTTTTATATAATTTTTCTGGATTTTTCCTGGCAGTTCTCGTAATGTGAAAACCTGAAATACAAAAACAGCCGAAAACAGAAACTGGCAATGGGATGCACTGATTTAATAGGTTAGTCCAAATATGATCAAAATTGTATGGAAGTGTATGAATATCATAGCAATATCACCCAAAAGAGGCATGGAGCAAGCAGAAATTATAGATACGTTTTGGACGTATCAACATCCCCAAGCTTAATTCCTGCTCGTTCTCGAGTAGGTAAATGATAACAAGAATAATTTCTGTGGTGACATGCTATTAACCATATAGGACTTTTTCATAGTCATATGACAAAAGCTTACTGAGACAATGATTCTTTAGTAATTAAGTTGCCTCATGAGAAAATCACAAAGAACTGAAAGTTTTACAATATGATATTGAAACATCAAAAAGATTTGCAATGAACATGATGTGCAAATATGATAAAGTGATATCTAGCTTGCCCCCTTTAGTGAAGCAAAACATAAATGTAGGGGCACCTTCAAGGTTTAAGTGATGACTAGATACAATGATTTCAAAATAAACGATATCACAATCATGCAAAAGACAATGCTACTTTGGAACAATGCACATTACACTTAGAATGACAATCATGCTCTCAGTAGTTGGTGCTTGAAGAAAGAAGGTGGAGACTCAACATAAAAGTAAAAGAATGGTTATGTGCTAGAGCTTTTTTTTATTTTGAAAACATAGAAGCAATTTTGTCAACGCTAGTAGTACTTCATATGTGTCATGCATAAGACATCCTATAAGTTGCAAGCCTCATGCATCGAATACCAATAGTGCTCGCACCTTGTCCTAATTAGCTCGGATTTCCATGGATTGTCATCGCATTACATATGTTTCAACCAAGTGTCACAAAGGGGTACCTCTATGCCACCTGTACAAAGGTCCAAGGAGATAAATCGCATTTGATTTCTCATTTTTGATAGATCTCAACTTGAGGACATCCATACCGGGACAATGTAGAAAATAGATAATGGACTCCTCTTTAATGCATAAGCATATTCTCATAAGAGATTGAGGATTAATGTTCAAGCTAAAACTTCAACCATGATACATGGCTTTGGTTGGCGGCCCAATGTTCTTCTCTAACAATATGCATACTCATTCAACTCATGGCAAATCACCCTTACTTCAGACAAGACGAACATGCATAGCAACTCACATGATATTCAACAAAAGTGTAACAGTTGATGGCGTCCAGAGAAACATGGTTACCGCTCAGCAAGCAACTTATAAGAAATAAGATACATAAGCAACATATTCTTTACCACAATAGTTTTTAAGCAACTTTCCCATGAGCTATGTATTGCAAAGTTAGTCCGCTTAGTACAGGTGGAGGTTAGCAAAAGACTGGGAGCGACCAACTAAGAGAGCAATGACGGTCATAATCATGCAGAGCGACAAAGCAATATTGAATCAGGCATGGTAGTTATATCGCTACTCAGAAATAAAAGATCATCAAGGCTTGACAGACTTTCTTTACAGTCTTAAATATGCGTGAGCATACGCCAAGTCAATCAAAATAAATTCTTGAAGGAAGATATTACTAAACCATACCACATCATAGGCAAACAAATCATGTTGGTACTCCAATAACACATTGGGAATCCCCTAGCTATTTGAGACTAACCATAAGAAAACCTGAACTACTAAGCGCCATTATGCACGTAGCATCTTTATCATAGACATATCAACCAATGCAATGGAAGCAAACTCTCTTAATAAGATGAGCATGGTAATTAAAGAGAGTTCAAGCAACCAACTAAACAAAAGCTCTTTGAAAAGATAAGCATGAATACTAAGAGCTGAACATGATAGTAGCTATTAAAAGACAAAGAACACACACAGCAAAGATAGACATGAAAATTCTATGTTATGTTCTAGGTAGAAGTGGAGCGTGTTTCTCTCCCACATAAATAAAGATGAGTTCCGACTCGTTATGGAAAACTAAAAAGGAAACTAAAAGCAAGACGCTCCACGCATAGCACATAACACATGAAGTGATTAAAATATAGTGGAACGAAAGACGAACTGATAATGTTGATGGAGAAGGGGATGCACGGGGGCATCCCCAAGCTTAGACTCTTGAGTCTCCTTGAATATTTCTTGGGGGTGCACGGGGGCATCCCCAAGCTTGAGCGCTTGACACTCCTGAATCTTTTTATCATCTTCCCTCGCACACTTGAAAACTCCCTTCATACATAACTCATTATAATCTGATTAGCGAGGTTAGTACCCTTAATAAAATAATTGCACCTTGCTGGAAATAAAGATATTCTTGAAGGTCTACTGTTTCTCAAGATTGCCAAAAGGTTTTTGCAAAGAAAAAGCAAGCTCTTGGTTTGCAAAATAAAGGAAAGGCAAAACAGGACAGAATCTGTGAAAAACAGAACAGCAGGTAGTAATTGATTTGTTCGTGGCACTTCTGCAACTCTAATCAAAAAACTCAGAACAGACGCACGAAAGACAATTATATAGAGAACGCTGTCAAAAAAATTCAGACCAAAAAGATGATCTGGTGATTTTATACGAATTTTGCTATCCAAGGACAGAATCTGTTTCCTAGACAGCACCTCACAACTTTTGAACTTTCTAGCAATCAGAGGCTATACTTGGCACAAAATTGAAAAGCAAAGATACAATGATGATGCTACTGTAGTAACAACATCAAGACACAACAAAACTGAAAGGACAAACTGAAAGCAAAGATAACAAGGGTTGTCTCCTTAGAGCTCTTTCTTTATAGCCATAAAGATAGGCTTAAGAATTTAATGATGCTCTCGTAGGAATAAGAGTTGAAGAACAAAAGAAAGCATCAAGAAGCATATATAAAACATATTTAAGTCTAACATACTTCCTATGCATGGGAATCTTGTAAGAAAATAAATTATTGAAGCATAAAGCAACTAGCATAGGAAGGCAGAACAGGCATAACTTCAAAACCTTCAACATGAAGAGAGGGAACTTAATATTATTGAAATATCTATAAGCATATGTTCCCTTCTCATAATAATTTTCAGTGGGATCACGAATAAACTCAACAATATAAGCATCACATAAAGCATTGTTACCATGATCCTCATGCAAAAAGGTACTCCTACTCTCCACATAAGCATCATGAAGAGGATAAAACTTAGTATAAAAGAGAGACATAAGCTCTTGACAATCAAGCAAGTGTGAGTTATCGAGAAGCTTATACCAATCTGAAGCTTTAACTATAAGTGATACGGCGAACAATGTCCTCATGACAAACTCCCTTGATACACCTGCAAGCTTAAATAATGAACATAATTGTGATAGATATAGCAAGTGTTCACCGGGATGTCTGTCTCCTGCATAACGATTAGCCAAGATATAATCGATAATACCAGCTGGTATTTTATACGGCACAATTTCAGTAGGGGGAGGAGCAACCACCACAGGTGTGGGGCGTCTTCCCACAAGCAACGATCCAATAGCAAGGTTGTCCATAAGCATAACTAGTGAAAAGACATAAAGAAAACTGAAAGGTAAACTAACAAGACTAAAATCAAAGGTAAAAGATAGCGTGCAACTCCCCTATCCTGAAGAGTGGAGTCCCCGGCAACGGCGCCAGAAAAACTCCTTGATGGGCCTCTAGCCCCTCGTTGGTTACCCCAAGTGGAAGGCGTGAGATGTAGTGTTGCGGAAGTTTTTCCCTTGGCAAGATACCAAGGATCGAATCCCCAGAGACTCCTAGGTTCAACAAGAAGGTGTCAACTACTAACGGTGCCAGATATTAGCAATCAACGTGGACCTGCACACAGATACAAATAACTTTGCTCCCAACGAGTACAGAGAGGTTGTCAATCCCTCCGGCCTTGTAGTTCACAAAGGATTAAACGCAAATGATAGTAGTGATAGATAATGTTTGCAATAGTAAATAATAGCGAAAAGTAAATAGCGGATGTGATCAATGATGGTAATATGGACCGGAGTCTCATGATGTTCACTAGTGATGTATCTCTCCCAAAAGACGATAAAACAGCTATGTGAGGTAAACGAATTACAGCTGGGCAATTGACAGGACCACGAACGCAAGCCAATGCTGATTACATTGCAAGAAAGGTTGAGGTTCAAAGCATGGGCGGTACGCCAAAGTAAGTAGACCGAAATCCATCAATATCTACTACTAATCATCCACCTTGAGATATCTATCCAGAACATCTCGCTGGTATTAAGTTGCGAGCCCCACCCATAGTGTAAACTCAATGCAACAGACAACTGCATTAAAAGAACTTTGCGTAAAGTAAACAATCCTTGCACCCGCGGGCACAAGCACCGTTGTTTTCCCCCTTGTGGCAACAGCACATCCCCTAGACTCATGTTTCTGTCACTCAAGCTAGTCATCGAGGGGCATGAACCCACAATCGAGCATAACGTTCCCTCTTGGAGTCACTACCCATTACTTGGCCAAAGCAATAAATAACAACGGAGAACATGCAAGAATTACTTATGAACATAAATATAAAAGAGGTAGATCAAATATATTACTCAAGCACAATCTGAACATAATCTCATAATCCATCGGATCCCAGCAAACTCATCATAGCAACAGCATAAGGATTACATATGTGCCTCGATCATGTAGGGCAGCTCACGAGGACTAATTAGTGAAGCACAAGAACGGGAGGAGAACATCACATAGCTACTGGTCATGGACTCATGGTCCAAGGGAGACTACTCACAACTCATCCGGGAGGCGTCCATGGTGGTGGAGAGCTCCCGGTGGTGATCCTCCCCTCCGGCAGGGTGCCGGGAAGAGTTCTCCTGGTGCTCCCGATCTTGGAAGCGGCGGCGGCGGCGGAACAGAGATGAGATCGCGAAAAAGAGTTCCCGTCTCGAGGGTTTTGGAGGACGCTCTAAATATATGCCAAAGGGGGGCACCAGACGGGGCTCGGGGGGCCCAGGCGCCCCCCGGCGCGGCCCAGGGGGGCGCGTCGCCAGGGCGCCTGGAGCCCTGGTGCCCCCCCCCCCGGCTGTCCTTAGGGCGCACGGTAGGTTCTGGAACGCTGATTTTTTATATAATTTTTCTGGATTTTTCCTGGCAGTTCTCGTAATGTGAAAACCTGAAATACAAAAACAGCCGAAAACAGAAACTGGCACTGGGATGCACTGAGTTAATAGGTTAGTCCAAATATGATCAAAAGTGTATGGAAGTGTATGAATATCATAGAAATATCACCCGAAAGAGGCATGGAGCAAGCAGAAATTATAGATACGTTTTGGACGTATCAATGACCCACAAGTTTAGGCGATCTATCGTAGTCCTTTCGATAAGTAAGAGTGTCGAAGCCAACGAGGAGCAGAAGGAAATGGTAGGCAGTTTTCAGTAAGGTATTTTCTGCAAGCACTGAAATCATAGGTAACAGATAGTTTTGTGATAAGATAATTGGTAGCAAGTAATAAAAGGTAAAAGTAAATACGGTGCAGCAAGGTGGCCCAATCCATTTTTGTAGCAAAGGACAAGCCTGGACAAACTCTTAAGCAAGGTAAAGCGCTCCGGAGGACATATGGCAATTATCGTCGAGCTAGTTTTCATCACGATCATCTGATTCGCGTTCAGTACTTTGATAATTTGGTATGTGGGTGGACCGGTGCTTGGGTGCTGCCCTTACTTGGACAAGCCTCTCACTTATGATTAACCTCCAATGCAAGCATCCGCAACTACAAAAGAAGTATTAAGGTAAACCTAACCATAGCCTGAAACATATGGATCCAAATCAGCCCCTTACGAAACAACGCATAAACTAGGGTTTAAGCTTCTGTCACTCTAGCAACTCATCATCTATTTATTACTTCCCAATGCCTTCCTCTAGGCCCAAATAATGGTGAAGTGTCATGTAGTCGACGTTCACATGACACCACTAGAGGAGAGACAACATACATCTCATCAAAATATCGAACGAATACCAAATTCACATGACTACTATTAGCAAGACTTCTCCCATGTCCTCAAGAACAAAAGTAACTACTCACAAGACATAATATTGTTCATGATCAAAGGGGTATTAATATGCATAATGGATCTGAACATATGATCTTCCACCAAATAAACCAACTAGCATCAACTACAAAGTAATCAACACTACTAGCAACCCACATGTACCAATCTGAGGTTTGGATACAAAGATTGGATACAAGAGATGAACTAGGGTTTGAGAGGAGATGGTGCTGGTGAAGATGTTGATGAAGATAGCCCTCCCCAAGATGGGAGAGTTGTTGGTGATGACGGCGGTGACGATTTCCCCCTCCCGGAGGGAAGTATCCCCGGCAGAAGAGCTCTGCCGGAGCCCTAGATTGGTTTCCGCCTCGGTTCCACCTCGAGACGGCGGCGTCTTGTCCCGAAAGCCTCCCCTTGATTTTTTCCAGGTCAAAACGCTTCATATAGGAGAAGACTGGCACATGGGCCCACCGGCTGGCCCTCGAGGCAGGGCGGCGCGCCCCCCACCCTCGAGGCTAGCCAGAGGCCCCTCTCGTGGGTTTCTTCCGACAGATATTTTTTATATTTTCCAAAAAAATGTTCCGTGGAGTTTCGGGGCTTTTGGAGTTGTGCAGAATAGATTTCGAGAGTTTGCTCCTTTTCCAGCCCAAAATTCCAGCTGCCGGCATTCTCCCTCTTCATGTAAACCTTGTAAAATAAGAGGGAAAAGGCATAAGTATTGTGACAAAACATGTATGAACAGCCCATAATGCAATAAATATCAACTTATAAGCATGATGCAAAATGGACGTATCAACTCCCCCAAGATTAGACCTCGCTTGTCCTCAAGCGAAAGCCGATAACGAAAAATATGTCCACATGTTTAGAGACAAAGGTGTCGATAAAAATAGAATACGGACATGAGGGCATCATGATCATTCTTATAACAGCAACTTATATAAATATAGTCATATGATCATTATGTTAAAGTAACAATTCATCCACAATATCAAGTATGCATCATAAACTTCATTGGAAACTAACAAACTTTGGTCTCGGTCATTGAAGCAATTGCAATTTATCATAACATCGGAAAGAGTCAATATAAGAGCTTTTCAGCAAACCTACATACTCAACTATCATATAGTCTTTCACAATTGCTCACACTCACGCAATACTTATGTTTATGGAGTTTTAATCGTACACAGAGAAAGACAGGGGCTTATGGCGTTACCTCCCAACCTTTTACCTCAAGGGTAATGTCAACAGTAATAGAACATGAAAACTTACATCCAAGTGGGTATATATATCAGGATCTTTCCAACACAATGTGCTTGCCAAAGGATAAATTGAAAAAAGGAAAGGTGGAATTCACCTTGACACTTATAAGACAAGAATAAATGATAGGCCCTTCGCAGAGGGAAGCAGAGGTTGTCATGTGTTTTTATGGTTGGATGCACAAAGTCTTAGCATAGAAGAACTTCGCTTTATATTTCCACTTGTGATAAGGACCTTTATTATGCAGTCCGTCGCTTTTATTACTTCCATATCACAAGCTCGTATAAAGCTAATTTCTCCCACACTAATAAATCATACATATTTTAGCGGGTTTACAACATGACAACTTACTTGGAAGGATCTTTCTCAATCCATAGGTAGTTATGGTGGACTCTCATGGCAAAACTAGGTTTAAGGATATATGGAAGCACAAGTAGTATTTCTACTTAGTGCGAAGAGTTTTTGCTAGCATGAGGGAGAAATGCAAGCTCAACATGTTGGAAGATCCATGACAATATACTTTATTTCGGATATAAGAAGACATAACCCATTATGTTGCCTTCCTTGTCCAACATCAACTCTTTAGCATGTCATATTTTAATGAGTGCTCACAATCATAAAAGATGTCCAAGATAGCATATTCGTATGTGAAGCGTCTCTTCTTTTAGTACTTCTTATTAATTGCAACGATGACCAAAACTATGTTTGTCACCTCCCAACAACTTTTATTTATCATACTCTTGTATGTGAGGTCATTACTTCCCATAAGATTGATATGATCTCTTTGATACTCTTTTTGTTGTCTTTCTTTTTATCATGACCCAAGTGAGGAATCAAGCCCTTGACTCAACACTAATCTTTATTATATAGCTCACGGACTCGATTACAAAGGATAAAGCTCACAAAGCAAAAGCTCACAACTAGATCATGCTCACTTTATTCTAATAGATCAAGATACTACCAAAAGGATCGAACTAAGTAAAACGGTAAAAATAGGAGTGATGGTGATACGATACCGGGGTCACTCCCCCAAGCTTGGTAGTTGCCAAGGGGAGTGCCCATACCCATATGATTATGTCTCCTTCTTCGGGGTTGGTGATGATGGAGTTGCAAGTAGTGACGAGGGATCCTCATATATTGAGCGTAGGAGATCTTCCAGCTTGCGGATAATACCTTTGAGAGCAGCTATGTAATCCTTCAACAAAAGATTTTCACTTGTGAGATGCTTGTTGCGGATCTGAGTTAACTCAAGCATCCTGAAAGCTTCTAGCTCAGTTGAGGTAAATAGATTAGGAAGTGATTTGGGGATGTCTTCTTCTCCCGCTACCGGAGCTGGGTCTTCAACCTCCATCTTGATCTTCTTCTCCTGGTGGATCTCCTCGGGTCCTTCCCTCTTCAAATCTATCTTCATTAGCCAAGCATCGTTGCCTTCGTTGTTGGAGGAGGGAGACGACATGATGCCTAGCTTCGCAAACCCTAGCAGAAAATAGCTCGAAATGAAAACAGAGGAATTCTACGTGATACAGACGTCAAAACCTTCGGGAGTACATATAATGAATTTTTCCCGAACAAAAGGAGTAACCCACAAGAAAACAGAGTCCAGGGGACACACGGGGTGCCCTCGAGGCAGGGGCGCGCCCCCTACCCTCGAGGCCACCTCGTGTCTCTTCCGGACTGCGGTTTATTTTTCTATTTTTTCTAAATATTCCAAAACGGAGAAAAATTGCCTTTAGAACTATTTTGGAGTCGGTTTACTTACCGTATCACGTACCTCTTCCTTTTCAGAGGCTGAATCATTCTGGAAAGTGTCCCTTATGTATTCCTCCGGGGTTATGGTTTCAATAATATTAGTTTCAACATTAATAGGATTACCTGAGATATAATGTTTGATTCTTTGACCATTCACCCCTTCGGATTTGTGCCTTCGAAGTTGTTAATTTTTATGGCACCGGAACGATAGACCTCCTCGATAACGTAAGGTCCTTCCCACTTGGAGAGAAGTTTTCCTGCAAAAAATCTTAAACGAGAGTTGTATAGCAAAACATAATCACCTACGTTAAACTCACGCTTTTGTATACTTTTGTCATGCCATCTTTTAACCTTTTCTATAAATAACTTGGCATTCTCGTAGGCCTGGGTTCTCCACTCATCGAGACAGCTAATATCAAATAGCCTCTTTTCACCGGCAAGTTTGAAATGATAGTTGAGCTCTTTGATAGCCCAATATGCCTTATGTTCTAGCTCAAGAGGTAAGTGACAAGCTTTTCCATATACCATCTTATAGGGAGACATACCCATAGGATTTTTGTATGCGGTTCTATAGGCCCATAGTGCATCATCTAGTTTCTTGGACCAATTCTTTCTAGACCTATTAACTGTCTTTTGTAAGATTAATTTCAACTCCCTATTACTAAGTTCTACTTGACCGCTAGTCTGTGGGTGATAAGGTGATGCAATTCTATGGTTGACATCATATTTAGCAAGCATCTTACGGAAAGCATCATGAATAAAGTGTGAACCACCATCAGTCATTAGATATCTAGGGACTCCAAACCTCGGAAATATAACTTCTTTAAGCATCTTATAATAGAAGTGTTATGATCAAGACTACTAGTTGGAATAGCTTCTACTCACTTAGTAACGTAATCAACAACAACTAGGATATGTGTGTACCCATTAGAGGAAGGAAAAGGTCCCATAGAATCAAAGCCCCAAACATCAAATGGTTCAATAACAAGTGAATAATTCATAGGCATTTCTTGACGTCTACTGATATTACCAATTCTATTACATTCGTCACATGATAAGACAAACTTACGGGCATCCTTCAAGAGAGTAGGCCAATAAAAACCGGATTGCAATACCTTGTGTGCAGTTCTGTCTCCCGCATGGTGTCCTCCATAAGCTTTGGAGTGGCACTTGCGTAGAATATGTTCCTATTCATGCTCAGGTACACAACGTCTAATAATACCATCTACTCCTTCTTTATAAAGACGTGGGTCATCCCAAAAGTAATGTCTCAAATCATAAAAGACCTTTTTCTTTTGCTGGTATGTGAAGCTAGGAGGTATAAACTTAGCAACAATGTAATTAGCATAATCAGCATTCCATGGAGCAGTATGAGAAGTATTTATGACAGCTAGTTGTTCATCAGGAAAGCTATCATCAATAGGTTGTGGGTCATCAAGTATATTCTCTAACCTAGACAAGTTATCTGCTACGGGGTTCTCAGCTCCCTTTCTATCAATAATATGCAAGTCAAATTCTTGCAGCAAGAGAACCCATCTAATAAGTCTAGGTTTAGCATCTTTCTTTTCCATAAGGTATTTGATAGCAGCATGATCAGTGTGAATAGTTACTTTAGAATCAACAATATAGGGTCTAAACTTATCACAAGCAAACACAACCGCTAAAAATTCTTTTTCAGTGGTAGCATAATTCCTTTGGGCACTATTTAGGGTTTTGCTAGCATACTGGATAACATTCAATTTCTTATCAACTCTTTGCCCTAGAACAGCTCCTACAGCATAATCAGTAGCATCGCACATAATCTCAAAGGGTAAGTTCCAGTCAGGAGGCTGGACAATAGGTGGAGAGATCAATGCTTTCTTAAGTATTTCAAATGCTTCTAGACAATCATCATCAAAGACAAAAGGAATATCTTTTTGTAAAAGATTAGTCAGAGGCTTGGAGATTTTTGAGAAGTCCTTAATGAACCTCCTATAAAACCCGGCGTGACCAAGGAAACTTCGTATACCTTTGATATCCTTAGGTCATAGCATCTTTTAAATAGCATCAACTTTAGCTTTGTCAACTTCAATACCTCTTTAAGAAATTTGATGTCCCAAGACAATGCCTTCATTCGCCATAAAGTGGCACTTCTCCCAATTCAAGACAAGGTTAGTGTCTTCACATCTCTGTAAAACTCGATCAAGGTTGCTTAAGCAGTCATCAAAAGAAGTTCCGTAAATGGAGAAATCATCCATGAATACCTCAACAATCTTTTCACAAAAGTCAGAGAATATAGCCATCATACATCTTTGAAAGGTAGCAGGTGCATTACATAAACCAAAAGGCATACGTCTATAAGTAAGGGTACCGAAAGGACAAGTGAAGGTAGTCTTTTCTTGATCCCCCTTTGACACAGGTATTTGAGAGAAACCAGAATAACCATCTATAAAGCACAAATGAGTATGTTTGGATAACCTTTCTAGCATTTGATCAATGAATGGCAAGGGGTAATGATCTTTCTTAGTAGCTTTATTTGACTTACGAAAATCAATTACCATCCTATAACCTGTAACAATTCTTTGCGGGATCAATTCATCTTTATCATTAGGGACGATAGTCATACCTCCTTTCTTGGGAACACAATGGACAGGACTTACCCACTGGCTATCCGCAATGGGATAGATAATACCTGCCTCTAGGAGCTTTAGAATTTCCTTCCTTACCACTTCTTTCATCTTGGGATTTAACCGTCGCTGATGATCAATAACTGGTTTAGCATTTTCTTCCAATTTTATCTTGTGTTGACATATAGTGGGACTAATGCCCTTAAGATCATCCAGAGTATATCCAATAGCAGCTCGGCGCTTCTTCAGAGTTTTTAATAATCTTTTTCTTCATGCTCTCAAAGGTTAGCACTAATAATAACAGGATATATCTTCTTTTCATCAAGATAAACATACTTAAGATCATCAGGCAAAGGTTTAAGTTCAAACACGGGATCACCCTTGGGTGGAGGAGGATCCCCTAGGATTTCAACAGGCAAGTTATTTTTCAATACAGGTCCCTGTTTGAAGAATATTTCAACTATTTCCCTTCTCTCATTCATATGCATATCATTTTCATGGTCTAGCAAGTATTGTTCTAAAGGATCATTAGGTGGCACAGCAATAGAAGCAAGACCAATAAGTTCATCCTTACTGGGTGGTGCCTTTTCAAGGGGTTGTCTACGGAATTTAGCGAAGTTAAAATCATGAGACATATGCCCTAATCCAACAGTGACAATGTCTTTCACACAGTCTATCTTGGCATTAACAGTATTCAAGAAGGACCTACCAAATATAATGGGACAGAATGCATCTTGTGGGGAACTAAGAACAAGAAAGTCAGCAGGGTATTTAACTTTCCCACATAAGACTTCAATATCCCTAACAATCCCAACTGGTGAAATAGTATCTCTATTAGCCGGCTTAATAGTAACATCAATCCCTTCTAACTCAACAGGTGGAATATCATACATAATTTCGTTATACAAATCAAGAGGGATAATACTCGCACTAGCACCTACGTCACATAAACCATGATAGCAATAATCTCCTATCTTGACAGAGATAACAGGCAAGCCTATGACAGGTTTATGTTTATTCCTATCATTGGGTTTGGCTATTCTAGCAGAATCTTCTTGGAGGTAAATAACATGTCCATCTAAATCTTCTACCAAGAGATCTTTAACCATAGCAACACTAGGTTCAACTTTAATTTGCTCCGAGGGTGTAGGTGTTCTAGTATTACTCTTACGAACTACAGTTGAAGCTTGAGCATGATCCTTTACCCTAACAGGGAAAGGTGGTTTCTCAATATAAGCAGTAGGCATAACAGGATCAACATTATAATTGATAGTCTTTTCTTCAACTTTAATAGGTTCAACTACTTTTACTTCAATAGGGGGATGGTATTTAAACCACTTCTCCTTGGGGAGATCAACATGAGTAGCAAAAGATTCACAGAAAGAAGCTACTATCTCAGAGTCAAGTCCATATTTAGTGCTAAACTCACGGAAAACATCGGTATCCATAAAAGCTTTAACACAATCAAACTTGGGGGTCATACCTGACTCCTTACCTTCATCGAGGTCCCAATCTTCAGCGTTGTGTTTAATTCTTTCCAATAAATCACATTTGAAGTCAATAGTCTTCATCATATAAGAGCCAGAACAAGAAGTATCGAGCATGGAGCGATTATCATGAAAAAGCCGAGCATAAAAATTTTGAATGATCATTTCTCTTGAGAGCTCATGATTGGGGCATGAATATAACATTGACTTAAGCCTCCCCCAAGATTGAGTGATGCTTTCTCCTTTGCGAGGCCAGAAATTATAAATATAATTACGATCACAATAAACCTGGTGCATAGGGTAGAACTTCTGATGAAATTCCAACTTCAGACGATTATCATGTGGTTGGCGTTGAATCCTTGTTCCATCATACCTTGGCACTTGAAAACTTGTTGCTCCATTGCTTCGAGTCTTGTCTCCACGCTCCCGGTCCTCCTCGGCCCCTCAACATCACGGATGTGCAGCACCCCCTCATGCAACTCCATGGTTTTAGGGTGATGCAGCACCTCCGCAAGGTAGGGGTTGATGACCTTCTCGAAGAACTTGTCCTTGGGGATGTTGGAGGATGCCATGATGATCTAGATCTGTCAAAAACAGCAGCTCAAAACAAAAACAGAGGATTTTTGCGTGATACAGAGGTCAAAACCTCCGGGAGTATATATAATGATTTTTTACCGACCAAAAGGAGTAACCCACAAGAAAACGGAGTCTGGGAGGCACACGAGCTGCCCACGAGGTAGGGGGCGCGCCCAGGGAAGGGGGCGCGTCCTCCACCCTCGTGGACGGCTCGTGTCTCTTCTGGACTGCGGCTTATTTTTCTATTTTTCTAAATATTCCAAAATGGAGAAAACTTGCCTTTAGAGCTGTTTTGGAGTCGGTTTACTTACCGTATCACATACCTCTTCCTTTTCGGAGGCTGAATCGTTCTGGAAAGTGTCCCTTATGTATTCCTCCGGGGTTACGGTTTCAATAACATTGGTTTCAATATTTATAGGATTACCTGAGATATAATGTTTGATTCTTTCACCGTTCACCACCTTCGGATTTGTGCCTTCGAAGTTGTTGATTTTTATGGCACCGGAACAATAGACCTCCTCGATAACGTATGGTCCTTCCCACTTGGAGAGAAGTTTTCCTGCAAAAAATCTTAAACAAGAGTTGAATAGCAAGAGATAATCACATACGTTAAACTCACACTTTTGTATCCTTTTGTCATGCCATCTTTTAACTTTTTCTTTAAATAGCTTGGCATTCTCATAGGCCTGGGTTCTCCATTCATCAAGGCAGCTAATGTCAAATAATCTCTTGATGACCCACAAGTTTCGGGGATCTACCGTAGTCCTTTCGATAAGTAAGAGTGTCGAACCCAACGAGGAGCAGAAGGAAATGATTGGCAGTTTTCAGTAAGGTATTTTCTGCATGCACTGAAATTATAGGTAACAGATAGTTTTGTGATAAGATAATTGGTAGCAAGTAATAAAAGGTAAAAGTAAATAAGGTGCAGCAAGGTGGCCCAATCCTTTTTTGTATCAAAGGACAAGCCTGGACAAACTCTTATGCAAGGTAAAGCGCTCCCGAGGACATATGGGAATTATCGTCGAGCTAGTTTTCATCACGATCATCTGATTCGCGTTCGGTACTTTGATAATTTGGTATGTGGGTGGACCGGTGCTTGGGTGCTGCCCTTACTTGGACAAGCCTCCCACTTATGATTAACCTCTAATGCAAGCATCCGCAACTACAAAATAAGTATTAAGGTAAACCTAACCATAGCCTGAAACATATGGATCCAAATCAGCCCCTTACGAAGCAACGCATAAACTAGGGTTTAAGCTTCTATCACTCTAGCAACCCATCATATACTTATTACTTCCCAATGCCTTCCTCTAGGCCCAAGTAATGGTGAAGTGTCATGTAGTCGACGTTCACATGACACCACTAGAGGAGAGACAACATACATCTCATCAAAATATCGAACGAAGACCAAATTCACATGACTACTATTAGCAAGACTTCTCCCATGTCCTCAGGAACAAAAGTAACTACTCACAAGACATAATATTGTTCATGATCAGAGGGGTATTAATATGCATAATGGATCTAAACATATGATCTTCCACCAAATAAACCAACTAGCATCAACTACAAGGAGTAATCAACACTACTAGCAACCCACAGGTAGCAATCTGAGGTTTGGATACAAAGATTGGATACAAGAGATGAACTAGGGTTTGAGAGGAGATGGTGCTGGTGAAGATGCTGATGAACATAGCCCTCCCCAAGATGGGAGAGATGTTGGTGATGACGTCGAGGGAAGTATCCTCGGCAGAACAGCTCTGCCGGAGCCCTAGATTGGTTTCCGCCTCGATTCCGCCTCGAGACGGCGGCGTCTGGTCCCGAAAGCCTCCCCTTGATTTTTTTCCAGGTCAAAATGCTTCATATAGGAGAAGAAGGGCACCTGGGGCCCAACGGCTGGCCCTCGAGGCAGGGGAGCGTGCCCCCCACCCTCGTGGCCAGCCTGTGGCCCCTCTCGTGGGTTTCTTCCGACAGATATTTTTTATATTTTCCGAAAAAATGTTCTGTGGATTTCGGGGCTTTTAGAGTTGTGCAGAATAGGTTTCCAGAGTTTGCTCCTTTTCCAGCCCAGAATTCCAGTTGTCGGCATTCTCCCTCTTCATGTAAACCTTGTAAAATAAGAGGGAAAAGGCATAAGTATTGTGACAAAACATGTATGAACAGCCCATAATGCAATAAATATCAACTTATAAGCATGATGCAAAATGGACGTATCTTCTCTTCTCACCGGCAAGTTCGAAATCGTAGGTGACCTCTTTAATTGCCCAATATGCCTTATGTTCAAGCTCAAGAGGTAAGTGACAAGCTTTTCCATATACCATCTTATAAGGAGACATACCCATAGGATTTTTGTATGCAGTTCTATAGGCCCATAATGCATCATCAGGTTTCTTGGACCAATTCTTTCTGGACCCATTAACTGTCTTTTGCAAAATTAATTTCAACTCCCTATTACTTAGTTCTACTTGACCACTAGTCTGTGGGTGATAAGGGGATGCAATTCTATGGTTGACATCATACTTTGCAAGCATCTTACGGAAAGCACCATGAATAAAGTGTGAACCACCATCAGTCATTAATTATCTAGGGACTCCAAACCTTGGGAAAATAACTTCTTTAAGCATCTTAATAGAGGTGTTATGATCAGCACTACTAGTTGGAATAGCTTCTACCCACTTAGTAACATAATCAACAGCAACTAAAATATGTGTGTACCCATTAGAGGCAGGAAACGGTCCCATATAATCAAAGCCCCAAACATCAAATGGTTCAATAACAAGTGAATAATTCATAGGCATTTCTTGACGTCTACTAATATTACCAATTATTTGACATTCATCACAAGATAATACAAACTTACGGGCATCCTTGAAGAGAGTGGGCCAACAAAAACCGTATTGCAATACCTTGTGTGCAGTTTGAGGGGTCCAGCTTGAGGTTGTTAGACAAGTTATCTGCTACGGGGTTCGCAGCTCCCTTTCTATCAATAATATGCAAGTCAAATTCTTGCAGCAAGAGAACCCATCCAATAAGTCTAGGTTTAGCATCTTTCTTTTCCATAAGGTATTTGATAGCAGCATGATCAGTGTGAATAGTTACTTTAGAATCAACGATATAGGGTCTAAACCTACCACAAGCAAATACAACTGCTAAAAATTCTTTCTCAGTAGTAGCATAATTTCTCTGGGCACTATCTAGAGTTTTACTAGCATACTGGATAACATTCAATTTCTTATCAATTCTTTGCCCTAAAATAGCACCTACAGCATAATCACTAGCATCGCACATAATTTCAAAGGGTAAATTCCAGTCAGGAGGCTGGACAATAGGTGCAGATATCAATGCTTTCTTAAGTATTTCAAATGCTTCTAGACAATCATCATCAAAGACAAAAGGAGTATCTTTTTGTAAGAAATTAGTCAGAGGCCTAGAGATTTTGGAGAAGTCCTTTATGAACCTCCTATAAAACCCGGCATGACCAAGTAAACTTCATATACCTTTGATGTCCTTGGGGCATGGCATCATTTCAATAGCATAAAGTGGCACTTCATTAACAATAAAGTGGAACTTCTCCCAATTCAAGACAAGATTAGTGTCTTCACATCTCTGCAAAACTCGATCAAGGTTGCTTAAGCAATCATCAAAAGAAGTTCCGTAAACGGGAAAAATCATCCATGAACACCTCAACAATCTTTTCACAAAAATCAGAGAATATAGCCATCATGCATCTTTGAAAGGTGGCAGGTGCATTACATAAACCAAAAGGCATACTCTATAAGCAAAGGTACCGAAAGGACAAGTAAAAGTGGTCTTTTCTTGATCCCCTTTTGACACAGGTATTTGAGAGAAACCAGAATAACCATCTAGAAAGAAAAAATGAGTATGCTTGGATAACCTTTCTAGCATTTGATCAATAAATGGCAAGTGGTAATGATCTTTCTTAGTAGCTTTATTTAACTTACGAAAATCAATTACCATCCTATAACCTGTAACTATTCTTTGCGGGATCAATTCATCTTTATCATTAGGAACGACGGTCATACCTCCTTTCTTAGGGACACAATGGACAGGACTTACCCACTGGCTATCAGCAACTGGATAGATAATACCTACCTCTAGAAGTTTTAGTATTTCCTTCCTTACCACTTCTTTCATCTTAGGATTTAGCCGTCGCTAATGATCAATAACCAGTTTAGCATTTTCTTCCAAATTTATCTTGTGTTGGCATATAGTGGGACTAATGACCTTAAGATCATCCAGAGTATATCCAATAGCAGCACAGTGCTTCTTCAGAGTTTTCAATAATTTTTCTTCTTCCTGCTATGAAAGGTTAGCACTAATAATAACAGTATATATCTTCTTTTCATCAAGATAAACATACTTAAGATTATCAGGTAAAGTTTTAAGTTCAAACACGAGATCACCATTGGGTGTAGGAGGATCCCCTAGGATTTCAATAGGCAGGTTGTTTTTCAATACGGGTCCCTGTTTGAAGAATATTTCATCTATTTCCCTTCTCCCATTCATATGCATATCATTTTCATGGTCTAGCAAGTATTGTTCTAAAGGATCATTAGAAGCAAGACCAATAATTTCATCCTTACACTACTGGAAACAGGTAATTTGCCATCTGCCAGCTCTTTGTCGTCTGCTAGCAGACGGCAAAGAAGCTCTTTGCCATCAGCTACCGAAAAGCGGACGGCAAAGAAATGACAGACGGCAAAACAGGTCTTTGCCATCTGCCGACTCTTTGCCGTGAGCCAGCGGACGGCAAAGATTCTTTGTCGTCCGCTGGCTGACGGCAAAGAGGGAGGTGGCCCCCAGCCCCCCGCCCGTTTAGAAAAAGCTTAACGCCCCACCTCTTTGCCGTCTTCTAGCAGACGGCAAAGAGTGACAAAGGCGGACGGCAAAGACTGGCGGACGGCAAAGAGCAGACT